>CM054061.1:331653777-332057345 GCA_028641055.1 Alopecurus myosuroides
TACGTGTTATATAGCGAGGCAAACCCCTCGAAGGCAGGGGTGGTGCTGGGGTTGGCATTGGCGGCGGCGACAATGGAGTCATATGCGCCATCCAGCCCGTTCAGCAGGTAGCCCACCAGCTCGTCTTCTTCAACAGCTTTGCCCGCGGCTGCGAGCTCCGAGGCGTACCCCTTCATCTTGGCGAGATATTGGGCGGCGGAGAGGTCGTGTTTCTTCGTGGAGTTGAGTGAGCCACGAAGGCTATTGATCCGAGACCTGGAACTAGAGGAGAACATGCGCGTGATTACACCCCATACCTCAGCAGTGGTGTCGAGTCCGACGACATGAGCAAGAACTTCTGGGCTGAAGGAGTTCAGAAGATAGGTGAGGACGGCAGAATCTTTATGGTTTAACAACATTGTCTCTCAATGTTGAGTGGGGGTACGTGTTATATAGCGCCGCCATTGCCCCAAGAGCTTGGGTGTTGAACTTATCTTCTCCTCCAATTACATGTAATCAGGAGAGGTAGGTCCTTTTCGGTTTCTGAAAAGATACGGTGGAGGACTCCTCCATACATATCTCTTCAGAAACCGAAAAGGACCTACCTCTCCTGATTACATGTAATTGGAGGAGAAGATAAGTTCAACACCCTCCCTTAATCTAAACTTCTACGAAGGTTTAGATTACGCTTAAACTCATCTAAGCTCTTAACAGGTAGAGCCTTAGTAAAACCATCTGCAACTTGATCTCTAGTGGAAACAAACTTAACTTCTAATTGTTTATTTGCTACTCTTTCTCTAACAAAATAGTAATCTATCTCTATATGCTTGGTACGAGCATGAAAGACAGGATTGGAGGACAAATATGTAGCTCCAATGTTGTCACACCAAACGCATGGTTTTTGTGTCATTTTTACTCCAAGTTCATGAAGTAATGCTTCAACCCATATCAATTCTGCTGTAGCATTTGCCAAAGATTTGTATTCAGCTTCAGTACTAGAACGTGACACTGTTGCTTGTTTGCGAGCACTCCATGAAATCAAGTTTGGCCCAAAGAAAACAGCAAAACCTCCAGTAGATCTCCTATCATCAAGACATCCAGCCCAATCTGCATCTGAAAAGGCACTCAAAAGTGTAGATGATGAACATGTGAAAGTAATACCAATACCCATTGTGTGCTGAACATATCTCAAGATTCTCTTAGTGGTTGTCCAATGAGTTGTTGTGGGAGCATGAAGGTATTGACAAACTTTGTTCACTGCAAAAGACAGATCAGGACGTGTAAGAGTCAAATACTGGAGAGCCCCAACAATGCTTCTATATTGTGTGCTATCATCTGGGCCAAGTGGTGTTCCATCATGTAATGACAGTGTTTCTGTGGATGATAATGGCGTGGAAGCTGGTTTACAATCTTTCAGGCCAACTCGAGTCAATAAATCATTTGCATATTTTTCTTGAGTCAGAAGTAATCCATCCTGACTTCTCTTTACTTCAATACCCAAGAAATAATGTAAATCACCAAGATCTTTGATAGCAAAATGAGTATTAAGATCATATAATAGAGCATTGATGGCATTATCAGAAGAGCTTGCTACTATGATATCATCAACATAGATTAACATAAACATAGTGACTTCTCCTTTGTGATATAGAAATAATGAGGTATCAGCTTTTGATGGAATAAAACCAATATCATATAATTTTGAGCTAAGTTGAGAATACCAAGCTCTTGGGGCTTGCTTCAAACCATAAAGAGCTTTGTCAAGTTTGCATATGTAATGAGGAGTATTAGGATCTTCAAAACCTGGGGGTTGTTTCATATAAACCTCTTCCTCCAGAACACCATGCAAAAACGCGTTCTTGACATCTAGCTGCCTTAAACTCCAACCTCGAGAGACTGCAACTGCTAAAACAAGTCTAATGGTTGCAGCTTTAACAACAGGACTAAAGGTATCCTCATAGTCAATGCCATACCTTTGTTTAAAACCTTTTGCAACAAGACGTGCTTTGTATCTATCAATTGTACCATTAGCATGCTTCTTGATACGATATACCCACTTACAGTCAATTAGGTTTCTCTTGGAACTGGGAGGCACGAGGTGCCAAGTTTTATTTTTCTGCAATGCATCATATTCTTCTTTCATAGCTTTGCACCAATTTGGATCCTCAAGTGCTTCAGACAAGGATGATGGTTCACCTGAAGAAGCATTCATACCAGATTTGATAGCACCATAAGTATATTTTCCAGGTTGTTTTTTTCTGTCATACCTTACTGTACCATCGGTGTATTTTTTTGGTTTCCGAACACCCTTCTGCAGGCGTGTTCTTCGTTCAGCCACAGGAGGCACCACAGCGGCGGTACCCGCAGCTGATCCGGGCGTGACAGCCGGCTGCGCAGAAGAAGCAGCATCGGATCCTCCGCCAGGCGCAGACGGCGACGTGGCGTCACGGGACTGGGAGCTGAAGATTCTGTCGGGAGACAGAGGTGGCGTGGGCGTTTTGTCGCTGTCGTGGTCGCTGTCCACGAGGCAATCATTGGCGTCATGATTGCAGGACAGCGTGGGCGTGGGTGAGCGGGCGCGGCCCCCAGCGCAATCATTAGCGCCATGATTGCGCGAGGAGAGGGACGGCAGCTCACGGGCGTGCATGTCGGGCGCGGTGACGACATGGGGCCGCTCGGGGGCCCCACTTCTGGCGGTGTCGGGGGAGTGCGCGGGGCCTGGCGAAGACGTGGCGGATGGCGATTCGGTCCTGCGGGACAGGAGCGGATCCGTCTGTGCGGAGGCGGAAAAATCCACCTCGGGATCCGAAGGCGCAGAGTCCGCGCCAGCACCTGAATCAGCATGAGAATCTGCGCCATTTTTGTCCTCTTCTGCATCCGATAATGCATCATTATTTGCACTGTTTTCACTCATTTCTTCACTATTTTCGGTGGGATCTTCATCAGCGGGGTCCTTGCTGTCCTGTGTATGATCAGTAATAGGAACAACAGGTACAGGCATATGGTCATCAACGTTTGCATCCCCATGCGTGTGTGGCGTGGATGTATGTGGTAAAAGGAGAATTTGTTGTCGGAGGAGTGCACCAGCATTTTTGTGTAAGGAGGCAAAAGGGAAAACTTGCTCATCAAATACTACATCACGAGATATGTATATGCGACCCGTGGATGGCTCAAGACATTTTACTCCTTTGTGGCGAGGGCTATACCCTAGAAAAACACAACGGGTGGAACGAAAAGCTAGTTTTCGTTTATTGTATGGTCGGAGATTGGGCCAACACGCACAACCAAAAATCCTAAGAGACTCATAGTTTGGCTTAGTGTGTAAAAGACGTTCAACAGGAGATTCTAGCTTGATAACCTTACTTGGCAAGAGGTCTATAAGAAATGTGGCTGTGAGGAAAGCCTCATCCCAGAATTTAAGTGGCATTGATGCATGTGCAAGAAGTGAGAGACCAACTTCTACTATATGACGATGTTTACGTTCTGCTGAGCCATTTTGCTGATGTGCATGAGGACAAGAAACATGATGTGTAATACCAACTTGTTGAAAGAAACTGTTGAGTTTTTCATATTCACCTCCCCAATCAGTTTGCATAGTGATGATTTTTCTATCAAATTTGCGTTCAACAAGTTGTTGGAAATTTAAGAAGACTTGATACACATCAGAACGTTTCTTGAGCAAGTAAATCCAAGTAAATTTACTAAAATCATCAATGAAGCTTACATAATAATTGTGCTTGCCAACAGAGGTGGGGGCAGGCCCCCAAACATCAGAGAAAATTTGCTCTAATGGAACAGTGGATACACTAGTAGAAATAGGATATGGGAGTTGATGACTTTTGGCAAGTTGGCAAGGATCACAAACATAAGCATTTATTTCTGGAGAATATTCTAATTCATTCTTCCTAAGAACTTGCTGAACAATGAAAGGTGATGGATGTCCTAGACGACGATGCCACGTGGATGAGGATGGCTTTATTGATAAAAAAGCATGCTTGGGTGTCTCCGAAGAAAATGGCACAAGGGGATAAAGGCCACCATGACAGGGGCCTTTAAACAGAGTGCTTCTTGTTTCCAGGTCCTTGATCAAAAAGAAAGAAGCATGAAATTCAATAAATACATTGTTGTCAAGAGCAAGTTTGTGTATGGAAAGCAAATTTTTGTTTGCACTAGGAACATGTAAGATATTGTTTAGATGCAATGATGTATGGGGAGTTTGCAAAGTTGAATGACCAATATGGTGTATGGGCATACCTTGACCATCGGCAGTGTGCACATGGTCACGGCCTTGATACTTCTCGTGCGTAGATAGCTTGTTGAGAGCTCCGGTGATGTGGTCGGTGGCGCCGGTGTCCGAATACCAATTGGTATCGACACCGTACGAGGCGATGTTGGCCGTTTTCTTCTCTTCACGCTCGGTGTCACTGTCGGAGTCGTCGTTTTTGTACCTCCACCAACAATCCCCCGCGGGGTGTCCGTGGATCTTGCAGATCTGGCATGTCACGTCCACGAACGGGGTGGGTGCGCAGTCGACACGGCGACCACGGCGAGGGCGGTCGTCGCGGGCGCGATCATCACGGCGTCCACCGTCTTCACGGCGACGCCCTCCATCATCATCACGGCGCCAGTCACGACGAGCACCATCATCACGGCGGCGCCCATCATCTTGCCGATAGCGACCGCGGTCACCGCGATCACCACCGCGGTCCTCCTGGCGCGCGCCACGGTCACCACCGCGTTCCTCCTGGCGACCGCGGTCACCGCGATCACCGCCTCCAGACGGGCGTTGTTCCTGGCTTCGCCGAGCCAGGTTAGCAGAGGAGGTGAAACCGGCACCCTGGCCGGTCTCGGCTAGCATAGCCTGACGAGTGTCGTGGGCGCAGATTTGCGCGAAGAGGTCGTCGAGGGTGGTGCTGGGGTTGGCATTAGCGGCGGCGACAATGGAGTCATATGCGCCATCCAGCCCGTTCAGCAGGTAGCCCACCAGCTCGTCTTCCTCGACAGCTTTGCCCGCGGCTGCGAGCTCCGAGGCGTACCCCTTCATCTTGGCGAGATATTGGGCGGCGGAGAGGTCGTGTTTCTTCGTGGAGTTGAGTGAGGCACGAAGGCTATTGATCCGAGACCTGGAACTAGAGGAGAACATGCGCGTGATTACACCCCATACCTCAGCAGTGGTGTCGAGTCCGACGACATGAGCAAGAACTTCTGGGCTGAAGGAGTTCAGAAGATAGGTGAGGACGGCAGAGTCTTTGATCACCCAAGCTGCGTGGGCAGGGTTGGGCATCTTGGTCTTCTCTCCCTTGGCGTTCTCAGTCTCCAGCTCGGCAGGTGGCGCGGCGTCAGATCCGTCCAGCAGGCCTCCAGCCTGTGCACTGCGGATGGCCGGCGCGACCAGCGTTTTCCAGAAAAGGAAATGCGTGCGCGTGAGCTTCTGGGATGGCGGCGCTCCGAGGACCGAGGCGAGGCCGGTGGATGTTGTCGATGACGCCATGAGGAATACGTAGATGGCGAGGCTTTTTGGTGTCTTTGGCTTGTAGTTTTTGGGTTTTGGGTTTCTGGATCGTAGATGTGGTTTTGGTGTAGGCTTGGCTTTGGATCTTGGCGTAGGTTTCTTGATCGTAGTTGTAGGTTTTTGGATCGTAGTCTTTGGATCGTAAGTTTTCTGGTTTGTAGATTGGGTCGTAGGGTTTTTCGGCGGCTAGAGGGAGGAAGCTCGCTCTGATACCATATTAGGTTTTGGGCGAAAACGATGTGCCTGTTGAGGCCATCGGGTACGTGTTATATAGCGAGGCAAACCCCTCGAAGGCAGGTACAGGGAAGGAAAAGATACGGTGGAGGACTCCTCCATACATATCTCTTCAGAAACCGAAAAGGACCTACCTCTCCTGATTACATGTAATTGGAGGAGAAGATAAGTTCAACATGGAGGATTTGAATGCTTCTCGGCTCTGGATGATTTGGATGTGGTGAGCAATGGGGCGTATATATATTGCTCAACAAGGTAGTTTTTCTTGGACAGGTTGCTCAACAAGGTAGGTATCATCTATATATTCACCATGCGACCCGCACATTTTGCTAATTAAAGATACAAGATGATCGGTCCAAGTGCATCACAATTAGTCATGTACAACTTGTGGTACTCTTCTTCCAATCCGAGAACAAACTAACATGGTGATCGAGCTTCCCGTTGCCGACTAAGCAAGCTTGGTAAACACATGTCCAAGCTGGCTGGAAGTTATCTTCCTCGTCAGCTTGCATACTATTTTTCCAAACATGTCAACTTGCATAGTATTGATCTAAGGTCAACCTATCTTGTTTCTCTTGTGAATTTCCTAGATGGGATCGGTAGATTGGTTTAAAAACGTGCACTTGGCCTCGTGTCGGTTCCGTGTTTATATAGGCACAATGCCTTGGACATTACAACGGAATCAATTACAGCTATGAACTTGTATGCCAAGGAAACTACAACTTCGATACCAAGGAAAAAAGCGACTGGTTTATACATAGACCGGTACGCACGAAATACGTTACACACATGACAACGAATGTCTATCGTTTACCATCCTCCCTCAACCGCAATGAGTCTAGATTGGCGTTGTTCTTCAAGACATGAAGTTGTCGAACTTGAAGGGGTTTAGTAAACCCATCTTCCACTTGATGTCCCTGTTGGGATAAACCCTAGATCCCTTTCTCTCATAAAATGAAAACCAGTCTCAATATGTTTAGTCGTTGCATGAAATAAAAGATTTGTTGAAAGATATGTTGCACCAATATTGTCAGACCATAGACATGCTACTTGAGAATGATCAACAACGAATTCATCAAGAAGGGTTTCTCCCCCACATTACCTCAGAAGTAGAATTGGCCAATGACTTATACTTCGCCTCTCTGCTAGAACTGTCATTGTGGATTGCTTCCTGGCACTCCATGACACGAACTTTGAATCAAAGTGAACCACAAAACCACCGTTGGATGGACATCCTACCCAATCAGCATCTGAGAAGGTACTCACAAGGGATGAAGACGACCTGCTAATCTTGAGTCCAGTACATACTTCGGGCCTCTTTGTATTGCAGGGTTCAAAAACACAGGAACGTGAAAAACGTAGGAATCTCATAGGTTTTCTTGTGCAAAACAGAGGAATGTAAAAAATGAGGAAAACAACAGTAATAGTCGTTTGGATGAAACGCAGGAAAAGCAGAGGAAAAATGCCTCGATCCTACGCACTTGAGTCTAAAAAAGAGGTTGGAGTGGATGTTTGAATTTCTATGGAATCGGGGCATAGGAATTCAATCCATAGGAATTTTGGTAGCCCATTCCTCTTAACCAAACGCAATCCATAGGAAAAATCCTAAGGATTGGAATCCTACAAAAATGCTATAGAATTCCTACAATCCAAAGAGGCCCTTCCTTTTTCATACCATAGTACTCCATTATTATTTTGATAGATATCCAATCCATAGAAGTAGAAGAATGCAGAAACTAACAAACTTTATTAGCAGCAAAAGATATATCTGGTCGTGTGAGTGTCAAATATTTAAAAGCTCCCACAATACTTCTATGAACATGTTGATTCTGCTGAATTCAACAATTCACCTTCATATAATGACATCTTCTTAGCGGCCGACAGTGGTGCAGTCATGCATCCCTACACAATCAAAACATCAAAAGCTTATTTTTCTTGAGTAAAGAAGATATCCTAATCAATTTTCTGCACCTCTATTCCCAACAAATAGCGTAGATCACTTAGATGTTTTAAAGAAAAATTATTTGTCAACTCATTGAGCAATGCCTATGTAACCTCATTGTCACACCCCAATTTTCGGAAGCTTGGAAAACATAGTTGTTGGAGAGACAAAATTGGGGGAACAATTTTTTTTTGAAATGCTTCACTGCTGCTTGTGTTTCACTTTACGTTGCTATGTTTGACCTTGTGTGGTTTGTGTTACTTACCATGAAGTATCAACCTGGTGAACATAACTAAAATAAATCATACACCTTGTGGTCAATACATGATAAGAAAAACATACTATCACTATCACTAGTAGGAAAAAGTCTATAGGTGGATTCATGCTAGTGGCGGACAAATTGAAAAGCGCGCTATTAGTGTGGTGCCAGTGTTGGAGATATGCCCTAGAGACACTAATATTCAATTAGTACTCTATCTCCAAGTTCAGAATTAAGTTTATGTCATCATGCTACAACTGCTATAGCACTTGAAAAGTGAGTTTTCAAAGGAAAATCTTTATGCGGGTGCGAATACATAAACAAATAAGAATTCCTAATCTTGTCTCTAATATTAGTTTATGGTTTGTGAGATGGTCACATTTTCCTGATCACAGACTTAGTTAAAATTCTAGCAAAACATAAGAGTTTATTGTTATGGTAATAATAGTACTGAACCGGCCCAACTATATCTAAAACAGACTAAACAATTGTAATGTATTTATAAAAGTACATATGAAGTTGTTATTGAGTGTAATTTCTATACTATGAGAATATCTAGTGACCGCACGATTGAAAGTTATACTTTGTATTGAAAGTGCATCGTGCCCACATGTGTGGTTTTCATAATTAATGACAATCCTTATGGACTAGTATTTGGATTGAGATATTCTTATAGGTTTGTCCAATGGCATCACTTGAACTCCATGTGTTCGATTCAATGTTGGATGCTATCAAGGTCATTTCTTATAATGAATATATTTGATATGACGAAGAAGAATGGACATGATAATGTTGAGCATATTTTCAAGTATGTCTTGAAGAAGGATGATGTATGAACATTCATGTGTACCTTCAAGACGTCATAATTATGAAGAAATGGTAGAAGATACATGGTTGATCAAGTCAATGTTGAAAGCATGGATTTAATATTGATCAACACACAAAGATAGATGATGTACCAAGATTGATCATGTGATCTCGTGGTACGGTAAGTGTGGAGACATCGTGGTAGAGTTCATAGATGGGGGTGCCATGAGCCTACTGGTAGAACCGCGGGAGGACGTGATAATACGACAAACGAGAACACCGAGTTTTACCCAGGTTCAATACGATGCAACTAGGCGGCGTTCCTACTCCTGCAATGTCACTAAATCAGGGCTGAAGCTTGAAGTATACAAATTACAATGTGAGTATGGTTTCGCTAACTCGGCGAGGATCAACTTCTCGGCGAGTTGGCTTCTAGCTAAAATTATCTGTCTGTTCTTATTCCCGTCTGGCTTTATATACATAGCCAGATTAGGGCTTAAAAAAAGGAAACCTAAAAGACTACGGAAAGTATCTAACTTGGAAAGTAAGAAATCCGTCTTCTCCTCTAATACGCACCACTTTGGGCCGTTGTCCGGGTTCTTCTATAATCCGGCTTCCTGTACGTCAGCCTACTGGGCCGCCCAATGGAGTATGATCCATTACCTATGGGCCACCTTGGTAATCCGGCTCTTAGGCCAATGTCGGACATACCCCTAATCAGCATATATCTGACAGTGGCCCCCAAGAAAGATTAAGACTTCATTCTGCCGCTCTTCATGTATTGGCATTCAGAATTGTCGGTGTTTTGTCTTGATTCTTCTTTGGCCAAATTTCTTGACCCAAAACTCAGATTTTACCGAAAGTCGGCTTTTCTTCCACAAGCCTTCGCGGGGAAGGAACCTCGTGACGTAAGCGATGAAATCTCGCTGATGTCACGGACGTTTGGGTTCAGTCAAAACCTGAAACCATATCCTCTCACAGATTCTATCGCGGGAAACGAGGAGATAGCAATAATCACCCTATCCCCTCATTTCCCGGAAATTTAAGGCGTTACACGCGTCACGCATCGAACGGCTAAAATAGCCGTTGGAGCTAATCTCCGCGCGCCTCGGCTATAAATAGCCGCCTCGGAGCCTCCGTTTTCTCTTCATGCACCTTTTTCCTCTTCGAGAGCCTAGCGCCCTTACGCCTCAAGCTCAAGTTCTAGAAAAACGCATTGACCCGAGCTCCTCTCCGGAAAACCATCAGAGGATCCAACTCCTGGCCGTGCCGCCTGGAGATGGTCACCGGAGAATCTCCCCGGGCTTCCGACTCCGTGACCGCCACCATCGACATCGAGGATATCATAAACGACCTCGACCCCGTCTTCGATTCTCCTCTGCGCACCGCCGCGAGCGCGCCGGAGGCGAAGAAGAAAGCGAGGAGAATGCCGACAATTGGAGCCAATGCAATGTGGTTCCGTCCCTTCTCCCGGCAATGGAGAAGGACGGCTTCGTGCTAAAAGGCAAATGGCGGGTGAACGAAGACGACGTCGAGTCGTCTCTACAACCCGGCGAGCGCGTGCTTCTGGCATCCCACATCAACAGAGGCATGGGCTTTCCGTCTTCCGCCTTTTTCTGCCAGGTCTTAGACCACTACAAGATCCAACCACACAATCTTCCGCCAAATTCTATACTTTACTTAGCCGGATTCTAGGACCTCTTTGAGGGTTATCTAGCGATAGAACCCCGCCTGGACTTCTTCCAGTATTGCTTTAATGTTAAACGCAATACTTCTGAAGGTATACTTATGACTTGTGGAACTATATCATTCAATCTCCATAGGAATAGGGAGGATTGGTTCCCCAAGATCAAAACCTTCGATTCCGTCAAATTCTGGACGGGCTCGTTCTTTTATCACGCGGATGTTCTGTTTCCTGGAAAGGAAACGGGCATTCCGCCTTTCGTCAATTCCGCGGCCACGCCCCAAGACAATTGGGCATTGGACGCGGTCCAGGTTCTGCCTCCGGACTTGCTGAGAATCAAGTGGCGAATTGCAAAACTTATCTCTTCCACTCCTCCGCTAACCGGCATGGACACAATCATATGCTTGTTCGGAAGGCGGATTCAGCCCCTCGCTTATCGCGGAAAGAGTCTCATGTGTGAATATACGGGTCCGGACGACGCAATAAGGGCAACGAAAGGCGCTTTGAACAAGAAGGAGTTCAAAAAGCGCGTGAACCAACTCGTATCAACTCGTGATCAATACGAGGAGAGTCGAGAAATGTATCACTCGAAGAATCCTGCTCCCAAGGTACGCTTTTGTCATTTGGGAAATTTCTTGAGTTCCATTTGTTTCTCGGATGTTTATGCTAATCCGGATTTTGGGTTGTTTCTTTTTCAGCTCCTTGAACTTGCTGAAAGAGAGGTTGCCTCTGATGACGAGTTGGCTACGCTACGAGCCAACTTCCAGTCTGGAGGGCGGAAGCGCAAGAAGCTATCTGCCACCCAGGAATTCATCGATCTTGACGGTGTGGCCGTCGCCACTTCCAGGTAAAAACCCGGGTTTTTCATTTGTATACTTTTTGTTGCATGTTCATGTTTCCCGGAATCTCAAAACTCGGATTTTCTTCCCTTCTTTCTTTTCTAGCTTTGTCCCTACTACCTTGAAGGGAAAAGGCCGGAAGAATCAAAAAGTTGCTGCCCACAGAGGAGTAAAGCCGTCTCCCGCCGCTGCCCCAGACACTCCAATGGCTGCGGGGGAGGAAAACTCGGCTGCACGGGAGGAGGAATATCCCCTGCAGTCCACTCAGCCCATTGCACCCGACACGGATGCGAGGGAAAGGGCGGCGCCTGATGAAGTTGGGGCTTCTAATCTTCCCAAGGAAGATCCCATCCCCACTTTTAGCGACAAGTTGAAGGTAAAGCAAAAAGATTGTTTTGACGAACACGGATATATTCATCCGTGGGCGAAAAAACTCTTTGCTCGAGCTCCCTTGGTTCGTCCTTGGCCACAATCCGGCCTAGTTGTACGAAATATTTACGTGTTCTCGCCTCGCCAGGTTATACAAGACGGCATCCACCACACGGGGATTACCTTTGCGGAATACGCCAAGGAATTCTCCGAGGATCTCGCTGGTTTGCAGAGGATGAGTCAGGTATATAACTCTAGGCCCCAAGTATTAAGACAAAGTATTCTTTATATTTTTGCCTTAATGCTTTTCTCTTTGTCTATTTCTCAGCAAACTGCCGAGAGCATAAATGTGGAAGTTTTCAACAAGCTTACCATTAAGAACAAGGAGGTTAGATCTCTTCTTGGTATTCTTAATGACAAAGACTCAGAATTGGCCGCAGTTCAGCAGCAGCAGCTGAAGGATACAACATGTAATGTTTTCTCCATTCTTACTGCTGCTTTATGTATTTTTTTCTAAGTCTTTTATGAGTTTTGAACTCTTCAAATTTCATTCTGTTCAGCTTCTTTGGCAAAAGCCAAACAAATTGTTGAAGATGCTGGCAACGCTGAAACCCTCCACAAGGAAAATTCAAAACTTTACAAGATGACTGTAAAGCTCCAGAAGGATCTGGAGTCGAGCCAACTGGTTGTTGGCCTGGACGAGTCCCGGGCTTCTTCTCAAGTTGAGAAGGATAAGAAGACCATCCGGGACCTAGATAATGCCCTCAACCAACACCTTGAAGAAGGCGTTGAGATGGATAAGATTCTCGGTAAGTTTTTATTTCTTTACCAAGTTTTGTCTTATACTTTGTGCAGTATGCTTTCCTTTTCCTTCTTCTGTGGTTTTCTAACCTTTCTTGGTTGTTTTGAACAGAAGGGAATCCTTTGCTCACCCGGATTGACAGAATCCGTGCTTTCGGGGAAATCGTCTCCGAGCTGAAGAATGCTAGGATGCTACTTATTTCTAAGTGCAATCCAGACAAAGTTGGCGATTACTCGGAAGTCAGCAAACTTCTGGAAGCCATTGAAGAGGTGGAAAACCAGAGGGAGTCATGGCTCCAATCTGTCGCCCGAGGTGGTGCTCGCATGGTCCTTGGACTATTGTGTATGCATTACACCACCTCAAAGTCCTGGCGCGTGGCTACCGGTATCCCTCAAGGATATACTGAAGCAGAGAGAACGGAAATCTTCGAGTCATTCGGGCACGCCTCCAAAATATCTCGAATGGTTTCGACCTCCACGTTCTACCCGGAGGAAGAGATTTCGAAGACTCCGGAGAACCCCAGCGATAGCGGCGAGGAGGACGATGAGGAGTACGAGGACGCCGCCAAATTCCTCCGAAGCTAGCCGAGAAAATAGAAGCATTACTATTCTCCCAATGTAATACGAATTGTAATGCATTCTATCTTCTGTATGAACAAGTACTTATCATTTTGCAGTAAATTTTTTAAGTCTTTGCAAAGGTTTTCAGATTTTTAATTCCTTTCCTTCTAAGTTCTCTGGTTTGTATGCTTTAACTTTCCTTAGTGTTGAAGTGCCTCAAAAGTATGTAATCTACATGCCAAGTGAATCGGTTCAAACCTATCAGCCAAAACTCTAAGTCATGGATTATACTTAGGCAATTTTACTTACTATTCCAATGACCCAACACACAAACAACCAGATAATACTTAGGAAAATAAGGAATTTTGAAACATATGAACCTCAGGCACACATGCACAATCTGAGGTTCTTAGGCCTTCTTAGCCCAAAAAGCATTCAATTTTATAACTCCGAGCACGCAGGCACTGTTTCGCTAGAAAATGGTTAACGGAAACTATTCCCGGGGCTCTAGGGATTTTTTTTCCTAGATGTGTACATGAGAGCACAAATTTGCGGGCGTGCCATCTTGTTAATAAAACAAGCAAATAAAATAACAAAAGACAATAATAAACACAATATATGGGAACACTGCATTTTTATTCATAGCATTGGATTGTACAAATACAAAGTGCATATTCCCATGAACTATATCTATTCCGCCTTCTGCGTCGCGCTCATGGAGTATCTGAATCAGGAGATTGCGTAGTTCATTGATTCCCGGAGCTTTTTGCAAGCATCCGGTTAATTACATCCGTAGGGTGGAGCCTACGGAATACCTCCGATTAAGCTGCGCTGATGGTCGTCGTGATAATTGGATTGCTCATCCATATGCATTGTGATATTTATCAATGTATTGTGTGGGTGGCTTTGTTTCGCCGATACCCGGTCACGTGCAATATCGCCATGTTGGTGTGACCAACAGGATATGTCGATGAAAGGGATGATTTTCGCCTCGTCGGTGCCCAGTCATGTAACGCCCTGATTTCATCAGACGTGGACATGTGTGTGTTGCTATCGCCTCGTCGGTGCCCAGCAACGGTGTGTCCGTTCCCGTAGGTTTGGAACATGTAAATAAAGTAGTGACATGGTCTCGTCAGCACTTGGCCATGATTTCGTCTAGCCTCGTCGGCACCAGACGTAAGAAGAAATATGATGTGAAGATGGCCTTCATCTTAATCGATGTTTGGCCAAGATATTGGTGAAGAAAATATCATGGATGCATGGTGGATGATGCTTATCAAGTATTTTAATCTCGCGTCCTTGTAGGAGCAAGATCAATGTTGTTTCTATGGTCTTCGCCTCCTTTTGAGGGGCGGTGTAGATGGAATTATGACCAATCATGCCTCATGGTGAAGGGCAATATCATCTTGGTGATTTGATTTCTTCGTACTTGGTCTTAGCCGCGTACGCTCATCGTAATTTACACAAAACCACAGTCGACTACCCTCGGTGGAGTAGACGTCCTGCGGCCAGGTAATTTTTGTCGCCAATTCCGTCTCATCGGGAAGCTTTGATTTAAGCCTCACATCGACGATGGAATTTATGATCGCAGAAATTCGCCTTTCACCATCGAATCGATCGGCGATGATGACGCCATAGAATAATTTGTCCATAAAGAGAGTTTAAGAAACCACCAAGATTTGGCTAGACTGCTTACCAGTAGGGAAGCATGCGATGATCGTCATCAGGCCGCGGCGGGGATTTTCGTAGATTTTTGTTGGACTGGATTTGATCTTACTTGAGGTATCGCCTCGTGGCGAATCAACTCAAGACGGATCGGTGTGACCGTCGTCCTGCGATCGCCCTTTGTGTTGCAGCGATTTAGATGCAAAACGACAGCCTGTGCGTGGTTGAATTCGCGGCGAGAGGTTAGGCGTGTTTTTGCCTTGCTCTCGCGCAGCGCGTGGATGTTCGCCTTTCTTCTCGGCAAGGAGCTTTTCGCGTGCTGTGCGTCAGCCCCCCGCGTCCGTGTGCGATTGTGCGATTGTGCGATTCCCTCCTCTCGTGCGTGCGTGGGTGCCTTTATATAGGTGGTGCAGCGAAGCTATCCAGGTCGGTTCCCGGAAACGCGTTGTTCGTTTAAATCCAGCTTTATCTCCTGTCATCCGATGTCATGGGTGAGATCAACAGGTAAAGTACGGCCGTATGCCGGTAGGATCGGACCAAACGAGAGTCCCTCTTAAGGTATATTCAAACCTGGGAGTGCATGCATCGATACGTGCATGGCACGGCTTCATTTGAGCCAATCCATTCAAAAGTAGCTAGCTTTGTACATCTCCAATTCAAACTTCTGAGCACCATCCTTCTTAAATGGTGAATCAAAATTTTGATCCGTCCGCACCATCGTGATGTGCATGACGAGCTCTATACAGAGATACCAATATCGGATATAGAGATTTTCATAAATATTTTGCATGGTGCGGACGGATCAAAATTTTGATTCACCATTTAAGAAGGATGGTGCTCAGAAGTTTGAATTGGAGATGTACAAAGCTAGCTACTTTTGAATGGATTGGCTCAAATGAAGCCGTGCCATGCACGTATCGATGCATGCACTCCCAGGTTTGAATATACCTTAAGAGGGACTCTCGTTTGGTCCGATCCTACCGGCATACGGCCGTACTTTACCTGTTGATCTCACCCATGACATCGGATGACAGGAGATAAAGCTGGATTTAAACGAACAACGCGTTTCCGGGAACCGACCTGGATAGCTTCGCTGCACCACCTATATAAAGGCACCCACGCACGCACGAGAGGAGGGAATCGCACAATCGCACAATCGCACACGGACGCGGGGGGCTGACGCACAGCACGCGAAAAGCTCCTTGCCGAGAAGAAAGGCGAACATCCACGCGCTGCGCGAGAGCAAGGCAAAAACACGCCTAACCTCTCGCCGCGAATTCAACCACGCACAGGCTGTCGTTTTGCATCTAAATCGCTGCAACACAAAGGGCGATCGCAGGACGACGGTCACACCGATCCGTCTTGAGTTGATTCGCCACGAGGCGATACCTCAAGTAAGATCAAATCCAGTCCAACAAAAATCTACGAAAATCCCCGCCGCGGCCTGATGACGATCATCGCATGCTTCCCTACTGGTAAGCAGTCTAGCCAAATCTTGGTGGTTTCTTAAACTCTCTTTATGGACAAATTATTCTATGGCGTCATCATCGCCGATCGATTCGATGGTGAAAGGCGAATTTCTGCGATCATAAATTCCATCGTCGATGTGAGGCTTAAATCAAAGCTTCCCGATGAGACGGAATTGGCGACAAAAATTACCTGGCCGCAGGACGTCTACTCCACCGAGGGTAGTCGACTGTGGTTTTGTGTAAATTACGATGAGCGTACGCGGCTAAGACCAAGTACGAAGAAATCAAATCACCAAGATGATATTGCCCTTCACCATGAGGCATGATTGGTCATAATTCCATCTACACCGCCCCTCAAAAGGAGGCGAAGACCATAGAAACAACATTGATCTTGCTCCTACAAGGACGCGAGATTAAAATACTTGATAAGCATCATCCACCATGCATCCATGATATTTTCTTCACCAATATCTTGGCCAAACATCGATTAAGATGAAGGCCATCTTCACATCATATTTCTTCTTACGTCTGGTGCCGACGAGGCTAGACGAAATCATGGCCAAGTGCTGACGAGACCATGTCACTACTTTATTTACATGTTCCAAACCTACGGGAACGGACACACCGTTGCTGGGCACCGACGAGGCGATAGCAACACACACATGTCCACGTCTGATGAAATCAGGGCGTTACATGACTGGGCACCGACGAGGCGAAAATCATCCCTTTCATCGACATATCCTGTTGGTCACACCAACATGGCGATATTGCACGTGACCGGGTATCGGCGAAACAAAGCCACCCACACAATACATTGATAAATATCACAATGCATATGGATGAGCAATCCAATTATCACGACGACCATCAGCGCAGCTTAATCGGAGGTATTCCGTAGGCTCCACCCTACGGATGTAATTAACCGGATGCTTGCAAAAAGCTCCGGGAATCAATGAACTACGCAATCTCCTGATTCAGATACTCCATGAGCGCGACGCAGAAGGCGGAATAGATATAGTTCATGGGAATATGCACTTTGTATTTGTACAATCCAATGCTATGAATAAAAATGCAGTGTTCCCATATATTGTGTTTATTATTGTCTTTTATTATTTTATTTGCTTGTTTTATTAACAAGATGGCACGCCCGCAAATTTGTGCTCTCATGTACACATCTAGGAAAAAAAATCCCTAGAGCCCCGGGAATAGTTTCCGTTAACCATTTTCTAGCGAAACAAAATTGGCACGCCCGGTGGGACCTTGTTCTCCTCCCATCTTTGCTGCGCTCTGAAGGTCGTCAAAATCTATGTTCTTCTGCTCATCAAAATGTCATCAAGGTTGTGACCTAAACATGCAAGTCCTGCTTAGAGCGGTCGACTTACACATATATAAATTCGTCGCATACGATGATGGTCAAATCTCCCGTGTTGTAAAAGCACATCGTGTTGGATATATATTAAGAGACTTGTGCATATAAGAGTAAAAGAGGGAAAAGTATTACATGTTTGACAACTTGCTAGTGCAATTTGTTTATTATTATGGTTCACAAGTTCTCTGCAATGTACTGATCAGAGGATTCCCTTGTGTAGGTGAGTCCTTACCGACAATCACCATTGAGGAGGCCATGAAGCACTCTTCAGCTTCATCCCTCATCCAGTTCGGGTCAATGCCACCAATGGCTATCATCGAGCATGGGGGAAAGATCTATGCGCACCGGACGCAAGATCCGTCATGTCCTGTTGCTGAATTCAAAAAAGAGCGTAAAGATGCAGCTGTCAAGACTAGAGAGGACAGAAATACTTTGATGCTCAAAGCTCGCAACATGTTAGGTAGCTTGGAGAATTCCCAGGCAACCTCTGACATGTCAAAAGATAATCTGTCTGTTCAAGCTTTTGAACACCAGAAAGCTGAACTCCTTGAAGGGCTTGATAAAGCCGCTTATGTTCTATCATGGTCGGTGAGCAATGCCCGATCAAGAAAAAATGCCAATGCACTGCGCAACTTCAAGAGGAAGCGCAGTCAAATTAAGAAAATGAGAATTCGGTTGAGCAACAATGCTACTCAACATGACCTGCCACCTCAGGAAGAAGGAATAAAATATCCTGATCCTGTGGGTGAGCCTTACACCGTTTTTCCAGATCCTTTTACTAGGCAGCCACACCGATTGAAGAAATCGGTGCGGGAAGCAATCATGAACGAGTTTTGGACTCGGACTTTGAAGCGCGTCGCTACCTTTCCAGGATGCGATCCTTCTGTTGGTAATAAGCTAAACCATTTCAATCCAGCCATGCAAGTTTCGGCATGTCACATTACTGCCGAAAATGAGAAGAATGGAAATAAGTTTGATGTATTATCCAATGAGGCCCCAGCGCCTCGCTCTGATGATGTGCAACGTCAGTTGCAGCAGCTCCAAAATCAGTTGAGGACGCTGCAACAGCAAGTCCATGGCCGTGAGCCACTTTCACAAACTGGGGGCATGCCAAGCCACCATGCGCCCATGCAATACTCCCAGCCAACATCACATAATGGCAATATGCCAAGATTTCAAGCTCGTGGCCCTTATACACAAGCGCCCGAGTCATCGCGGCAAGGTGAAGCTAGACGCCCTAGTTATCGCCCGCAACATGAACGGAGCACGTTGGCTCCACGAAGGCGGTCTCCACCACCTCCTACACATCGGTTAAGGCAACAACAACCTCCACCTCATTGGAATTCTTGGACGCGTCAAGAATGGCGGCCCAAATCCCCAAGAGAAAACCAACAACATCACGAACATCGCCAAGACCACACTATATTACCGCATGCAACCTTGAGCAGGGGGCATGGGTATCAAATACCACATCCGCAGCCCATTGAGCGGCGTCCTGAGAACATCCATCCTCAAGCTCCTCCTACTGTGGAAGCTCGAGCAGCTCTCCTTCCAACACCTTCTATCCCTCCAAGAGTTCCATACCCTCCTTCGGTAAACCATCATAAGCGCGATAAACGTAGAAGAAACAGACGAGCTCTTTACCAAGAACTTCAAGAACTTGTGCTTGGTAATGTCCATGTTCGGGTCAGATCGGATGGGCGCGTTCATCCTTTCTATGATAAAATCACCTTGAGACTGTCACCAACACTGTTGCAAGATCAGAGGTACAAGTACCTTGTTGAACGGCTTGTACCAAAACCACCACAACAAAATGAGGAAACAAGCGAGAGGCCAGAGGCGCCTCCCCATGATTCAACAGTGCCCCATCAAAGGGATACTTGTGAGAAAGAACAGGTAGTGACCCCACACAAGGGAACTACTAGCTTAAAGTCTAAAACGTCTATTCAGCTCATGGAGATAGATGAGACAAGAATGCCTTCACCAACTCCCTTGGAGGATGTTGGGAAGGAAACCCATGATTTAGCACATGTTGCAATACCAGAACAAAATGCTTCATCACCATCTCACAGAAACGAGCTGTCAAACAGCCCCATGAATCTGGTTCCACAAGGTGGAGACGATGTTGGGAAACAAAAGATGAATGGTGTTGAGGGAGAAGTAAAATGCAATACTGCAAAGGACACAGTGATATGTGGCACTTTGAGTGAACGTAATGAACATGTTCATCAGGAAAACTGGGTTCCCCCGCCAGTCGAAAAAGAATTCTCGTATCCTTCCGATGAAGAGATCGTCCCAAATCCTAAAGCCTCATTTTCCAAAGATTTCTTGCATCTTGGGAAAGTGCGTGATTGGTTCAAGAGCTCGGAACGAGAAAATAATGACAAGGAAGCGCCGTCTTCATCGGCCGCACCTTGTCTTCCTATTACAGATGCACCTTCATCACCAATGGAGGAAACACAATATTCTCGTCCTTATGTGTCGCTGTTATCACGACTTCCGCAAGACCCTGTTTTGCTCCAGCAATATATAGAGCGCGAAGGGATGGCGACTCGCCTAAAATCCATCGCATCACAAAGAGTGGAAAGTAGCTCTACTCATTCAGAAGGAGAAGAGGGTCACGCAAGGGATGATTCTGACATAGATTCTAACTCCTCATTACAGAAACTATCAGAATCTCCTCGCTACTCCGAGTTGGCACCTTCTATGGTGTCAGAGGAAGAATGCGAACTCGAAGATGGAAACACCGTACCCGCCCATGTGATCTCGGAAGAGAAAACTGGTACGGAGGATGGTGGTCCACATAATGGAGCTGAAACCATATTGAACACTGATCTGGCTGCATCAGGGTCTCGTGATCAGCGACTAGAGTTGCAGTTAAACTCTCAGAAACAACAGTTAGATCAACTAACAACAAAGTTTGATCAACTAGTGAAATTCCTTACTGGATCCGACCAAGTTTTACCCAATGTCGTGGCCCCAAAAGTCACGGATCCACAAATGGAAGAGTTGGAAGCATCTAGAATGACGGAGGCCGCTAAACAAGCGCCCCAAGTTCTTACAAGTGTTGCTGTTTTACCAAATAGTCCAACACCCCAACCAGATATGCTTAGAGATTATCATAGTATTATTGAGGACATGGTTAACAAGAAGGTAAAGCAGATGAATGTGGAGCAGACTCCTCAAAGTTCTGAAAGTGAGCTTGATAAGCCATATGAGTCATGGCATGATCTCGTGGGCTTCCCGGCAGGCTGGCATCCACCCAAGTTTCGTCAATTTGATGGAACGGGAGACGCAAGGGAACACCTAGCCTATTTTGAGGCAACATGTGGAGATACTGCTCGCAATCCTTCACTCCTATTGCGGCAGTTCTCAGGTTCTTTGACAGGCGCTGCCTTTCACTGGTATAGTCGCCTTCCTGTCGGTTCTATTCCTGATTGGAAAAGTATGAAAAATCTATTCCGAGCTCATTTTGTAACAATGAAAAAAGATTTCTCAGTGGTCGAGCTTGCTCAAGTTCGACAAAAACATGATGAAAAGATTGATGACTATATAGTAAGGTTTCGCAATAGCTTTGTGCGACTTGCGAGAGAAATGCACACAGAAGATGCCATTGAAATGTGCGTCCATGGAATGCAACAACATTGGTCTCTTGAGGTGTCCAGACGGGAACCTAAAACATTCAGTGCACTTAGCTCGGCAGTGGCCGCGACTAAGTTGGAGTTTGAAAAATCTCCTCAAATTATGGAGTTGTATAAGAATGCTAGTACACAAGATCATGCCAAGCGTTTCAACTCAACAACAAAACCAAACATTATGAACAAACCCAAGACACCCAATGAGGTGAATACAACCAGGGTTATGCAAGTAAATCCCGTGCCTATGTTAGGCATGAGAAATGAACCAGGAGGGGTAAGGCAACGTCCCAGCCTGCAAGAGCTCCTTAGGAAACAATACATATTCCGAAGAGAAATGATAAAGGGGTTCTTCAATCAAGTGATTGCGCACAACCACTTGGCCTTGCCTGATCCAAAACGTCCCGATCAGGTTCACATGAAGGATAACCATTTATATTGTCCATACCATCAATATGTGGGTCATGTCATTGAGGATTGTGTTGCCTTTAAGGAATGGCTCCAACGAGCCATTGATGAGAAGAGACTTCAAATACAACCTGATGCTAGAAACCCAAACTATCATGCTGTAAATATGGTGACCGTAGAGAATGGTCCTATGTGTAAACAAGGAAAGGAGACATGGGTACCATTGTCCCAAGTCGAGGAAAATCTATCCAACCTAAGAGTAAGCAACACGACTCTTAGAGTTGGCAATAGAGCCACAACACATGAGGCCAAGCCATATAGGCCTTTGCTTAGAAGATCACGTGAACAAGGAACGCCTTTCCTGGCTCCTTACTACCACAATCCAAAGCCTCCTAGATGGTACAACCCACACCAGCGCCGCATGCCACCAAGGTTTGTTCCAAGGTCCGAGGGGGATGAGTCATACCCTCGACCAAGGATACTTCCCACCTTGGGGCAGTTCATGCCACACACTTGGGGGACAATATCTAGTTCCACGGAAGAGAAGACGGAGGAAGATACTCCTCAACCTTTACCAAGCCAAGCTGCATGCAATGTCATACTTGACTATTCTTCAGATACTAGCGTCTCTTCTGAAGACGCAATAACACCACACGAAAGAGAGGCTCTACATGCAGAAAGTGCATCACACGAGTCTCAAGTTGAAGTGAATATGAACCTTCGAGGGGGAAAGGTTCTGCAAGAGCTCCATAAAATCCAACCCAAGAAGGTTGTGGGAGGAAAAATAGGTGACCCCAAGGAGGTTGTCGCCGAAAAGCGTAATACGGAGGAAGAACCCGCAGAGGGTGATGGCACATCTCCAAACATAGATTACAACATAGTAGCACACCTGAAACGTATTCCCGCACTTCTAAGTGTGTATGATGCACTAATGTTGGTGCCTGAACTTCGGCAAGCTCTTATTCAAGCTTTGGAAGACCCAAAACGCTATGAAGTAACAATGGCGAAGCATAATATACTGTGCAACTTCTTGAGCACAAATGAGATTACCTTCACAGAGGAAGATAAAGTGATTGGAGATGATAATCATAATCGCCCACTTTATATAGAAGGCAACATTAGAAAGGCTCACTTGAGACGCATTCTCATTGACCCTGGTTCAGCCGTAAATATCTTGCCGGTTCGAAGCTTAACTCGTGCTGGCTTCACGTTGGATGACTTGGAGCCAACTGAAGTTGTCATTTGTGGTTTCGATAATCAAGGAAGGTCGGCATTGGGCTCTATTACTCTGAAAATTCAAATGTCAACCTTCAGTTTTAAGGTGCGCTTCTTTGTTATTGAAGCAAAGACCTCATATTCAGCACTATTGGGTAGACCATGGATACACAAGTATCAAGTAGTCCCCTCTACACTACACCAATGCTTAAAATTTGTGGATGGAAGTGGTGAACAACACCGCATAGCCGGTAATCCAAATCCTTACACCATCCAAGAAGCACATCATGCTGATGCGAAATATTACTTCCCGAGCGAGGAGCCGCAAACCCAACAAGGAAGGGTGGCCCCTCCCGTAGATATACTCATTACACCCAGTTCCACCCCTTCTTTGGGAACCGAGTCCTTAGGAAACCACATTTCCTCGAGAAAATCCTCAGGTAGAGGTCGCGGGAGAGGACGAACCTCCATGACAATGCCTCGCAATTATGGTCGCTCCTATTTAGACAGTGTGGACTTCCCCACTGCTACACTACAAACACCATCACCCTTGTCGAGTGTGGAAGCTTCCGCTACAGCTCCGCTCGTATTGAGGTCCGTCTCTGAGCCTTCTAATGTGCATGGTCTTAAAAATAAAGATTCTTTCACCCTTTTAACAATGTCTCCAACTGACACTATATCTAATACAAGTTCTGCGTCTGCAGGAGTTCCTAAACTCCTTAACAACGCGGGCAAAGCACCCTACCCCATTGTGCTACAGTTGCCCACAACTGAAGGTTCCACGCCATCGGAAGGAACTGTAAAGAAAAGGGTTGAGGAGATAGAGAAATCAAGGGGAGCTATAATTAAACAGCCCCCGTCTATGTATGTATCAGTAACAATGCCATTGGAGGTCCGTTTGGTCCCTAGACAACACAGAGGTTCTGACTCTACCCTCTTTTATAAGGTACCACGGTCACAACCTTGTGACTTTATACTTAATATTTCTCCCTCTTGCTTTGGCATTGATGTAGTTTCAACTACTATGAAAGCAGAACCTAGAATGGTTCGCTTATTGGAAAAAGCAGGAATTAAACTCCAAACAAATTTCAGGTTACCATCACCACCCGCCATTTGCGAGGAGTGGTGGGAACAAGCCGAGAAGTTTGTTAAGAGTAAGGAGAAGACACAACCGAAGTACGGCTTGGGCTATATCCACTCTGAATCTTGTGAAAACAAGGACGAAGAGTATGGCGTTGTGCAACATTTTACATGCCATATGACTAATGTATATGATTCTCAAGATGATGGAAAGAAAAAACCGACATCTCACGTGGATGATGGTACTTATTTCTATCAAACCTCACACCAACCTCGTTCTTTCTATGCTGCTCTAAATGCACATGATGGAATAAAAAATGAAAATTATCTTCTATCTCAGGTTCATAGAGCCATGCCAATTAATCAAGGAGAGGTTCTTGATGCCGCTCCCGCCCCTCTACAGCTTGAGGATGGTGGGCAATGCACTATTGATGAGCTCGTCGAGATTAATTTGGGTACTGAGGATGACCCACGCCCTACTTTCGTCAGTGCCTCTCTCACACTGCAAGAACGTGAAAGTTACCGAGAATTCTTGATAGAGTTTCGGGACTGCTTTGCGTGGTCATATAAGGAAATGCCAGGGCTTGACCCCCAGGTCGCCACTCACAAGCTAGCGATTGATCCCCAGTTCAGGCCAGTAAAGCAGCAACCACGCCGCTTTCGCTCAGAACTACAAGATAGTATCATCGCCGAGGTGGACAAACTCATCACCGCCGGCTTCATAAAAGAGGTACAATATGCTCGTTGGCTAGCAAATATTGTCCCGGTAGAAAAAAAGAATGGGCAAATACGGATATGTGTCGACTTCCGGGACCTAAACCGTGCTTGCCCCAAAGATGATTTCCCTATACCCATCACTGAGATCGTTATTGATTCTACTACAGGTTATGGTGCCTTGTCCTTCATGGACGGATCATCCGGCTATAATCAAATTAAGATGGATGAGCACGATGCAATTGACACTGCCTTCCGAACGCCCAAGGGGAATTTCTATTATACTGTAATGCCTTTTGGACTAAAAAATGCAGGTGCAACATATCAACGCGCTATGACTTATGTTTTGGGAGACCTTATTCATGACTCCGTGGAATGTTACGTCGACGACATGGTTGTCAAAACCAGAGATCGCCTGCAGCATCAGGATGATCTAAGAGTCGTCTTTGATCGTCTAAGGAAACATCACCTCAAGATGAATCCTCTAAAATGTGCCTTTGCCGTACAATCCGGTCTATTCTTGGGTTTCATTGTGCATCACCGTGGCATTGAGATCTCACCAAAGAACATTAAAGCAATACGAGACATGCCGCCACCTAAGAACTTGAAAGAGTTAAAATCCTTACAAGGTCATTTGGCGTACATACGTCGTTTTATATCTAACCTCTCAGGGCGTACCCAACCCTTCACGAGACTAATGAGGAAAGGTGTCCCCTTTGAATGGGACGAGCAATGTCAAAACGCGCTTGAAAGTATTAAGCGATATCTATTAAACCCTCCTGTCTTAGCCGCTCCAACTAGAGGACGGCCACTTATTCTTTATATTGCTGCCCAGCCCTCCTCGGTTGGTGCACTACTGGCTCAACACAACGATGAAGGGAAAGAAGTAGCATGCTACTATCTAAGTCGTACTATGGCTGGTGCTGAGCACAATTACTCGGCAATAGAAAAATTATGTTTAACGCTAATTTTTGCTCTAAAAAAGTTACGACATTACATGCTGGCCCACGAAATACAACTTGTAGCACGTGCTGATCCTTTAAAACATGTGCTAAATCAACCCGTGCTGATGGGACGCCTCGGTAAATGGGCTGTGTCCATGATGGAATATGATATTACTTATGTTCCACAAAAAGCAATTAAAGGTCAAGCATTGGCTGATTTTCTTGCAGCACATCCACTGCCCGACGACTCTCCATTGGTTGTCGAGTTGCCTGATGAGGAAGTATTTACCATCGACATAGATTCCCAATGGGAATTATATTTTGATGGAGCCTCTCTCACAGAGATGGATCCCGATGGCGAAGCTAAGCGGCGAGCCGGCGCAGGCTTGGTTTTCAAAACCCCCCAAGGGGGCACCATACACCACTCGTTTTCCCTCCTCAAAGAAGAGTGCACCAACAACGAGGCTGAATATGAAGCCCTTCTTTTTGGCCTTCTACTAGCACTCTCCATGGATGTGCGGAACATATTAGTATATGGTGATTCTCAGCTTATCGTTCGCCAAGTAAATAATATATATGAAGTACGTAAACCAGAACTGGTGCCATATCACACGGCAACCCAGGTTCTCATGAGGAAATTCGAGCATATACAATTATCGCATGTTCCAAGGAGTAAAAATGCTTCAGCAGACGCATTGGCTAAACTTGCAGCAGCGTTAGTGCTCCCCCAAGGGGAGCCCGCTCATGTACGGATAGAGGAAAGGTGGCTCCTTCCAGCTGTACTGGAACTAATCCCACCAGAATATGAAGTGAACCACGTGGTTTCCAATGTCAGCCATGATGACGATTGGCGCAAACCATTTCTAGATTACTTCAACCATGGAATACTCCCAAGTGATAGAGTGGAAAGGCGCAGGTTGCAGCGACGCCTGCCTTCCTATGTAGTTAAAGCAAGAACTCTGTACCGGCGAGCTTTTGGACAAGAGATGCTACTACGGTGTGTGTCTAGAAATGAAGCGGACCATGTTTTGCAAGAGGTCCACCATGGTGTTTGCGGTGGGCATCAAAGTGGACCAAAAATGTATCATAGTATCAAACTAAGTGGCTACTATTGGCCTGGGGTCATGAAAGATTGCCTTAACATAGCGAGGTCATGCCACAGTTGTCAAATTCACGGTGTTATAAAACACCAACCACCAGTCCCTCTACACCCAACCGTACCCGCATGGCCTTTTGATGCATGGGGTATAGATGTTGTTGGTCCATTTGATCCTCCATCCTCTAAGGGGCACAAATTTATACTTGCTGCCACAGATTATTTCTCTAGGTGGGCGGAAGCAGTACCACTAAATGAGGTAAAAACTGACAATGTTATAAACTTTCTAGAGCGTAATATCATTTATCGCTTTGGAGTCCCACATCGCATTACCTCCGATAATGCCAAGGCTTTTAAGTCGCATAAGATGGTCCGATTCATGACCAAGTATAAGATTCAGTGGAATTACTCTACAGGGTACTATCCACAGGCCAATGGCTTAATTGAAGCATTTAATAAGACCCTTGGCCAAATCTTGAAAAAGACAGTAAACAAACATCACCGTGACTGGCATGATCGTCTCTATGAAGCTCTTTGGGCATATCGTGTTACGGTTCGGACACCAACCCAAGCCACTCCATATGCTTTAGTCTATGGTAGTGAGGCTGTTCTCCCTCTAGAGGTGGAAATCCCATCTCTAAGAGTGGCCATACATGATGATATTACCCAAGACGAGCAAATTCGGCTACGATTTCAGCAGCTGGATTCCTTGGAAGAAGATAGACTCAACGCGCTCCAAGATTTAGAGCTATATCGCCGAAACATGGTACGCGCATATGATAAGCTCGTTAAACCACGAGTTTTCCGTAAGGGAGAACTAGTTCTTGTACTCCGGCGCCCCATTGTGGTAAAAGGTAAAGCGAAGGGAAAACTTGAGCCTAAATGGGAAGGGCCATTTGTCATTGAGCAAGTGTACGATGGCGGTGCTTACCAGCTGATCGATCAACATGGTGAACGCCCAATGCCACCTATTAATGGGAGGTATCTAAAGAAATATTACGCGTGATTATTTCCGCATACCGACATTTCTCTCTCATTTGTTTTCATTTTTTTCTCTTTTTTGTTTTCTTTGCTTAAAAAAAAAATGTTTTAGTAAACCATGGACTATCAGGTCCTACATTAAAATGGCTTTCCCCAATCACACAAAGCTCGTGACTGATGATTTGGCTGCCCTATGACTTGCCTAGCGGAAGCACGGTGTAAATCGTGGTAAGTGGAGCGGCACCTATACCCATAACCCACAACACACAACACTGTATATGTTCCGAGAGGCAATAGAGGAGACTACTTGGGAGACTTCCGAGTAATGAGGTCCCATATCCCCATGCTTCTGGATGTGCCTCGGGTTCGTAGAGACACCTCACCCCGGGGAAGATCCTAGGAAAAGATCAGGAAAGGGCTGCCCAATCCAACATAAGTTGGACTTGGTGTGTAGCCACTTGGCAACCCTGGGGTGTGCCACCAAAAGCCCCACATAATATGCCTGAGGGTTTTTTTTTTTTAGTCCACCAAGGTGGATGGCTACCTTCCAAGTTCTCGAAGTGGTACCCCGAAGAAATATCAATGATCTTCCAGCAAATTCAAGCAATAAAGCTAATGAAGCAAGTTCCAAGCAAGTTCAGAAGAAAAATACACCGTGAAGTAAAAAAAAAAAAGGGGGGTCATACAAGCAATCCTCATAGAAAGAGAAGTCTCCATAAGTTCCAAGCAAGACCAGCGGTTCCGGGAAATAAGGGGATCACTGGAAAGAAGGCGGTTGGTAGTCATTCACCACCCCTCATCAAAGGCATGATAAACTTTCACAAGCTGCTGTCCCGAAACCAGTTATCCTAACTCCTCCTCACCCATGTTTTTCTGCGTTCTTGAAGCATGGAAGGAAGCGTGGTGGAGCTATGTGGCTACTCATTGCCCCGATGGGCTAGGGTACGATTCTTTGTTGCCTCTCGGGATTACACCAAACACATCATCCCTATGCACACACATACACACATGAAATGAAAGGTTATGGAATCATAACCGTCATGGTTCTTCGACGGTTCCCAATGACAAAGTCCTTCGGCAGCCTTTTCTGATATCACACTCATAGCTAGTGTTTAGCGGAAAAGCCAAAATCTCCAATAAAACAAAAAAAACCTTTGTTTTGCTTTTCATGGTTTTGTTTCTTCCGTGTGTTTCTTATTTATGCTCATGATCCATGACGTTTCTTCATGAGGCTCATGCAACTATTTCTATACTAAAACAACCTTGCTCGGTGCATGCAAGGCGTCATTGTTTGTCGTCCACCAACTACAGACTATACAAACGTATGTATCGCCGCTGGGGGCATTTTCCCTCCATTGATCACACCAACCACGCTGGGGGCGTTTTCCCTCCACTAATCATATCAACAACGCTGGGGGTATTTTCCCTCCACTGATCATACCGACCACCCTGGAGGCACCATTGTTGCCTAGTTCATCTACATCATCGACGACGTTCCGACGCTTCAACTATTGGGAGCAGCAAGGTGCGCCAGTGCGGCCAGTGCTAAGCTGTGAAACCCCTCGAGTCTGATGGCTGGCATCGTTCATTTTCTTACGATCGCATCAAACTCGGGAAACAACTATTGGGAGCAGCAAGGTGCGCCAGTGCGGCCAGTGCTAAGCTGTGAAACCCTTCAAGTCTACTGGCTGGCACCATGCATCGTTTTATGGTCGCATTTGACTTGATAAATCATTTTTTACGTAGGAGCAAATTTTCTTCCTAATTGAAATACTCATGCGATTGAAGACTTTCACCATCGGCTGGCACCATGTTGTATCTGGTCGCGATGATAAAAGCATTATTTCTATCTCAGCATATGGCATGAGTATTTCGCGTATTTGTTTTTAACTATACTCTCCCTAATGGGTGTTATTGAATAATAGCATGGTCATCTGCTATCAATATTTTCTTTCTTCTCTCACGTATCTCGCTCGACATATATGGTATAAATATTTCACTTTATATGGTCATAATCAATCCACTAGTAGTCTCGGTATTAGCTGATGCCACGTATGGCTTTTGTCTAGGCCAAGACTCTTTTATGTTTCGACGACTAAATCCTTCGGCTCATGATGGATCAACGGCCTCTCGCTATGGTCTTCGACCAAACTTCCGTACCGTCGTGTTGATCGCCTTGTTGATCGACGGAAACTTGGTTTGTGGTTGGTCTAAGCTGTGGGCTGGAGTAATTTTGATGCCCCGAGCAAACAAATTGCGGATTGCCTAGTACATAAAGAGGCACGTACTAGGGATTTTGTTTCCGATGCATAGCATACCTGATGGATGTGCGTACCGTGAGCAGCTAGGCGATCAGCATCATGAATCAAAACAACGTTGATGAAAAAATGATGACAGGGTCGTGCTCTGTCCGAAATACCACATTCTAAAAATATAAGATCAAACAAATAAAGGTGTTTTTACTAGATAGAGGAAGATCGTTTACAGCAAATGTGGTCTATACAATAAGAAAATGAGTTTTTGGGTTTAAAAGAGAGAACATGGGAAGCCCTCCATGCGCCTGAATACAAAACTGAACCTAGGCTATATCACAAGCCATGAGAAAATCACGTAAAGCTCGAGAGCGGGCAGATAGACCCGACTCGTCGGGCTTGACACAGTCTAGTAACTTATCAGCCTGGTTCAGCCAGTCACGATCCTGTGATTAAAGTAGCTCAAGTTGTTCACATATAAGAGTCACGTCCCCATGACGCTTGCGATGATCACTCAAATTACGGGACAAATCTTCTGCCAATGATTCCTCATGGGAGTACTCTTTCTGCACGGCATCCAGCTCACTTTCCAACCGTTTAATTTGGTCCTTTATTTCTTGAGTGCGATGCGAGTGTCCACGTTTCCTGATCTCTACCTCCGAGAGTTGTTTCTCAAAATTTGAGGTGATACTGTCCATAGAATCACGGGTAGTCGCCATCTCTTTGTGGTAATTATTGACGACACTCACTCGTTTGCTGACCGCATCCCGCCATGAATCGACTTCCTGGGTTAAGGATGAAGGGTCCTTCGTAAAGTCTTCCCTCAATGCGGCGAGACAATTCGCAAGATGCTCCACGTCCGGTCGTGGACTAGCAAACCATTGCTTCCAAAATTTCAAGCTAGTATCTATCTCTGTAATCAGTCTTTGCTTGTTGGTTGAAGCATCCTTCAGGAGAGTTAGAAGATACGTAATATCTCCGCGAACATAGTTTATGAAGCGTGATTTAGTGTCTCCTGTGAGCGAGATACGCACGGGATTCTCAGCTTTAAACTCCTCATGAGGCTGCCCTGCTTCCGCAAGGCGATTTCTGTGTAATTCTATTTCTTGACGCAATTGGTCAACTTTGGGGACATACTGCGCGTTCGTCACCGAAACTGAAGCGTAAAGCTCTGTAGATTCGTCCGCAAGCGAGTCTACATATATCAAAAAAAAAAAGAAAAAAAAAAGGTATGAGCATGACTGGACCATGCGTACACGTGAAAATATTCATACAAAGCAAACGCCATGAAACATATAAATACATATACCTTTCCCTTGCCCTGTGACCTTTATCTTCTTGCATGGTGGTGCAATATCTTCAATTGGGTCACCTACGCTCCGCTTGGGCGTGGATGTGGGATCTACATTAGGTGCCACCATATGACTCTTCGATGAACATCCTGAAGTAGCCTCTGGCATCGACGATGATGGTATATCGCCGACGATGGTACTCAGCGATGTCTGAAATAAACTCTCATCAATCCCAAGACCCGAAAGGTCATCGTCCGCAAGCCCAATATCCGAAAGGTCAAGATCAAATAATTCAGAATCCGAAGTATTTTCAAGGGTAAAATACGGGTCACCAGTGGGTACATGCAGCCCGCCATCAGAATTGGTCGTGGTCGCAATGTGTTCGGAAGCAGTCGGAGCCGTCTCTATGTTTGAATCTCGCGGAGATACAAGAAGTTGCTCGGACACATCGTTAACTTCACCCGCTATGCGCTGTTTGACCACATCGATGTTTTTCCCGGGTCGGCCATTCCATGGGATGCTTGCGTCACACTGTGCAGGCGCCTCAGGAGTTTGTTGTCCATGTGGAACAGCCTCCGGAGTTTTCATACTAGCTGTATTCAGCAGAGTTAGAGAGTGTGTTGCATCAAACACATGTGGTCTATTTAACAAAATATAGTCTACTAAAAAAGGGGAGAGAAAAAAAATAAACAGGATAAGATGCACGTGAAAGTAGGGAATTATGCACGATGGCCATACCTCTTAGTGGGTTTGAGCCATGTGATTCTGATTGTATAACGTCCGACGCCGCTGGACGTGAACAAAATAATCCAGGTGGCTGAAGAAAGGCAAATGACTTATTATACCAAGCAATATACTCCATCGTGCGCCCTGGTCTCCTTCTAGTAGGCTGCACAAAGAACTGGTGACCAGTCGGTCGATGAAAACAAAGATGTCGCCGACCAAGAAGCTCCAACGACTCGTCACGAGAATTGGTCAAATAGCTACGAAAGTCGAGTCTGTTTATCACTATTTCCCTGTCCTCTGAAGGCATGTCTAACTCTGGAACATGTTGATCACAATTGAACATGCGAGCAAACCGGTGCGGACAATATACCCGGTTGTCGTAGCGCTCGCCCTGTCTGTGCATGATTCCACCAAGCGTGCAACTGATAAGAAAATCAGTAGCTGCAATAGAAATTTGCCTGGGACCATAACGCTGAGCGTCCCAAATGCGAAACGCTCTCCCAGATTTTGGAAAACGTATAGTGGACCTTCCAAGGAAGTCCAAGAAGCGTAGGCCTGCTCCAGTAACATCAAACTCCCAGAAAATATTATGCGCATCTAAGAGAGACCGTGGTTCCCGACGAACTGAATCAACAACAAAAGGTGCAAAGGGAATTGAACACTTCAAAGATACTTCCGTGGGAAATCCTCTCATGAACGAGGCAAACCATCCCATAATAAAATGACCCGGAATAAATAAGTTGCATTTGCTAGCAGAGGCTGATCCCATCACAATGTTATCGTGAAATTCATCAAGGCTGCGGTACAAGAAGGACAAACTTGTTGCCCCAATAGCTCGACGACTCCCACCTGCGAGCTTCACAGCCATAATAAAAACCTCAGGGCGGATGTATTCTCCAGCCTCCACAGGAACACAATAAGTGCAAAGCCACGCGGCAATAAAGGCTGCACGAATTACCACCGAAGGATAGCCTGAGCGGTGATGCATTGCTTGGTCTTCTAAGAGAGCGGACACGCGGCCATCTTGAACCTCGACTCGAAGACCCCGTTTTAGCAACAACGGGTCGTCGGGGTCGGCATAACAGTGCGACAATAAGGATCCAAATGAGCGGGTTTTGTCCTCGAAAAAGTGATCAACCCAAGCATCGATGGTTACAATCCCGGCGCGGGAAGTACGCATTAGTGGACACAGATCTATGTAGATGTTGTATAGTGTCTTTACATGTCCTCGCACTGCCCCTGGTAACGGGATGTACTCTTCATAAAGCCGCCCTGAGAATGGTATGCCCATAGCATCATATATAGTATGGAGTGGATAACCCATTTCCCCCTGGCCAGTAAGTATGGTGTGTCCATCAACGTTCCAATATGTCAGGAAGGCAGCAACTAGAGAGGGCTCAACGTGACAATGATAAATTGAAGCCATGACTCCTCTAACAATATCAGCTCTTTTTAAATACTCGGCATCTTCCGGGCTTAACAACATCATACGTGCCCATATCAGTAGCTTGCGGCACCCCGTCACATCCGTACGAATGCGATGTGGGTAGTCCTGAATCCATCTTGTGGAGGGTAAGTCAATGAACTTCTGGGCCAGGGTGGAAGTACGTCTGGCCTCCACAAACTTGCCACCATAGCCAGATTGACATGGGCTCAGACTAATGACTGGGTGAGGTGTTGCCATCCTTTCCGGCGGCACCCCTGGTCTATTTTGTTTTCCAAGTGAATATTCATGAATCACGTGGGTCAGTAGCACCGGAGGCTTCGGAAAGATGGTATAACGGTCATAATTACGGGCGTGGATTTTCTGCCAGAAGTCTTCAACTGATTGGAAGATAAGTGTCAGGCCACGATTAAGATTTAGATATTCTGCAATTTCAGACATCCTCTCATCGACACCTTCCTCATCCTCCATAGAAATCTCATCAGATTCGGCCGGCCTCTCGTGATCCATGAAAAGGTCGAATTCTTCGCGCCAAAATATCACTTCACCGTTTGCCTCTTTTGGCCCATCTTTGACATAACCGCTAAAGAGCGTGTAAATTGTTGCATAAGAGCTACGGGTACCCTAAAAAAAAAAAAAAAAAAAAAAAAAAAAAAAATCACGATAGATAAAAGAGGAATTAAAGACTACGGCCGAGCAAAGGTTCGTCCGCCGATGGTATATGTATGTAATAAAAAATAATGTCATACCAGGTGACCCGGCGGGCTCAAGTTGCTCGAATCACTATGGTCAGAAGAGCGTTGTCGTTCTTTGCCATCGACGGGATTCCTTGCATGCGAATTCCTTCTGGCAACGATCATGCTGGTCTGTACATCGCTCGGACCGGGGCGTGTCTTGGTCTGTGAATTACTCGCGGTCGCTGCCGCTGCCGCTCGAGCTCGGGATGCTTGACTAAATTTGCGGACGACACCCCTCTTCCGACCTCCTGCCGATGCCTCCAATTTAGCATCTGGACTGCGATGGTGATCGCCCTGCGGATTCATGCTACCCTGGCTCGTCGTCTCGCGTTCAAGAGCAGAGCAATGGGTTTGTCCTTGGCAACCAATGGGCTGTTGGCGTAAACTATGCGCTGGAATATTTTGGTACGGGAGCAAATAACCTTCCCACTTTTTTTAAAGGCATACATAAGTTGTCCGATTGCTAGCCGACCTGACCAATCGTGCAACACATGGTATACAGGTATACCTTCTCCTTTTCTCTGTTGGAAGGAGAGTTGGAGACGGAAACTTTCTAGGTCTCAAAGAAAACCCGGCTTTCATTTAAGTGATGGATTTTTTTCACCGAGTCTAGTCCTTTCTGCTTCGCACATGAACTATACTCGGTGGGGGGATTTGTTTGACGATTTTTTGTACAAAGAAAAAGGAATTCCATGTTATAAGTACACGTAAAATAGCAAAATTCTTCTCAATGACGTGTGGGGCCCGCGCCATGCAAAATATTTATGAAAATCTCTATATCCGATATTGGTATCTCTGTATAGAGCTCGTCATGCACATCACGATGGTGCGGACGGATCAAAATTTTGATTCACCATTTAAGAAGGATGGTGCTCAGAAGTTTGAATTGGAGATGTACAAAGCTAGCTACTTTTGAATGGATTGGCTCAAATGAAGCCGTGCCATGCACGTATCGATGCATGCACTCCCAAGTTTGAATATACCTTAAGAGGGACTCTCGTTTGGTCCGATCCTACCGGCATACGGCCGTACTTTACCTGTTGATCTCACCCATGACATCGGATGACAGGAGATAAAGCTGGATTTAAACGAACAACGCGTTTCCGGGAACCGACCTGGATAGCTTCGCTGCACCACCTATATAAAGGCACCCACGCACGCACGAGAGGGGGGAATCGCACAATCGCACAATCGCACACGGACGCGGGGGGCTGACGCACAGCACGCGAAAAGCTCCTTGCCGAGAAGAAAGGCGAACATCCACGCGCTGCGCGAGAGCAAGGCAAAAACACGCCTAACCTCTCGCCGCGAATTCAACCACGCACAGGCTGTCGTTTTGCATCTAAATCGCTGCAACACAAAGGGCGATCGCAGGACGACGGTCACACCGATCCGTCTTGAGTTGATTCGCCACGAGGCGATACCTCAAGTAAGATCAAATCCAGTCCAACAAAAATCTACGAAAATCCCCGCCGCGGCCTGATGACGATCATCGCATGCTTCCCTACTGGTAAGCAGTCTAGCCAAATCTTGGTGGTTTCTTAAACTCTCTTTATGGACAAATTATTCTATGGCGTCATCATCGCCGATCGATTCGATGGTGAAAGGCGAATTTCTGCGATCATAAATTCCATCGTCGATGTGAGGCTTAAATCAAAGCTTCCCGATGAGACGGAATTGGCGACAAAAATTACCTGGCCGCAGGACGTCTACTCCACCGAGGGTAGTCGACTGTGGTTTTGTGTAAATTACGATGAGCGTACGCGGCTAAGACCAAGTACGAAGAAATCAAATCACCAAGATGATATTGCCCTTCACCATGAGGCATGATTGGTCATAATTCCATCTACACCGCCCCTCAAAAGGAGGCGAAGACCATAGAAACAACATTGATCTTGCTCCTACAAGGACGCGAGATTAAAATACTTGATAAGCATCATCCACCATGCATCCATGATATTTTCTTCACCAATATCTTGGCCAAACATCGATTAAGATGAAGGCCATCTTCACATCATATTTCTTCTTACGTCTGGTGCCGACGAGGCTAGACGAAATCATGGCCAAGTGCTGACGAGACCATGTCACTACTTTATTTACATGTTCCAAACCTACGGGAACGGACACACCGTTGCTGGGCACCGACGAGGCGATAGCAACACACACATGTCCACGTCTGATGAAATCAGGGCGTTACATGACTGGGCACCGACGAGGCGAAAATCATCCCTTTCATCGACATATCCTGTTGGTCACACCAACATGGCGATATTGCACGTGACCGGGTATCGGCGAAACAAAGACACCCACACAATACATTGATAAATATCACAATGCATATGGATGAGCAATCCAATTATCACGACGACCATCAGCGCAGCTTAATCGGAGGTATTCCGTAGGCTCCACCCTACGGATGTAATTAACCGGATGCTTGCAAAAAGCTCCGGGAATCAATGAACTACGCAATCTCCTGATTCAGATACTCCATGAGCGCGACGCAGAAGGCGGAATAGATATAGTTCATGGGAATATGCACTTTGTATTTGTACAATCCAATGCTATGAATAAAAATGCAGTGTTCCCATATATTGTGTTTATTATTGTCTTTTGTTATTTTATTTGCTTGTTTTATTAACAAGATGGCACGCCCGCAAATTTGTGCTCTCATGTACACATCTAGGAAAAAAAATCCCTAGAGCCCCGGGAATAGTTTCCGTTAACCATTTTCTAGCGAAACAGGCACAATTCAGGTTAATATTGAATCTAAATTGAAAGATCATTGAGAAATAGATAAGACGGAAATATGCTTATGACAGTGAAACAGACAAAACAAAAATGCATGGATTTCTGACAACTTTATTTCATGATCTCAATGATGTTTACATAGAACTAGTTGAATGCCCGTGCGTTGCCACGGGTGTTTAAGTTTCTTTCCCACCAGAATACTCCAAGATTTTAATAAAAGCATACCCATCTCTCTCTCCCTCTTCCTCCCCATTACCCGCTATTGAGCTTCATTCACCTCCACTCTACCAATGCCACTATTGTACTTCAATCACCTCAATCCAACAATGTGTCATTTACCATTGTGCGTTGATATTTGTTACTCAAAAGAAGAAATTCCAAATATCAGTTTATTTCACTGGAACCCAACCTAGATTATGTTAAGAAATCACAAATATTCTAGCGCCAAAATATTTGTGATTTCCTAGGTAAAACTCAGTAGAGGAGTTCTGACTTCACAATTTTCTCATTTCCGATGATATAGTTTTCCAAACTCTTATTGTCCATGAACTTTGCACACTTTTTAATAGCTGCTCTGAATGGTATGCCAAAAGCTTCACCGATGCTAAAACATACCGCAGAGTGTATCTTTGCAAGCTATGGACCAAAATTATATCTAGACGTGTAAACAGATTTCTATTAACCAGAATGTGCAACAATATCGCTGGCAACCAAATCATAGACAAAGGCTGGGACATCACCCTACCAACCAGTACAAGCAGAATCAACATTCATGGCCATACTGGGCAAATGAGTAAGCCACTATATTACAGCTACAAGGAGCAAACTTAAAAGCTTAACACTCAAAATAACCGGTAGATGCTACACACTTCCTTCAGCAGCACACCAATTGTCGCCAGATCATAGCTCCTCTCCTGCAGCGTTGTAACCAATCATCAAAAAACCATGTCGAACAATGGCCACCGCCGCAAGCCGTGACAAACGCTTCTGCTTCAACTTGCAAGGCATCCTTTAGGTTGTGAATTTTCCCGCTGTCGCTGCACTGACCTCGCTAGCTTCCGATCGCGCAAAAAAATCCCAGGTGCCGTCACCGAGTCTAGATCACGGCTTGTTATTGTTAGGTGGCTTTGTCCAGGTCACAGGTTGTGATCATTGGGTGGCTTCGTCCATGCCTCTCCGCGTTGCTTAAGGCTTTGCTTACCTGCAGACTGGGATGTTCACTAATCCATCTGTTTGTTTGCCCGAATATTTTTGTTTTGTTTTGTTTGCTTTTGGCTGCAGGCCTCTCTTAGGCCAGTACATACTTATCTATCTGTTCAATGTATTAAAATGCAAGCTTTTCATTTTCTTGAGAAAAATTAGTTCTAAAGTCGCTTTACTAAACTGTGCTACCTGCATATCATGCAGAGCTGGCATTCTTACTGACATATAAACAAAACTATAAACAAAACTGAAACAAAAAATTAAAACCATAAGTACCAGATAGTATGAGAAGTGTCTTAATTAATCCCGTATATATTGCTAAACATTACCGAATTTGGAAGCTTTGCCTGGCATACAATATCTTGAGTTTCCTTTGCCCATCTTGATATCCTAACTAAAGGACAAAGTAATGTGATTTCCATCAGGGATAAACTTTGGTTACAATTTAACTGTCAGAAATATAAGCATCCATATATGTTAAATTAATATCAAGCTTCAACTGTAGCAGAAGAGAACATCCAAGAGATATTTCAAATTTATTTTTATGATGAAATAAGAGCCACAAAAATATAGATGCTCAAGTGATTGATACCTTGAAATGGTGCTGCAATTGGAATCCAACTTTTTATATATTTTTCGAAGATCTATTGAGAAACTGCATCTTTAGTAATGAGGAGGAGCAGGACAAACTTCAGCAGGGTCCAAAATACTACATAAAGCATACACGTCACCATGAAGAGACACGAAGCATTTAACAAGCAATCCCCTCTGAATGTAATTAGATGGTCTTTTTCCCTTCGGAAGCTATGTATACTGATTAATTTTCTAGAAAATTCATCAAGTGTGTCTGAAAGCCTGCAGAAAAAGAAGGGGTGTCAAGTGGAGGGAGGAACTGAATCACTTCGCACTATCCAAGCGAAACTTTCTAGCCTTAAAATAATGCATGCGTAAACTTGAGCATATCACGCACAATAACCAAGCTCACACAGCTCATAACATTCTCAAGTGATATATTAGTTCATCCAATAGCCTATAGATAAGTAAAGACATATCGGTTTCTATGTATTTGTTTCTAAGAATTCACCATTTTCTTAAAGCGGCACGTGCTTTGCTTTGGTTATATCAGTGGTACCAGGACATAATTAAATCGAAGTAGGAGTATGCTTTTTAGTAAACATAAACTAAGGTATAGAAATATCCAATTGTGCATAGCTTACTGAAATCAAATGTGTTAGATCCAGCAAAATATTACCTATTGAGATGCACTACCAAACTAAAATGCATCACCATGGCCGGCTGCATCTATAAAAGATCTTCACAAAACAGGCCTCGTGGAAGACAGAAACCCTGCATCGTCCATTAAATCCCTGCGGCCAAAGGGTATGCCGCCGCTGCATATGATGTCGTACTTTTCGTCTTGCTGCAGTTGTCGCCGGGAGTGGGCTGGTGGAGCTGCGTAGGTGGCATCAGCTACTACTTCAGCCAAAGGAGAGGGGGTCTGCTGCATTCCCGTGGTCCTGATTTTTGACAGAGTTGCGCCGGCGGCGCTCGGAAATTTAATCCTCTCGCTCTACTCGTGTGTTCGTTCAGGAGAGTGGGATGAACCACATGGCGGAACACCACATCGGGGAGGCTCAGAAATAGAGTTCTTTGCCTTGCCACACACTCATGTCATTCCATCACCGTATCTTCAAGAAACGTAAATAATTCATAATTAGTTCATAGAGTAAAAGGGAAGTGCTAAATGATCAAGCAAGTGACAAATATAACAAGCAACTCAATGCATGGGAATTTTCTCTAGCTTACTTTGGTGTATATGGAGGTCTACAGGAAACCATCCTAAGAACTATACAACTTGTAGACGAAGTCTAGAATCAATTGCTTTGATTTTTATGATCAAATTCGAGCATCAAAACAAAACAAAAAAACGCAATAGAAAGTTCCCGTACAGAATCATGGAGGCGGCGATGCCCACGGTGAAGGATAGGCGGCGACCACCCCGTGGGGAGAGCGGCACATTCCTCACCTCTCCATATCTAATGGCTGTGGTTGAGTGCGGCCGGGGCGCCGCAGCTCGCCGGGATTAGGTCGAGAACGAGCGGAATCTCACCAGCGAGGTTTCGGCGCTGGTGCGGAAGTCGGTATGGAGCAGTGGACGCAACCCTAGCCGCCGCATCTCCTTTCTCCGCAGGACGAGAATGAAAGGGATGGGATAGGATGAGGGAAAGAGGAAGGCGTACGGGGTCAGCCGAAGTTGCCCAGAGGCGGCGCCAAGAGCTGGACGGGGCGGCGACGAGAGGAGAGGAGGTGCACGGAATCTGCGAGAGAGGACTAAGGGGCGGCACAGCAGGAGTTGGTGTCGAGGTCGTCGTCGACCGGAGGCACGCACCTGGGACAGCGGCGTCGTGAGGAGAGAGAGAGAGGGGAAGGGTTGACTCCCCAGATTCGGCTGATTGATTTTGGTAAAGCTGCTTTCGTGATGGTTCTTTTCTTGGGCCGGGCCTGGTACGCAGCATCGTACGCTAAAGATAGTAAAGAAGTCAGGAGATTTTTGTTATTGTGTGAAAAGTTTTTTTTCACGTGAGGTTAGAGATGGAGAGAATTTAGGGCGGTGGCATATACTCCGTAATTACCTAAAAGTGGGATAGTTAGTTGTGCGGTGGCATACCTTCTGTAATTTCGTTGAAGTGTGACACCACCGCCACAGCAACCTTAATAGTAAAGATTTGAACTAAGTGTAGAAGGGACGTAACTGCTGGATGCTCCAGGGTCTCTTTGTCTCTCCTAATTCTACATCTATCTTTTTTTTTTCTCTTGCGATTCGGGATTTTCGGATCATCTTCCGTGTCTCGAATATCTACAAGGTAATATGACCCATTTTTCATAGCCTTGCTAATGACAAACGGTCCCTCCCAAACTAGGGCTAATTTTTGCTTCCTATCATGTACCAATCTTAGCACCAAATCACCTTATTTGAAAGAACGGTGTTTGATTTTCCGACTATGAGAACGTCACAGTCCTTGCTGATAAATGGCGAATCTTTGTAGCACAAGCTCTCATTCTTCTTCTAAGAGATCAACAACATCCTGTCGTGCATTTTCGGCATCCTAGTCATCGTACGCGTGCACTCTTGGGCCATCATGGATCATATCCGTAGGAAGCACCGCTTTTGCAGCATAAACCAGGAAAAAGGGTGTTTGCCATGTTGATCTATTCGGCATCGTTCGAATACTCCAAATCATATAAAGTAATTATTCTACCCATGCTCCAGCTGCTCTGTGAAGAGGATATTTGAGTCTTGGACGGATTCCTTGCAGTATCGAACTATTCATTCGTTCGACCTGGCCATTGGATTGTGGGTGTGCCACAGATGCAAGATCTAGGCGAATTCCCGTTTGTCGGTAATACTTTGTCAACTCTCCAATTGAAAAATTTGTCCTATTATCTATGATTATGCTATGTGGAACGCCGTATCGCATGACTACATCAATAACGAAATTTATGGCAATTACACCGTCAAGTTTTTTGATGGGTTTTGCTTCCATCCACTTGGTATACTTATCTACAGCAACAAGTAGATGTGTGAGTCCGTCTCTGGCAGGTTTGAATGGTCCCATCATATCTAGCCCCCAGACCGCAAATGGCCATGTTATGGGGATAGTTTTAAGTACTTGGGCTGGCATATTCGACTGCTTGGCGTAATACTGACATCCAGCACATATATTCACTATATGCTCCACATCTTTCTTGGTTGTAAGCCAAAAAACCCTGCACGGAATGCTTTTTTAACTATGATTTTTGACTGAGCATGATGTCCGCAATCTCCTGCATGAACTTCCTGCAGAATTTCTCGTTCTTCTTCTAGCGAAATACATCGCTGAAAAATTCCGATAGTACTGCGCTTATACATGCAACCATTGATTATCGTGTATCCTTTGCATCGGCATTGTATCTGCCTTTGCAAGACGTCGTCCGCTCCATCCAGAAACTTCTGATTGACTAAGAAGTTTAAGTATGGAATTGTCCAATCCGGGTTAACAACCAAGACTTCTACTGACTCAGAAACTAGAGGATAATCGACATCTCCGCCTTTTATTGATGGTTCATGCAAATGTTGGACGAACACACCAGGTGGTAGGGTTTTCACTCTTTCTGAGCCCATGCGGGCTAAGGCATCCGCATTCCAATTTTCTCCCCTTTTGATGTGAAGTACTTTAAATCCTAGGAAGCAAATGGCAAACTCATCGACTTTTCTCCGATATTCGGCCATGATGGGCCTTTTAGCATCCCATGTTTGGTTCAGCTGGTGTTGCACCAAATCCGAGCCACCATAGCAAAGTATACGCTTGACGCCTATCTCCTTTCAAATATGCAAGTCATGAAGCAAAACTTCATATTCTGCCACATTTTTGCTGGCGTTAAAGTGCATTTGCAATACATATTCCATTATGTCGCCTTTTGGAGATTTAAGCACTACACCAGCTCCAGCACCTTCTTTCATTTTAGATCCATCAAAATGCATGATCCAATATTCCGACTCCGGCATTGGTGTGTTTTCCATTGCTTCTATCCAATCAACCACGAAATCCGCCAACACCTGGGATTTAATTGTCGTCCGGGGTTGGTACTTAATGTCGAAAGCGGCAAGCTCAATACCCCATTTGGCTACTCTTCCTGTTGCGTCCGTATTGTTTATAATATCCCCTAGTGGTGCTTTGCTTACCACTGTTATGGAATATCCTTGGAAGTAATAAATGAGTTTTTGAGATGCAAAAAATACACCATATGCTAGCTTTTGTTGATGTGGATACCTTTGTTTTGACTCAGAGAATACCTCGCTGACGTAATATACCGGATGCTGATCTGGAATACTTTGTTCGTCTTTCCACAATTATCACTGCACTAATAACCCTGTTAGTTGCTGAAAGGTATAGTAACATGGGTTCTTTGTCTTTTATGGATGCCAAAATTGGAGCTTTCATCAAGGTTTCTTTTAGCTGAGTTAATGCTTTGTTCGCCTCTTCTGTCCATTCAATTTTTTCGGATTTCCTCAACAATTTGTATAATGGTAGAGGCTTGTCACGAAGCCGGCTTATAAACCTGCTAACGGCGGCCGCAGAACCCGTCAGTCTTTGGACATCTTTTAGGCATGTAGACCTTGTGATGTTCAAGATTTCCTTGATCTTTTCCGGGTTTACCTCTATTCCTCTGTGAGAAACGATAAAACCCAGAAGATTTCCCGAGGGAACCCCGAATACGTAATGGATTCAACTTCATTTTATAAGTGCGCAAGTTTTTGAAGGTTTCTTGTAGATGCTCAAGGAGTGTATCATTTTCCTTGGAAACAGCGGCAATATCATCCACGTAAACATGGACGTTTTTGTCAATTTGACTATGCAAACATCTTTGCATGCAACGCTGGTATGTTGCACCAGCGTTCTTCAATCCAAAAGGCATGGTTATGTAATAATATGTTCCATATGGGGTTATGAAGGAAGTTTCTATTTTATCTTCTTCCTTCATACGTATTTGATGATACTCATAATAAGCATCCAAAAAACATAAAAGCTCAGAGCCAGCAGCAGCATCTATTATTTGATCGATTCACGGTAACGCGAAACTACCTTTTGGACACAATTTGTTCAAGCCGGTGTAATCAATACACATCCTAAGAACAATACTGTCCTTCTTTGGGACTAATACTGGGTTCGCAGACCAATCAGTATGTATGACTTTCCAGATAAAATCAGCTGCTAAAAGCCGGATAATTTCCTCGCCTATAGCCTTCCGTCTTCTTCCATCGAAACGACGGAGACCTTGTTTGACGGGTTTTCATCCTAGGATTACTTTGACTTCGTGCTCAGCAAGTTCCCTGGGCACACCTGGCATATCAGCATGACACCAGGCAAATATGTCCCAGTTCTCACGTAAGAACTTGATGAGCGTGCTTTCCTATTTGTCAGTCATTCCAGTTCCCACTACGACAAATTTTGTCGGATCTTTGGGATCTAGGATGACCTGTCTTGTATTCTCCGAGGCTTTGAAACTATCTGTCGGTTTCCGGCTTTCTTTTCCTGCCGGCATTTCTGTTGGCGATACTTCTTTAGCTAGCTCCTTCAATTCTTCCTTCTGAATCACTTGTTCGGCACAAAGGGAGTTTCCTTTCTCCAACTTGTTCGCCAATTTGAAGTCTCCGGATATGGTAATTACTCCTCCTTTTGGCCCTGGCATCTTCAGCTTGTTATAAATACAACATGATCTTGCCATTAATTTGGCGTAAGCCGGACGTCCGAGTATTGCGTGATAAACACTTTCGAACGACACCACCTCGAATGAGATCCTTTCCTGACGGAAGTATTCTCTATTTCCAAAGGTTACGTCTAGGAAAATTTCTCCTAGGAATTGTGCTTGTCTGCCAGTAACAATACCATGAAAACATATGTTACTGTGATTGAGCTGAGTCTCGGAGATGTGTAGCTGATTCAATGTAATTAAGTACATGATATTGATACTAGATCCTCCATCCATCAACACTCATTTGAGACTAGTGTTTTGAACAATAGGGCTTACGACCAAAGCATGCGTGCGGGGTTCTGGGATGTTTCCGGGATGATCAGACTAATCCCAGGTAATTGGCGTATTTGAATACTTCAAGTACTTTGGGGTTGGAGGTACAACCACGTTGATTTCTCGAAGTGTTCTTTTCGCCTATTTTGTTGAGAGAGTTGCCAAGAAAGTTAGGCTACATTCTCCTTCAACTCTCGGGAAGTTTGGCTCGCCTTTCCGCTGTTTTTCCTGGAATTTATCATTAGCGTCTGACTCACTTTCTTCTTTTCAGCTTCCGTCTTTTGCTTGTTGAACTTTATTTTAGAATTCTTTCCTTTGTTTCCGGATCCTGCAGTGCCCTTCATGTGCTTGTTAAGGAGGCACAGCGCATTTGTATGGGTAGGCTTCCCAAATTGCGAGTGGTGGACCCAATTTTTCGACTTAATCTTTTCCCATTTTTTTTTAAATAGGAGATTGACTCTGTATTTCTCCCTTTCCACTTGTTGTCATTATCCTTTTCAAAGGTTAAGTTTACTTCCTTGGGTTTTGGCTGTGCTTCCGGAGTAGTCTTCTTTTCAGAACGAGACGCCTTTTTGGCCTGAACCAAAGCATCAATATTTCCACCTCTCGCTCGGATATCATCTTTGGCCGCTTTGTGCTCTTTGGTGGTGGTAAGCATAGATCCGAGATCTTTGTGCTCTTTCGAACCACCCATGAACGGTACGAGGCCGGGTTTCAGGCCACTGATAAAAGCATGCATTGCTTTTACGTCACTTACTCCAGAGAAACTATTCTTCATTGCAGTCCATCTTGAGATAAAGTCGACATAGGACTCATCCTCATATTGCACGCAACGGTTCAGCCGGTTTATACTCTTAGGGCGTTTATACGTGCCCCGGAAGTGCTGAGCGAATACTCTTGCCATATCTTCCCAGCTTTCCACTGTCCTTGACGGTAGCCCATTGATCCAATCTCTGGCTCCATCCAATAACATTAGGGGAAGAAATTTTACAACCTCTAAATCTGTCCCTTTGTTAATCTGGACGGCAGTATAGTAATCTGAAACCCATGTATCCGGGTTAGTGCTTCCGGTATATTTTGATAAGTTGGACCAACTTTGGCGAAGCCAGAATGTAGACTAATTCTTTGGATCCTATCAGTGAAGCACTTAGGTCCAAAGTATAGATCGTCTCTTTCCACCTTATCAACGTGAGCGGAATACCTTCCGGCTGAATGGACAGAAGGGGATCTGCTCCGTTCTGGTCCATTGTTGTCCTTTGGAATAAGGTGGAGTTCTACTCCTTGGCCTTTCTTTGTTCCTAGGAGGAGTACGGGATCTCTCACGCCTGTGAGGATTGTCATATCTTCCAGTTTTATCAGTTGGGCGTCTCGGAGGCGACATTACTTTTTCGTCTTTCCAGTTTTGTTCCTCCCGTTCCTTGTATTCACGAGGATTATTTCCGCCTTTCGGCAGATGGGATCCTATTCTGGACGCTGCATCCTTGTTATCCGGAATTTTCTTGTCCTTCTTAGGATCTCCTTTCTTTTCCTTAGAATCGCCTGAATCTCCAGGTTCACCAGGTTCAGGTGCTCCAGCAGCGCATGTGGCCGTTTTGCATAGGGCTGAGTCATCATGTAACTTCCCTGATCATGCTTGTCCTCGCTGTTGCTGTTGTAATGCTTTTCCTAGGAAAGCATATACTACCTGAAGTTTTTCATCATTGGAATACAGATCGTCGTTAAGGATGGCGAACGAGGCTTCCGTGTTTTCTACTACGGTTTTGTATATGCGTTCGGCCTTGGCATTAGTGCCGTTAACCTGCCTTTTCCAAGAAGGGTTTTAAAACCTCTTTCTTGCGGGCAGTTCTTCCGGCTTTGAAATTCCGTGTAACCGCGTAGGTTTAATTCCAGATCTATTTCTTCTCTCGTATTCCTCTATTTCTTCCTGCTGCAATTTAATGTCAGACTGGGTTTTGATGAGGTTTTCCCGAGCGCGGAATAGATGTTGCTGATGCCGATGTAGAGCTTGTCTCCTGGCTTCCAGCACTTCCGGGGGCTCGTCTCATGCCACCAGGGTTTGAATCAAATCTATTTCATCTTGTTCCGACATTTGGGGAACGAGGATTTCATTCTTTTTCTTCTCCGCAGGTTTGACTCCGCTGCTTCCTCCTACTTCCAGGTTTTGGTTGGCGATTTCAGCCAACTTTTTCCATCTTTTTCTTCTAGAGTTTATATTGGAGTTTCTTAGCAGTCTTCCTTTTCTTCTTGGAAGAAGGAGGTTTCTTCCTAGGTTCTTCATCCGTCAGTTCTTTGACATCAGGGTAAGTTGGAGTAGCTTCACCATCATCTTTTTCCTCATGTGGCGGAGGTATTTTGGGATCTTCATCTTCCTTAGTATCCGAATTTTCAGTCAGTTTAGCCATGATTACTTCGTGAAATCTCCCTTGCATATATTTAACCTTTCTCTCGAAAGTGTCTTCATCTTTGGAATCTATGTCTTCAGATCCGGGTTCCGACTCCAATCTTGTTTCTATAGCAGCTAATACAGAGTCGGATTCTGAGTTCGTCGACTCGTTGATGGAAGTCGGATCTTCCAATTTTTCTGTGGGATCAAAGTTTTCTGCCTTTTCCACGGGATTTTCATCTTCCGTGTTTTCGGCGATCTCAGATTGCACCATACCAATAAAGAGGGATATGGTTGCAGACATCTCCTGACAGGCGGCAAATCCAGATGTGTTTTGGCGGTATGCAAGTATGGATTCTTGATTTTATCCTATGTATGAATAGGGAAAATCTGAGCCAAATCCGGCATTAAAGCCTTCATCTATTGGGCATAGAGCGGGTGGGATAAAGTTACTTCCACCACGGAATCCCATAGCTTCTGCTGTTAAACCGATAAAAATATTAGTACATCCAATCGGTAAAACGCACGCACTTACCAAATAATTTTGTGCCGTTATATACGATCCGTTGTCGAGGAAGCGTCTGACGTTTCCGTCAAATTGCAGGCTTCCGACAGTAATCGAGCTGCCGATTCCGCCGAGTATTCCCGATCGAAACGTGACTCCTGACGCCGCTGGCCCCACGGTGGGCGCCAACTGTCAAGACATCGTGGTAGAGTTCATAGACGGGGGTGCCATGAGCCTAGTGGTAGAACCGCGAGGGAAGGGGGACGTGATAATACGGCAAACAAGAACACCGAGTTTTACCTAGGTTCGATACGATGCAACTAGGCGGCGTTCCTACTCCTTCAATCTCACTAAATGAGGGCTGAAGCCTGAAGTATACAAAGTACAACGTGAGTATGGTTTCGCTAACTCGGCGAGGATTAACTTCTCGGCAAGTTGACTTCTACCTAAAATTGTCTGTCTGTTCTTGCTCCCGTCCGCCTTTATATAGATAGCCGGATTAGGGCTTACAGAAAGAAAACCTAAAAGACTACGGAAAGTATCTAACTTGGAAAAAAAGGAATCCGTCTTCTCCTCCAAGCCGCACCACTTTGAGTCGTCGTCCGGGTTCTTCTAGAATCCGGCTTCCCGTGCGTCAGCTTACTGGGCCGCCCAATGGAGTATGATCCATTACCTATGGGCCACCCTGGTAATCTGGCTCTTAGGCCAATGTCGGACATACCTCTAATCGGCATATATCCGGCAGTAAGCAATGGTACATATATCTTTGTCAACTAACCCATGATACATGTGTGTGTAGTATCCTTGTGGAGTTAGGTATCATCCCATGGGTTTGCATCAAAATGTATATTTCATATAGCCCATGGAATATGACGAAACACTACTATAGAAAACCTAATGTGTGGCGCACCAAATTTCATTACGCGTGGCGCGCGGGGGTGCACCACGGTTGTCACGCCATGTTGATGACCCACAAGTATAGGGGGAGTATTGTAGTATTTTCGATAAATAAGAGTGTCGAACCCAACGAGGAGCAAAAGGTATTGACAAACAGGTTGGATAAAGGATTCACTGTAAATACTAGCAAACAAGTTTTCTGGGGGTTTTGATATAGCAGATAAATAAAGTACGAGTAAATAAAAAATAGTAATAATAATTGCAGCAAGTGTCCCAATCCTTTCTAGAGCAAAGGACAAGCCGTTTGGTCTACTTATGATGACCAAAGGTTCTTGAGGACACACGGGAATTTCGTCAAGTGCTTTCGCTTCCTACAGTTCATTAATCTTTATTGTTTTTATAGGTGTTGTGTGGGTGAACATATGCTAATGCACTGCCCTAACTTGGACTAATACGTACTTGTAATTATACCCCTTGCAAGCATCCGCAGCTACAAGAGAGTAATTAAGATAAATCTAACCACAACCTTAAACTCTAGGATCCTACACTCCCCCGTGCATCGGTTTCCTAACGGGGGTTTAGGTTTCCGTCACTACGGCAACCCCATGATGCGTGTAGACACACGTTCGTCGGGAGACCCCAAGAGGAAGGTATGAAGAGTGCAGCAGCAAGTTTCCCTCAGAAAAGAAACCAAGGTTGAATCGACCTGTAGGAGGAAGGAGTAACTTCAGAAGGTGAAGCAGCTGAGATGGCAGGGCGCACTACCGGTTCAGAAGCAACGTGGAACCTGCACAACACAATCAAATCACTTTGCCCCAACGAAGCAGTGAGGTTGTCAATCTCACCGGTTTTGCTGAACACAAAGAAATTAAGCGTATGGTGTGGAAAACAGTAGGAAAACAGTAGGAACAATATGAGCTGAGAGCAGTATGAAAGTAGTAGGTGTTTATCAGTATGAGGAAAAATGACCGGGGTCCACAGTTCACTAGTGGTGTTTCTCCAAGAAAGATAAATAACATGTGTGGTGAACAAATTAAAGCTGGGCAATTGACAGAAATGAGGGGCTGCACCGTAGTGCATATGGAAGACATAAAGATTACTATGTGGTTCATGCGGGCATTACAACAAGATACATATACCGTTATCCAACTGCATCTATGATTAAAATCCACCATTCGAATATCATCCGAACAAACGTTGGGTATTAAGTTGCAAGCAACAGATAATCCCAGTAAGCAAAGTGTGTAATGTAAACAATAACATCACCCTTAGACAAAACATTGTTGTTTTCTCCCTAATGCCAACAGCACATCCTTCATCCGTCACGTTTCTGTCACTCGAGCATGGATGAAAAAGGAGGCATGAACCCACTATCGAGCATAAATACTCCCTCTTGGAGTTACTAGCATCTACTTGGCCAGAGCATCTACTAACAACGGAGAGCATGCAAGATCATAAATAACATATGCATGAAGATAACATGATAGATTGATAATCATAAGACATAGCATTCAACATTCATCCGATCCTAGCAAACACAACCTGTAGCATTACATAGAGATGATCTTGATCATGCTAGGCAGCTCACAAGATCTAAATATGAGGCACAAAGTGGAGAGAACGGACATCTGGCTACTGCTATGGACCCGTAGTACAGGGATGAACTACTCACGCATCACTTCAGAGGAGGGCATGGTGGTGTAGAGCCCTCCGGTGATGATTTTCCCCTCCAGCAGGGTGCCGGGGAGAGCTCCAGAACCCTCTCGATCTCGAGATGACGGTGATGGCGGCCTCGGGTCTTTATCGGGTAAAAGTGGGATTCTTGTAGAGTTTATGCCTTGGGGCGAATAAATAGGAGAAAAGACAGAGGCGGTGGAGGCTCAGGGGCCCCACACCACCCCCTGGCGCGACCAGGGGGCCGCGTCACCCTATGGTGTGGGGCTCCTGAGGCCCCCCTCCGGGTCTTTTTGGGACTCCGTGGAACCTCCGGGATTTCTAAGACTTCCGGGTTTCGAATTTTCCAATTCCGAGAATATTTTCAGAACAACTTTTCTGAAACTAAAAACAGCAGAAAACAGGGAACTGGCTCTGTGGCATCTTTTCAATAGGTTAGTCCGGAAAATCGATAAAAATGACATAAAGTGTATAGCAAACATGTGGGAAACAATAAGAAAACAACATGGAACATCAGAAATTAAGGATACGTTTATGACGTATCACCCCACAATTAGTAGTCGAATACACAATGCATTCCCCTAGGCCCATAAAGGTGAAGTGTCATGTAGTCAACGTTCACATGACACCACTAGAAGAATAGCACGACAGCTTAAATATCAAACCATTAAATATAACTCAACATAATTCCACTACTAACATCTTGACTTCTCCCATGTCCTTAAGAACTAAACAAACTACTCACGAGATATCATATGGATCATGATCAAAGGTGATATAATGATGAATAACAATCTGGTCATAAAGTTCAAACACCGATAAATCTCATAAGCATCAACTACAAAAAAGTAATTCACACCGGGAGAGAGATCTAGTGGAAAACAATGATGTAGAACCCTAATTGTTACAGCAGAATAGAGGTGGATGGTGAGGATGATGGTGATGGTGGTGATGGTGGTGACGATGATGATCTTGATGATGCCCGGTGTGATGACGGTGACGATGGCGATGATTTCCCCCCTCCGGAAAGGAATTTCCCCGGCAGATTTCTCCCTGCTGGAGAGCTTTCTCTCTGTTGTTTTTCGCCTTGTGGAGGCGGCGGAATATTGCCTCGATGGCCCCCCTATCTTAGGGTTTAGGAGGGATAAAGTACGCGAAGGGGGACTGCCAGTTGTGCGCTAGGGCCTCCACACCACCTGGCGGAGCGGCTAGGAGGACGCCACCACATGGTGTGGGCCCCTGGTGGCCCCCTCTAGCTCCCCTCCTTCCTGGCTCCGTCGTCTGGAAAATAGGAACTCTCTGATGTTTCTTCTGACTTTCTGATCTTCAGAAATATGGTATCTTGACGGTCCTTTTACCGGCAGAATTCTGGTTCAGGCAGTTAATTCTCAAAGAATCATCAAACATGCAAAATAGATGAAACAAGATAAGTATCAACTCTAAATATGAAATATATCAATGAATAGCAGTAAATTATGATATAAAATAGTGACGCAAAATAACGTATCAACTCCCCCAAGCTTAGACCTCCCTTGTCCCCAAGCGAAACTGAACTCAATAAACAAGACCACATGTTTATGGAGTGAAGTGTCGATTAATAAAACATGGACAAGAAGCATCAGATTTATCAATACACAAGTCATTCTAGACAACAACTTCCTCTCATATAGTTTAACTTGAAACTATTAGAGGAAGTCACAATAAAGGTGCAAAGAGAAAATCATAATTGGTGATTGCAAACTTTGCTCTTGGTCAGAGAACAATTACAGATTGTATTTATCTTTCGAATAGAGTCTTTATACTAGAGCATATATTGCAGTAATTAGATGCTCAATCATAACAGTCTCTTTACAGTCATTGATAACTTTCAAAGTTATATTCATTTGGATAAAAGAATTGTGCTAAACAAGGAACTATAAAAGACATGATTGCATAAATTAACATATAAATGGTTGGATCACAACAACTCAAATGCTTGCTTGAGATAGAAGGGGTTAGGTTTCCTGACTCAACATAAAAGTAAAAGATACGCCCTTCGCAGAGGGAAGCAGGGATCACTCTTGTGCTAGATCTTTTTATTTTAAATAAATCAGAGGTACTGAGAATAAAATTTTGAGAATGGTGTATGTCTATGTCAACGAATGGTAATGAAAAACTTATCATAACTCATGTCAAGCAAGGTTTTCAGACTTTTGAGAGCGGTTTCCTCTGGTACTTTCCTGTTTTCCTTATTATTGGCACTTGCCCCCACCTTTTCTTACACAAACCATGGCTAACCGAATCCTCGGGTGCCAACCAACAATCATCAATCCATGGGGAAGTGTCGTTATTCATTATTTAAGTTCATATTATTTGGCACCAGCTGTCGGTAATATTAAGATGAGCACAAATTCCATACTCATCGGGTGAAAGAGGGGGAAGAACTTTGCTTGACATAAGACATAATAAAATTTAAACTACTTCCTCATGAGTTAAAACAGGAGTACAAAACAGATTTAATAGTTTTGAAGGTTTTAAAGGTAGCACACAAGCAATTTACTTGGAGTGGCGGTGAAATACCACATATAGGTAGATATGGTGGACACAAATGGCATGGGTTTTGGCTCAAGGTTTGGATGCACGAGAAGCATTCCCTCTCAGTACAGGTTTTTGGCTAGCAAGGCTGGGCAGCAAGCATGAGAGTTGAGGGAAACAAACAAATATACACTTGATAGAAAACAATCATGCAATCTTCCTTGGAAGTACAAACGATCTTAACTTGAGGATACTAAGCTTATAAGCCAACAAGAAAGAAAGATAATGGAATAATATATCTACATACATCTCCCTCTTTTCTACTTAAGCCTGAAAGTATTGTTGCTACTGGCCAATGCTAAGTCTGTCAAGACCAATTAGATTAACTTGATGCTCCCAAAGTGACACCAATACTAACAACAAGATCAATCATATAATAGAAATTGCAAAATAAAATAAGGTGTGCAGAAAGTAAATGATAAAACTTCTCATTAATATTCCATAACGGCAACTCACACCAAGGGATACATAGATAACCAACTAAAGGAGAGATACATCCACACTGCAAACCATCCAATATGATAACTTCTCTACTCATGATATGACTCTATTGAAAAGTAAAAAAGGTGAAAGATAATGGTGTGATACCACGACACTTCCCAAGCTTGGAACAAGCCAAGGGGATGCCAATACCAATGACGAATTACTCCTTCGGTGATGGTGGTGAATCCTTAATAAGCCTCTCAATCAACTCCTTCAATTCATCAATCTTGGAGGTGAGAATACGAATCAACTCCGTATTGTGCTCAATATGGTTCCTGAGCTTATCAGACCGTGATTCCCACCTCTTGGAATTACTCCCCCACACCTCTTCAAATTGAGAGTTGTCCTTTCCTGCATCTATTATATACTAAAAGAAATATACGGCTCTATAATAGAGACACCAGGTTGAGACACATCATCTTAATTATTTTCACCGTTAGATCTATAATTGATGGCCATACTTTTAAATCTTAGCCATCAAATTTATGTAATAATATATATGAGACACGTATTCAATTGCAATCGGTACAACACGTTGTTTCTAAAACAAAAGTCAGTACAACACGTTGGCCGGAGTCCGTCCGTGCCGCTCCAGTCTCCTTGATAATCAATTGTGCATGCACACGATTCTTTTCTATCTCAAACTCTATGTGTGACCATGCAACAATAAAATCCTATGCGTGTCAAACCTAATAGTACGTCCGCTTTCTGTTACAGTTTAAAACGTTCCCTCTATCCTTTTTCTTTCTCTAGCATATGTTGAGTCTGTTCCACGTACGTCCATGTGTATGGTCATGTAATCTGAGAAGCTTTTTTTTTTCGCAAAACGCTAGCAACCCTTTATAAAGTGGGACAGTTGTTAAAAAAACCTGCCTCGAACTTGGTTGTAAGGAAAAGGGTAACCTGACCAATACGGTAGGATTTTGTGTGTATCATTAATTTTGTAGGCACAAAATGACAATTTAACTTGACTACCATTAGACCCATCCACCCACGGAATGACTAGAGAAATGTGTGAGTAGCTGAACATCAAGGTTAATGAACTCATCCTTGCCTCAAGAATCGTTTATGAACTCATCCCAATAGTCACAATATTGTCGGGAACATCCCTTGCACCGAAACATATTTCTTCTACATGATATAGAAAGGGCTAAATCACCATAAGATTCTTTTGGGCGATGAAAATTTCTCTCCCACTCAAGAATATTCTGGAGTCACATGACGTTAAACCCGGATGTTCATTATGGCGTATACAACCACCATACCAAACCATCGAATCATATGTTAATTACCTAAAAAAATATACTTATAATATGGGTACAAAACATAAAATAAAATATAAATGTCTTCAAACTTCGTTCATTGTACATTTTCCTCACCGATGCATGGCGTGATATTAAAATCATGAATCATGGTCCAATGTGAATGTAAATCCAAGGAAAAGCATATAACCCTATTTTTCAAATGGATAAGACGGAGCCATGCTGGATTGTTGTAGATATCCTTACAAGTTAGTGTAGTTCAAAATTGATAATTGATTGGTAGACAACCGCATGCAAAATATCAGCTGGAAATTGCATAAACAAAAAGTTGGTTTTAAAATACCCTTTATAAAGATAAATATTTAGCCTATATATGACAATCAATAGTTTTTTGTACATGTATGGAACTCTCGAACCTTACTCTTAATATGTCCCTCTGTCCACAACTAAGTATACTTTTATCCCTTTTTCCTAATTCAATTTCTTATATTTCACCAACTTGATGAAAACTAATATTAATATATACAACAAGAAAATACTACCACTAGACGCATATTGCACTGAAGTTTAAAAATAAGCCCATTTAATGTCATAAATATTAGTACAATTTTTTTTATAAAATTGGTCAAAATTAAAAATCTCTTTGGATAAAACCTAAAACGTACACTATTGTGGACGTGGATTAGTTTCATTATTAAGCAGTATACAAAAGGAAGTGGATTGCATATCATAGTAGTTAGTGCTCTTACTTTTTTCAATATTATTTAATAGAAAAACTATTAGTCATATCAGGATAGACAAATAATGGTGCCCCCGCATTGGCAAGGGCCACCTTACTAGTTGTTAGAACGATCCATATTCCAACCAGAGGGCAACTCTGTCTCGGGCACCCTTTGAAATTGATGTTTATGGATTAAAGTATGGAAGGGTTTTTTGATGCCTGAAGATAGTGTCCTTGAAGCGAACCAGTGACGTGGAGCCTTCCCTATAGTGCTCATCTGCGCGCCTCTCTTGAGTTTGAAGGGGTTTGCCACACTCCAATGCTTGCAATGGTTGCACGAGGGTACACACGCGGATCTTCTTGTACTTCTCCTTCAGCTTCACCCTTGACCTCCACTACAAGAAATATGTTGATACATGACCCTTTTATAATGACCGTGGATGAAATGGTCATAGATCCATGACCATTTTTAATTTGTTGGTCATGACATATTTGGGAGGGACTAAACCCCTATATTCATATGACTTTTTTGGCAAAAAAGTCATGATTTACTTTTAACAAGCTAGTCATAGAACATAATACCTCGTGTATGACCTTTTTTTGCTTAACTAAGACCAATTAAATTTTTCATGAGTTTGTTGGCAGTGATTTTTGCCTATATATCATGTCCACGTGTCAATTTTTGCCTATGTGTCATGTCGACGTGTCAATTTTTGCCTATGTGTCATGGCCACGTGTCAAATTTTAATCATCCACTGAAAACAAAAAAATGGACAAAATGGGGACTTGAACCTGAGCCTCCCAAGAGCTCTACAACCCACATAACCACTAAGACACCGATTCTTTAGTGATAAATTGGAAGCGCAGCTGTATTTGTACACTTAGTAATCGCTTACGTTGGAAGCGCACCGAACTGACATGTGGGGCCACCTCCCTCCGAGCTGACATGGATCCCCGCTGATACGTGAGACGGTCACACATGAACTCTAACAGATGAATAAAATCGCAAAAATAGTGCTCCCGCGGGACTCGAACCTGCGCTCTCGAGCTTAGCAAGCTAAAGGCTAACCACCAGGCCAACCATTATTTGTTGAATAATCCACGCATTCGGCCTAGTTGACGTGTGGGTTCAACCGAACATGGGACTTGGTGCAACATATGGCATTTGCTTCTTGGCATGGGCCTTGGCGCAACGTGTGGCATTTTCTTCTTGGCATGGGCCATATTTCGGCCTGGACAGCAAGTGTCGGCATGGGCTTTCTTACCTAGCTGGGTTTGGTTGGGTTGGCTCGTTTTTTTTCTTTTTTTTGTTTTCATTTTCTATAATTTGAATTTGACCTTCAAATTGACTAAAATAATTTTTTACAAAAAAATAAAAATATCTCTAGAAATTATAGACCAATATGAACCATTTTTTGTTAAAAAAACATATCCAATCCCATAATCATATATTTCTTGGGACTTTAGGGGATTTTGAATTACGGTTTTGGAGTCAAAACGTCGGGCTTGATCATTCAGACTTAGGTGTAGAATTTTGGAAAAGTATTGGCGTTTCTATGAAGAAATAGGTACTTGTGTATCCAAAAGTGATTTTTACAAAAAATCATGAGCAAACTACGAGGCACCTGTAGTTCAAAATCGACTCGTTTCCATCTGAATCGGCAGAAATTTGTCTTTTTAAAAGAAGTGTATTTAAATCTATTTAGAGGTAGAAAGTTTTTTATTTGTAGATAAAACATGACATAATAGCTTTATAATTTTATTTGGTATGTGCTTCACAAAAAAAAACCACTTTTGACACTCCGAAAATGGAAAATTATATTTTTATTCGACGAAAAATAAAACTTTCTTCGTGAACATTGTTAGTTGTACCAATATGAATCTTGGTGTGGAATATGGTCACATTTAAACAAACTATGCCATGGATGTGGTCAAAACATCCGTCATTTCGCCCGAAAGCCATGAATCTTCGTACGAGATAGCTCATTTCCGTGAACACATTTCCACCAAATTGTCGTATTCCAAGTTTATTATTTTTGGTGGATACTAGGACATATATAACAACACCACGCGAAGATCTTGCATCGTTTCGAGTTTTTTTTTTAATTTTCTAGAATTTTCAAAGCCGGTTTCGGAAAACGGTCAAAACGGGGGAAATGACCGTTCGTACCTAGGTGTTGAATCTTGATGAACTCTTGGTGTATCTATGTTTAAATAGGTACTTGGGTACCTAAAAATGATTTTTTCAAAAAATAAAGAGAAAACTACGAGGCACCTGTAGTTCAAATTTGGCCCGGTTTCAACAGAATCGGCTGAAATTTGTCTTTTTCGAAAGAGGTGTATTTTGATCTATTGAGAGGTAGAAAGTTTGTTATTTGTAGATAAAATATGACATAATATATTTATAATTTTACTTTGTACATTTTTGCAACATATTTTGTGTATCTGCTTCACAAAAAAAACCTAGTTTTGACACTCCGGAAATGGAAAATGGTATTGTTATTCAACAAAAAATAAAACTTTCTTCGTGAACATTGTTAGTTGTACCAATATGAATCTTTTTGTGGAATATGGTCACATTTAAACAAACTATGCCGTGGATGTGGCCAAAACATACGTCATTTCGCTCGAAAGCCATGAATCTTCGTACGAGATAGCTCATTTCCGTGAACACATTTTCCACCAAATTGGCGTATTCCAAGTTTATTATTTTTGGTGGATACTAGGACATATATAAAAACACCACGCGAAGATCTTGCATCGTTTCGAGGTTTTTTGAATTTTCTGGAATTTTCAAAGCCGGTTTCGGAAAACGGTCAAAACGGGGGACATGACCGTTCGTACCTAGTTGTTGAATCTTGATGAACTCTTGGTGTATCTATGTTGAAATAGGTACATGGGTACCTAAAAATGATTTTTTTCAAAAAATAAAGAGAAAACTATGAGGCACCTGTTGTTCAAATTTGGCCAGGTTTCAACAGAATCGGCTGAAATTTGTCTTTTTTGAAAGAGGTGTATTTTGAGCTATTGAGAGGTAGTAAGTTTGTTATTTGTAGATCAAATATGAAATAATATATTTAGAATTTTACTCTGTACATTTTTGCAACATATTTTGTGTATGTGCTTCACAAAAAAACCCAGTTTTGACACTCCGGAAATGGAAAATGGTATTTTTATTCAACAAAAAATAAAACTTTCTTCGTGAACATTGTTAGTTGTGCCACTATGCATATTTGTGTGGAATATGGTCACATTTAAACAAACTATGCCATGGATGTGGCCAAAACATACGTCATTTCGTCCGAAAGCCATGAATCTTCGTACGAGATAGCTCATTTCCGTGAACACATTTTCCACCAAATTGTCGTTTCCAAGTTTATTAATTTTGGTGGATACTAGGACATATATATCAACACCACGCGAAGATCTTGCATCGTTTCGAGTTTTTTTGAATTTTCTGTAATTTTCAAAGCCGGTTTCGGAAAACGGTCAAAACGGGGGACATGACCGTTCGTACCTAGGTGTTGAATCTTGATGAACTCTTGGTGTATCTATGTTGAAATAGGTACTTGGGTACCTAAAAATGATTTTTTCAAAAAATAAAGAGAAAACTACGAGGCAGCTGTAGTTCAAATTTAGCCCGGTTTCAGTAGAATCGGCTGAAATTTGTCTTTTTCGAAAGAGGTGTATTTTGAGATATTGAGAGGTAGTAAGTTTATTATTTGTAGATCAAATATGACATAATATATTTAGAATTTTAATTTTTACATTTTTTCAACATATTTTGTGAATTTGCTTCACAAAGATAGCCAGTTTTAACACTCCGGAAATGGAAAATGGTATTTGTATTCAACGAAAAATAAAACTTTCTTCGTGAACATTGTTAGTTGTATCATTATGCATCTTTGTGTGGAATATGGTCACATTTAAACAAACTATGCCATTGATAATTTCTGTGAACATTTTTTCACGATAATTTCTATATTCCTTGTGTACCTAGAAATGATTTTTTACAAAAAAACGAGAAAACTATGAGGCACCTGTAGTTCAAACTACGAGGATTTGAATATTATAAAATTATTCGTGTATATTTTATTAAATAGCTACATGTGTATCTAAAAATAATTTTTTGGCCAAAGAAAATAAAACCACCCAAAATCAACATTGTTTTTCATCCCATGATTATTACATGTGCATAATATTGGGTCATTTTAACAAACTATGGTATGCTTACGGTGCGAATCCGGAAAATCGATCGTGAGATAGAGTACAGAGATTCATGATGGCAAAGCACCGGGATAAGGTTCACCTTTTTATGTTTTACTCGTTTTAGACAAATATACGGAAAATATTATTTCATATTTACTTAGTTTTTGGGATAGAGAAAACCTGAAAAGACTTTGCCCAATTTTCTCTCTCCCAAAACTCACCCAGCCCAAAAAATTATCCTCTCGGTGGCAAACTTTGCCGTCTCTCTATTTTTCATTCAGGCATAAAATGACAGAAATAATCTGACTTGTGGCATTTTGACCATGGGCACTTTCGTAAATTCTGCAAGAAAGAGATAACATGCCCGTGTTCGTTCCTCTTCTCCCCAATTCCCCATTCCCCAGTTCCCAAACCCTAGCCCCTTCGAGCGGACAACCAGCAGACCTCTCTCCCTCACCGGCCGCCACCAGCCGCCCGTCTCCACCCTTCCACGCTCGCCTCTCCCTCTCTCAAGCTCCGGCCCGGACCTCTCCTCTGGCCTCCTGTACAGTCGCCGCCTCCTCCTTGCCCCGAAGCCATGGCCGCCGTCCGTGCGTCACTATGCTTCTAAGGTTGGCGAGAAAAGCATCTCCGGTCGCTGCTGGACCCGCCCCCTCCTCGTCACGGCCTCTCATCTATGCTGGAGACAGCCGCGTCCCCGACGACTGCTGCTGGACCCAACCCTTCCTCGTTGCCTGGACGCCTCCCCGACTCTACCTCCTCGACAGCACCTCCCGCAGATCCACTACAAGCTCGCCCACGACTTCACTTCCCTCCAGGTACCATCCACTTGCCTGCTCCCTCCTCCATTCAGATCTCGGATTGGAGTAGGGAAAATCCAATCTCGATGTGGCGATTTGTTCCTGTTCGTTTGTGATAGGTCGCTGTGATAGGACTTAGCTGCTGATTTCCTGTTACCACACTACTTGGCTATGATAGGACGTGCATACGGGTACACTAGTATATTCGATTGCTTGCATATATAAACCCAGCCAGAACTTATTTTTTGCCATTTTCTAAAGATCAGACAGTGCTTATAGACATAATTCCTTCCTGTAGGTGGAAAGGCAGTGCCTGGTTTTGTGGCATGATGGCATCACTCAGTTTGCAATAATAGATGAATCAATATTTCCTTGTTTGTGAAAAATATAGAACATGTATCTTTTGCTTGCAGTGGCACAAGACTTCACTTATGTCTTTTTTCTAGAGGTTAAATTTCAAGCTTGTCAGCCTCGCTGTCCTCTTGTGGGCTCCTTAGTGTAGGTCATCTCACAGATTTCCTCAATTGGGATGTTAAGATGCAGTACTTCTTTTTCTTGTGTACTGATTTTATCCTCAGCTCTCATTTGTGATTATGATTTCTTACTGGTTGCTTGATAAGTGACTTGAATCTTAGCTTCTGTATTTTGATATTTCTGTGTGCTCATGTCATTGCAGAGAATGATACAAGATTGTAGAATGTTTCACTCATTTTAATGCTATGGAGTGTTGTGTCTTGTGCATGTACGTGTTGAAGAAGATACGGCTTGTCCGGCAAACCGACCGCATCCGCTGGTTTCCACAACTCAAGTCCTTGTAGTTAACATAACGTGTATTGTTCCAGGTCTGTAGCTATTAAAAGGGCTAATGGTACCTATTTCTCCAAGGAGGTGCGGTTCTTGCCTTGCTTTCATTTTGACATCCTTGCTTGTTCTGCCAAGGAACACACCGTCAACTGTTTTCTAATTTTGCAGAAGCTTTGCAAGTGGCATGTGCAGCTCCCCTTGTGACCGGCCTAGCTGACGACCTAAGGCTGTCTTGCTCTTCCTCTTCACTTGGTGAGTTTAGGTGAGTCCTCGGCAGCCAATAATCGTTAGTGTGTGCTCAATGCATTGAGCGGATGACGATCGGTCTGATTGGTACTCGGTGGTGTCTTTATATTGTACAGGGATATGAATAATAGTTCTCCAGTTTTGAAATAGTGAAGTGGTTATCCTTGGTGTGTGTTGAAAATTGGTTGCCGCGTGTGGTGATGATAACTTGTGTTTCATTTATGAAGTGTGTGTGTGTATACTCCTGTAGAAAGTAAAGCACTGCAATGTTTCATTTCTGAAGTGTGTGTGCTGCCAACATGTTTTTCGATTCCAAGTATAGCTGACATATACAGATCAATAGTCTAATATGCACGAGCTTCGTCTAGCAATTTGAAATGCTAGCGCTTAACTCCCATGTTATTGTTGGTCAGAGGTTGCATGCATCTATGCTGAATTGCTGATGCTCTAGCAGTTAATCTTGAATGCCATGTTTATTGATTCTTAATTCTAGGTCGACACTCCATGATCCTGCCTACTTGGCTTTAAAACAGATTGTATGCAATGCACATCTAGGATGATATTTTCCCTGTGTGTTGTTTGGTTCATCGACAAACATATGACGTAGTTTCTAGTCCTGTAGTATAAATGGCCGGAGTTTTCAGTTTTAGGATATTGGATATATTTGAAGTTTTCTACTTTCCAGTTTACATGTTACTCCCTCCGTTCCAATGAATAAGGCGTGCACACTTTTTGAGATTTTCCTTTGACCAAGAATTGATTCATATATATAATAGTATTTGGTATAAAATCAATATCATCAGAAAGTGTTTTTCACTACGAATCTAACAATGTCAAAGTTGCACTATATAGTCAAAATATTGTTACTTAAATCTGTCGGTCAAAGTTCGTCTTGAAATGCGTGTGCGCCCTATTCATCGGAACGGAGGTAGTAATGCAAAAAAATTAACTACAATTTAACGTTTAACTATTTTATACCTGTTTGAGTCTGTCAAAGGAGCTTGAATGCTAGAATGGTGAAGCTGGTTACGGACACTAGGTCAGTGTGCGATAAAACCCATCCCTCTTCATCTTTAATTTCCTTTGGTTTCTGTTTGGTGTTCCTGTGATTCTATGTCAATTTTGATTCAATTTGCGGATGGTTTCTGTTGTGTTCCAGACTCTAGGTAATGAAGAGAGCTGAGAAGGACCCCCACAAGCCCAAACAATCCCCGAGATCCTTTTTCTTCATTCAAGTAAACCAAGGTTGTAGATATAGATCATAGACTACATTGCTATTAGCTTGCAACCACGATACAGAACATTTACTCCTAGTGAATGTGTGTATCTGGAATTTGATATTGCATTGCTGGATGTGTGAATCCGGAATTTGGTGTTTTTATGATCGGTTTAGTGTTATGTAATGTGATGAAGTGACATGTACATCTACTACTTATGATGAAGTGTGATTAACTGTAATGGAAGTGAAAGGAAATTTGTTTGGTGCTTTGTGCATATATTGTTATTGTTAAGAAACAACTTGAATGTGTCTATGGCCCAGCAGTACATGGGCTACCAAAAGCCCTCGGGCTGGAATAACCTTACCATAAAAGCCTGCAAAAAAAGCTCGAATTTGGAATCTAAGGCCATGGCCCAAAAGAATGAAATAAAAATTAGACTTTGTAAAGGCTAGAGCCCATGAAAAATTGCCCAAAAATATTGGATTTGTTCCATTTAGCTGAAAAATCACTCAGGCAAAAGAAAATTTCAATGGGCCGAAATGTTGGGCTGGCCCATATGGAGGAGCAGCATGGACTGGGCTGAATCTCTTCCATGACCTAGTTCAGTTGGTCATAATTTTGCCACGTAGGATTTGCCACGTAGGATCTGACGTGGCTATGGCAGGATATCACATGACCAAATCAATTGGTCATAGGGTTATGACCCCTCTGATTGGGTCCTAGAGTCTATGACTATTCCATTCAATTAGTCATTGACGATCAAATAAGACGCTCGGTATGTGACTTTCCATTTTTGGTCAAAAAGAGGTCATGAAAGAAACTACGTGACCTTCTAGTGACAAAAATTGAGGGTCACGTATCAACATATTTCTTGTAGTGCTCCTCCTCCAGCTTAGGACCTAGGAGATCATCTTCCAAAGTCTTCTTCCCCTTGTCGTTGCTGTCAAAGACCATGGTGCCTCTAAAACTGAGAACAATTCCTGATAGAAACAGATCGAAACAAAAACACGACGAAAAAACGATATACGGACCTCGGGGGATCCGGGAAATTATATAGCAAAAAGTTTCATAGCAACAGGAAAGTGCAGGGCGAAAACTCCGGTCTTTTTTCTGCACTCCAACAGCCACATTTATTGAGAGGGTATAAATACCCCTCCTTCTTCCCCAACTGAGCCAACCGGTCAATCATCCAAGTCCCCATTAACTGAGCTCACCAAAAGCTATATTTTCTCAAATTCCGGTTCCTCAAAATTTCCGGCTACCTACCAGGACCAAAATGGTTCTGGTCCTTAGCCAAAATCTCGAGCTCTTCTTCTCTGATCGGAAATTCCGGTTGTCTCGAAATTTCCGGTTGAAAATTTCTGGCACACATCAGGACCAAAACTTTCTTGTCCTTAGCCATTTTCTTTGAATCTTGGTTCTGACTAGAAATTCCGGTTGACACCAAAATTGCATGTACCTACCAGGACCAATAACTTTCTGGTCCTTAGCCATTTTTGGCAGGCCTCTTCAGAACCGGATATTCCGGCTTGCCAAAATTTCCAACTGGAAATTTCCGGTCACCTTCCGTACAGCTTTAGTAGAAAGTTTGGTACCTACTGTAAAATACATAACTGACGCCAAATAGTCGCGTCCTTTAGGTTACCTGATATATATAGTTTGGTTGATCGTAGTGGTCAAATGAGAGGACACCGTACCTCTTGTTAAAGAAATCGCTTCTTGTTGATCACTTATTATCGTAGCTAGACACCATTAAATATATATTTACAATGGAGTAATTTGCAACACACCACTACCGAAATCGGGACAGACACCGACGGCCCTCGGGGTAGGCCATTTCCCGCTCGGCATAGGTCTACACCAACGGCCCCCTCGGCGTACACCTCTCTCGGCGTAGCTACGTTGGCCGTCGGCGTGGCGTTTCCTGTCGGCGTAGGCTTCGGTGGGACCCACTGCTGTCAGGAACGGAAACCGTTCGACGGAATACAGACGCCGATGGCCAGGATCCCCCCCTCGGCGTATTGAGGGCCACGTGGAGGCCCCTGCGGGCCTGGCCCAAAGGCTACGCCGACGGCCTCCCCTCGGCGTAGGCACGCAATTATTTTATTTTTTTCTATTTTTTTGAATTTTTTTATTTCACTTATTTAACCACTTAATCACACTATAGTCACATTTATCTTTATCTTTAGACATTTTTAATTTTATCTAAATTACTCGTTTCTACTAACACTTCCCGATCGGTCACCCACCATGAGATTGCTCCAGCCCCAGCACGCTTAACTTCGTAGTTCCTTCTCTGTGAGCTACCTAGAAACAACGAATGTGTTGTTGACAATATTATCCAATCAATCCTATTAACCTTAACCCTTGGACCATCATGTCACACTGTTTTATTTTGTGAATTCAAACAATTATTTAAATAAAAAATAATATCTAATAATAAATTTGAATTCAAATAATCTTTAATTTAAATATAATTAACATTTTTGCCCTTTCTATTTAATATTGAAAAATTCATATCTATAAATCCGTAAATCGAAATTTGACAAATAATATATCTATGTCGATTAGAAAAATGAGAGAAATTCAAATATGACATCCATATAATATTTTCCATCATATATAAGACTATTTTTCCCTTTTCATTGTAAAAAAACCATTTTCCATTTTCCGAGTGTAAAAAATAGGTTTTTTTGTGAAGGACCTACCATAAATATGTTGCAAAACTTGAGAGCTATAATTTTTGAAAATACTAGACCATGTTATATGCACAAATAATGAATTTGTTTTATACGAAAAGTTTTGCATCCGCCTCTTTTGAAAAACACAAGTTTCTGCCGATTCCGCTTGAAACTGGTCAAATTTGAAATATAGGTACCTCATAGTTTGCTCATGATTTTTGGAAAAAATCATTTTTATCTACACAAATAACTATTTCATCATAGATACACCAAGATTTTCTTAATATTCAACCCCTAGCTACGAACAGTCATGCCCGCCGCCTTAACTTTTTCCATAAACCGGCTTAGAAAATTCCAAAAAATTCAAAACAACCCAAAATGATGCAAGACCTTCGCGTGGTGTCATTATATAGGTACTAGTATACAAAAAAATAATAAACTTGGAACACGACATTTGTGTTGAACATGTGTTCACAAAAATAAGCTATCTCCTCCGAACATTCCAGTGTTTCGGGCCAAATGACGGGTGTTATGGTCATATCCATGGCATTTTTTAAATGTTCCCATATTACACACAAACATGCATCTTGGAAGCACGGACAATATTTACGGAGGAAGTTTTCCTTTTCATTGAAGAAAAAAACCATTTTCTTTTTCCGAGTGTAAAAAATGGGTTTTTTTGTGAAGGGCCTACCACAAATATGTTGCAAAACTTGAGAGCTACAATTTTTGAAAATACTAGACCATGTTATATGCACAAATAACCAAAATTTTTCATATGAAAAGGTTTCGATCCACCTTTGAAAAACACAAGTTTCTGCCGATTCCGTTGGAAACTGGTCAAATTTGAAATATAGGTACCTCATAGTTTGCTCATGATTTTTGGAAAAAATCATTTTTAGCTACACAAAAACCTATTTCATCATAGATACACCAAGATTTTCTCAATAGTCAACCCCTAGCTACGAGCAGTCATGCCTGCCGCCTTGACTTTTTCCTTAAACCGACTTAGAAAATTCCAACAAATTCAAAACAACCCCAAATGATGAAAGACCTTTGCGTGGTGTCATTATATAGGTACTAGTATACACCAAAAATAATAAACTTGGAATACGATAGTTGTGTTGAAAATGTGTTCACAAAAAAAAGCTATCTCCTCCGAACATTCCAGGGTTTCGAGCCAAATGACGGGTGTTATGGTCATATCCATGGCATAGTTTGTTTAAATGTTCCCATATTCCACACAAACATGCATCATGGAAGCATGGACAATGTTTACGGAGGAAGTTTTCCTTTTCATTGAAGAAAAAAACATTTTCCATTTTCCGAGTGTAAAAATGGTTTTTTTTTGTGAAGGGCCTACCACAAATATGTTGCAAAACTTGAGAGCTATAGTTTTTGAAAATACTAGACCATGTTATATGCACAAATAACCAATTTTTTCATATGAAAAGGTTTCCATCCACCTCTTTTGAAAAACACAAGTTTCTGCCGATTCCGCTGGAAACTGGTCAAATTTGAACTATAGGTACCTCATAGTTTGCTCATGATTTTTGGCAAAAATCATTTTTAGCTACACAGATACCTATTTCATCATAGATACACCAAGAGTTTCTCAATAGGAACACAAAACACATACTTGCTGGAGAAATACCGGACTTATACTAATACACGCGGTAACGACATCGAATGGGGGTAGCAATGTGGAACTAGTTGTTGGGGGTAGCAATGTGTTTGGCTAGGCCATAGGAACACAAAAAACAAAGGTAGAACCCAACTCTTCGGAAGATTCCCGACGTTTCGTACGATACGGTGATTTCAGCCTATAAGCGCATGTAAACTCCGTAGAGAGAAGTGGATGCCGGTGAAGTGGGTCACACCCTGGAGTGCAATCTTTGCCATCCAAAACACACAACACACCTATACTAACATGGTATGACACACCCTACCTTGTGTCAGGATCCTGACGCCCCGGAGCCCCCCTTCGGTGAAAGCCTAGACCCGCTGGAGAAATACCAGACTTATACGAATACATGCGGTAATGACGTTGAATGGGGGTAGCAATGTGGAACTAGTAAGCATAAAAACAATGGCATGGACCAACTCTTTGGAAGATTCCCTCCCATTTGACCGCTACAGGAATTTCTAGGCGTGTTGTGAGAACAAGAAACCGCGAAACTCCCGCTACGGGTCTACCCCAATGAATCTTCTTGAATTCTGGGGCCACACTTGTCTTACATGTTTCTATAACCTAACCATGCATAAAACAATGAATGTTCTACTATTCTACCGCCCTTCGATGCCCATCTATGGGGGTACACGATGCAGTCGCAAGCTCCAGGGTTTCCCAAAAGAGGGGCGCCTGCGGGGCCTCGGGATCCGCAAAAATTCTTTATGTTTTTAATATTAATGTTTAGGTATATCATATAATAAGTATGTTATTTATTTATTTATTTTTGGATTAATGTGTTGTACGTTAGGTCGGGTCCGGGAGATTTCACCGTGTTATTTCATGGGCGCGGGTGGCGGGATACTCACATTCGGAAGTACAACCACTCCTATTAACTTAGAAGTTATAAATATATTAAAATCATATAGGGAAACAAATAAAACTATATTAAATTTAGACACATTGTTCGACACGAGTGGATTTTTTTTTCAGCCGACGGCCCCCCTCGGCGTAGCCTATGCCACAACACCGACAGCCCCCCTCGGCGTAGCTGCGTAACGGGGGGCACGTTCGAATTCCGTTCTGTCCGAAAGCTACGCCGACGGGGTAACCAAAGCCGACGGTGGCCGTCGAGGAAGGGTAGATACACCGAGGGGTAACAGACGCCGACGGCCAGGTGCGCGGCCGATCCTACCGACCACCCTACGCCGAGGGGGCCGATAGTTGCCCGTCGGCGTCTTGGCCGGCCGTCGGCGTCTATTGGCTCTCCCGAAGTGCACATTCAGTAGTCATAGCATATTAGTTGTAAATATTAACCGCGCAGGTGGATTTCACTTCCGGCCGGCCACCAATATTTTGCAACACGTATATAGCAAAATAAAATGGAACATCAAAAGGTAATAATTAAAAGAATATAGTATTTGAAAAACAAGACCAATAAATAAACAATTAATTAAAGGTCGTGCATGCATGTCTTGTGTCGTTGATATCATGACGCGCGCGCTCTAGGGGTTGACGCGGGTGCAATCCACGCGGATGTTTTTCTCGACTTTGGTCACGTCCGGCTTGAGGTTGTTGCTGAGCTTTGTCATGGCGATGATGAAGGCCTTCTTCCAGACATCGTGTACCTTGAATGCTTCCAAAAGTCTTCCGGCCTCGCCGCTTTTGTCGTTCCGCAGCTCCCAGTCGGACTTGAAGCGCATCATGTTGTGTAGGTTGAAGATGTAGTAGCTGATGTCCATGACGTTCACTGCCGTCGTGTTCACCGTCCCATCGTTCTTGAAGCCGGAGCTCTTCATGTCCTCTTCCCCCATGTCGCGGAGGTTGTTCATGAAGGCGACATCATCGCTCTTCCCCGCCGATTCTTTTATGATGACTTGCTGGTACTTTCCGTCGATCTCGTGGACATTGGGGTCTGAGAGGGTCAGATTGAAGCGGTCTTTGAACGACGGCTTGTGGCAGACGCCGACGCTGTGCGTCGCGGAGAGGGCGACGAGGTCCGCCACGGTGAATCCCTTGGCCGTGAAGTTTCCCTTGAGCTGCTCGAAGGTGTCGGTGGAGCCCGGGAGGGATTTGTCCGCCTCCTTCTTCGACGAGACGACGCCGTCCAGGCGACCTGGCCCGTCGACCGGGTACTCTATTTTGCGATTGCTCAGGAGGAAGGTGGCCTCGCGCGCCCCGAAGACTATGGCATCGGCGCAGGAGATGTTTTTTTGGGCGGCCTTGAAGATCGCATCCCTGATCTCTTGGATCATCTCCAAGCCGCGGAGGTGGCCGTTCTTGTCAGAGTTCTTCTCCGTCGTCCCTTCAGGATTCGTGGGCGTGCTTTTCAGCAACACGGATCCATCGCAACCCTGGTAATTAAGGCAAAGCATTAGTATATGGGAATTAAATAAAGCTACTAATACCACGATCCTTCATTTGTTGCCGAGCTATTACCGTATAAATTGCTGAAATGAAGTAAACTGAACGGAAGAGATATATCGATCGTACGTACTGTAATACTAGTAGACTAGCGCGCGCATTGCCAAAAGAAGCTACGTACTAGTACTATATGATTACCATGACAAAAGCGTCGTGGAAGAGGAGCCGAACGAGTCCTGGGAGCACGTCTCTCCTGTTCGCCTCCACAACTCCCCGCACGGCCGTCTCCAATTTTGTACCGACGTACCCGCCGGCCGCCGGATTCAGCAGCCCTCCAACGGCGTCGATGACAGCGGTCAGCGGGTTCGACGACTGCGCGGCGCCGATGGTGACAGCGGCCAAGACCACGAGCAGGAAGAGAGAACCCTTCTCGTTGCGCTTCGCCATGATCGATCGCACTACCTTGTATCAACTCAAGCTCTCCTCTGTGGAGGATATCAAATGCTTCTCAGCTCTGGATGATTTGAATGTGCTGAACAAGGGGCCGTATATATACTGCTCAATAAGTTAATTATCTATTCACCATGCCATCCGCGCATCTGATAATTAAAGATACGGAATGATCGCTCGAACGTGCAACGTGCACCACAGTTAATCATGCATGGAGCCATGGACAACTTGGTAGTACTCTTCTTCCCGTCCGAGAACAAACGAACGTGGTGAGCAAGCTTGGTCAACACATATCCAAGCTGTTTGGAATGCCAGCCAGTTATATCCCTCATCAACTTGCCTACTACTTCCTCAAGTCAAATTTCTCTTGCCTCTCTAGTTAATTTGTGCTGGATATTTACCCAATCCCATGCGCATGATCAACAACCCAACGATCATGACTCGGATCGCTGATGAAGTTTAGTTCGCGCGTTCAAAAACTTGAAAAGTTTAGTCGGATAAACTTGCTCAAGTGTGAGCATGCCGGCCAGGCGCCCCATCCAATCAAGCTTGGTCAACATATGTGTCCCAGTTGCCTGAAATTCCATCTAGTTATTTCTCATCAACATCCCTAGTTTTGTTTCTCTAGTTAATATATGTTCGTTGCTTAGGCATTGCAAAACACGAGATCAAAAGATCCACAAAATTGTTTGGGCGACTTCATGGCAAGAGAGCATCCACTCCATGCCATATTCGCCTGGCATAATTGCACCTCTTCGTTGATCATGCTCCCAGCACCATGGTGGGTCGGGAATTCACGATACGATAAAACCCTACATACAAAACATGTAGCATCGCCGCCGACCTGATCAGAGTCGAGGCTTGGGTGGGCGCAGGTGGGGCTGGTAGGCCTAGAGGCAGTTCCTAGCACCTCGACGCGTTTCTTGGTATTGGTCTATGATTCTGTATGCATGTTTACGTCACCTCCTGATTTTTCCTTTTTCACCCATGGCATTCTACTTCGAGATGCATTGGCAAAGTAATCTGGAAATTTCTACGGGAGACATTGCCTAGTAGAAAACTTTTCACCCTTGATTCAGACATTTAGTTAGGTGAAACTTCTACGAAACAGTTTTGTCAGCAACACTTATCCCTCTGATTATTGCTCCCTTCAGGTTAGGGAGTGTGATACCCTAACACTCTCAGTATGGATACACACTCAAATTCATAGGTTTTACAAGCCCCAGCGTCACGCCGGGAGGATGGAATCTAGATGAACCCAAACTAGTTCATCGGAAGGAGAAGGGAGAGAGGAAACTACTCGGGTTCAGTTTACAAGTCTGATCCTAGATGCCCCTCCTGCAAGGCAGCGATGGGGTGGATGTAGTCGCACGCTCGACTGCAGTCTTCAGTCCTTGGGCCTTGGGCCTTGCACTGTGGGCCTCCCTGTCTTCTCCTCGCCTTGCGGCCCGCTTCAGGGTTGCCAACGCATCGTCGATGTAGTGTGTCGTGACAATGCCCTCTCCTCGAGCACCAGCTTGCCCCCAAGCTGGTGATGCTGGAAAAGATTCAATCACCGTGTCGAGGTGCTCCCACGTTGTGCACGCTGACGGTAGGCCACTCCACTGGAGTTTGATTTGAGGCACCATCTTGTTCCCTCGCCTGATGAACCGTTCCTCTAGCACTGCACACGGCTGGACAGAGTCTCTGTTAGAAGTGGCATGATTGGGAAGAGTCGGGCTTACCACATCTGTCGGTCTGACAGCTTGTTTCAGTTGGGAGACGTGAACCACTGGGTGGATGCGGGCGTCTGGTGGCAGCTGTAGTTTATAAGCCATTGAGCCTATACGCTTCAACACTTTGAAAGGGCCAAAATAACGGAATTCCAGCTTCTGTGACGATCGGTGTGCCACCGATGTTTGGACATAGGGTTGCAGCTTGAGGTATACCTCATCACCCACCAAGAACTGCACCTCCATCCTTTTCTTATCAGCTTGCGCCTTCATTCTTTGTTGTGCACGCTCCAGGTGTTATTTGAACACAGGGAGCATCGGTTGTCGCTCGTGTAGCCAGTGATCCACCTCGGTTACCACAGGCTGAAGGTCGTTTTGGATGCCAAAATGTCGTGGCGTGTGTCCATATAGCACCTCAAAGGGGGAGCGACCCAACGTTGAACGGAAGTTGGTATTGTACCAATACTCTGCTTGAGGCAGCCACGCTGACCATTTGTGAGGGTTTGCATGGACAAGGCATCGTAGGTAAGTTTCCAGGCATTGGTTTAGGCGCTCGGTTTGCCCGTCCGTCTGCGGATGATAAGATGAGCTGAGGTTGAGAGTGGAATCTGCTAACTAGAATAGGCGCTGCCAAAACGCACTAGTAAACACTTTGTCTCTGTCATATGTCAACACCTTGGGCATGCCATGAAGACGGTACACGTTGTCGAGGAACAGTTTCGCCACTGATCCTGCTGAGAATGGGTGCTTAAGAGGTATGAAGTGCCCGTACTTTGTGAGTTTGTCAATTACTACCAGAATGGTGTCGAAATGGTAGGATGTTGGCAGTCCTTCTATGAAGTCCAAACTAACCGTGTGCCAGGCCTCAGGGGGAATTGGCAACGGTTTCAGCAGTCTTGGGAGTTTTTAATGCTCTGTTTTTGCTTGCTTGCAGATGGTGCACTGCTGAACAAATGTCTCAATGTCTTTGTGCATGTGTGGCCATGCAAACAGGTGTTTCACCTTGTGATATGTCACCAGGGCCCCAGAGTGTCCCCCAAGCCGCTGTTATGCAGGGCTTGCAGTACGGCCTTGTGAGCTTCGACGTGGGTGCCAAACCAGACCCTTCCCTTGTATCTTATGACTCCATCGCTGAGGGTGAACCCTCTGTCATTGATCGGCTTCAGACTGAGTTCTTCGAGTAGTTTCTTTGTGTCTGGGTCCTTTGCATAGCCCTCTATCACAATTTTCAGCCACCTAGGCCTGACCTCTGATACTGCAGCACACGACAGGTTGCTTGGCTTTCGAGAGAGAGCATCTGCTGCTCTGTTTTCAGCCCCTTGTTTGTACACCACTTTGTATTGGAAGCCCATCAGTTTAAAGTATGCCTTCTGCTGGATTGGGGTAGAGATGCGGTGATCTTCCAGGTGCACCAAACTGTGTTGGTCTGTGCGAATGAGGAATGGTCGGTGTTGTAGGTATGCCCTCCATCTATCTATGGCGAGAAGAATGGCTAGGCATTCTTTGTCGCACGTCGAGAGTGTCTGGTTCTTGGGCCCCAGAGATTTGCTCAAGAATGCTACCGGGTAGACTTTTTGCATCAGCACGGCTCCAATCCCACGGTCGCCGGCGTCTGCCTCCAGTGTGAACTCTTGCGTGAAATCTGGGAGCACAAGTACTGGGGCTTCGACTAGGGCCTGTTTCAGCGCCCTGAACGAGTCCTTCTCGTGCATTGCCCAGATGAAGGGCACATTCTTCTTGAGCAGATTTGTTAGTGGTCTTGCGATTGCGCCAAAGTTCCTAATGAATTTGCAGTAGTAGCCAGCCAGTCCAAGGAACCCTCTCAACTGTTTTGTGTTGATTGGTTGTGGCCAGTTCTTGACTGCTTTAATTTTCTCTGGGTCTGTCGCCACCCCAGACTTGCTGATTATGTGCCCTAGATACTCGAGCGACTGCTGGGCGAATGTGCACTTGCTGCTCTTAACGAATAGCTTGTGCTGCTGCAACACCTTGAACACCTCGTGCAAGTGCTGAGCGTGGTCCTCAATGGTCCTGTTGTACACCAATATGTCGTCCACGAACACGAGCACTGACTTTCTGATTTGGTTGGCGAACACCTGGTTCATGGCTGACTGGAATGTTGCCGGTGCCGTTGATATCCCAAAGGGCATGACTCAAAACTCAAAGTGGCCGCTGTGTGTGCGAAATGCAGTCTTGTTTTCGTCTTCCTCGGCCATGCACAATTGATGGTAACCTGAGCGCAAATCGAGCTTTGTGAGGTAACAGGCCCCGGATAATTCATCGATGAGCTCATGCACGATAGGCATTGGGTACTTGTGTGGTACTGTTACTGCGTTCAGGTGCCTGTAATCCACACAGAAATGCCAACTCCCATCTTTCTTTTTGACTAGGAGAACTGGTGAGGCAAAGGGGCTGCGGCTAGGTCTTATGATCCCTTTCATTAGCATTTATTTGATTTGGCATTCGATCTCTTCTGTTGCGGAGTGTAGCGGTAAGGACGCACACTGACCGGCTTCACCCCGGGCTGCAAATTGATGTGATGTTCAAATTCTCTGTGCAGCGGAAGCTCCTGCGGCTCCCCAAAGCACTGTTCATTGTCGAAAAGCACCCTGGTGATGATTTCTGGCACGTCGACATTCTTGATCTTGTTCTGTACTGAACATAGCTGGACCACTTGCGCCATGCTGTCTGTCTGGAGCAGTTTGTGGAGCTGCGGCCCCGATATCTGAGCACATTCATCAGTTTTGTTTTTGATTCCCCGCAGAGTGATTCTTTTCCCCTGGTGCCGGAACTTGATCGTCTTATTTTCCCAACCAATCCACATATCGCTACAAGTTTCTAGCCAGTCCATGCCCAGAATCATGTTGTATCCCTTGAGATCGAATACCCGGAGAGTTGATGAAAACACATTCCCTTGGCAATGCCAAACCACTCCTGGTGCTGCAATGTCACAGGGTAGTTTAGTCCCATCTGCTACCATGACCTTCACCTCTGTCACTTTTGTAACTGCTAGTTTGAGTCGCTCACTTGCTTGCTGTGAAATAAAGCTCCATGAGCTGTCAGAGTCAACCAATATCAACACCTTTTTACCCTTGATAGTGGCTTGTAGGCGAATTTTCTTCTTAGCTTCTGTGCCAGTGGCTGCGCGGGACGAAATTGTACACAGTGTTTCGTCGCTGCTTGACTCTTCCTCTTTGTCATCTTCAGAGGTTGTCTGGCCTTGGAGGATTTCTAGCAGTTCTTCCACAACATTCAGCGACACAGTTTTTGAGCATTTGTGTCCCGGCTGAAATTTGTCTCCACATCGAAAGCACTCACCACGAGCACGACGCTGGGCCTTCAAGGCTATAATTTGGTCAGTCCACGGTGGCTTTTCATCAGGTTTCTGTTTGTCCTCAGGAACATGTTGCAAAATGGCTCGCCCTCGGTACCCAGGTTTGAAAGTTGACCTGGAGTATTCGCTTTTGTATCTTCCACTCGAGAAGTGCCGAGCCTCCTCAAGCATTTCTTCCTGCGTTTCAGCAAGGGATAATGCAGTATCAACAGTTCTCGGGGAGTGCAGCCTAATCCCCCTTTGAATTTCGGGATTTAAGCCATTAATAAACTTAGTAACAAAAAATGCGTCATCATAGTGCTTGTTGTGTATCAGAACCTGGTGCCTAAGAGACTCAAACGTTTTGGAATATTTTGCCACTGTGATATCCCTCTGGTTGTGCCTTTAGGTGTTTGAGGTGTTTGTTTTTCCCAAATTTTTTATGCACAGCCACTACCAACTCCTCCCAAGTGTCTATTTCGTTAACAGCTTCATAGTTAGTTAGCCAAAGCGCAGCGTTGCCCGTGAAATGCATGGTAGCAAAGTTAGCCCACGATTCCCTATTCACGTCGTAGGTGGTGAAGTACTTTTCGCACACTATCTTCCACCACTTGGGGTTTTCACCATCGGAGCGGGGGAAGTCAGTTTTTGGCATACGAGAGGAATTCCTATCCCTATCTCTATCTCTATGTGTCAAACTGGTGTACTAATCTCTATCCTCATAGTCACATTCCTTGCTAGCAGGCTCCCCTGATTCGAAATGCACTGGTGTGTAAGGCTGATTTCGCTTACCCCTGCCCAGGGCAGGACCGGGTGCGCCAAGCACAACCGAGTCGAGACCCTGGTGGTGAGTTCCCTTGTCGTGCCCTTCGGGCCAAGGCGTGTGGTCTGATGTGGCCGACCGCGCCGCCTCCAGCGCTGTGACGCGTTCCCCAACGGCCGCAATCGACTGCTGGATGGCCGTGATGGAAGTATCCACCTTCGGCATCCATGAGCCCAGCCCATTGAGCGTCTCCGTCATGGCCTTGATGGACTCGGCCACGAGCGCACTCTGCTCCTTCATCTCCGCGAGTTCCGCCTGAACCTTCTCCATCGCGTAAGCCATCCACGATGCGCCTCCTGTGAGCATGAACCGAGGTCACGACCGGGATTTTACCAACCACAGGAGGGATTCGTGGTCAACCGAACGTGCATGCCCCGATCTGCGCTCGAATTGCTCGCCGCCTCCTGCTTCGCCGCCGTCGGGCACCGCGTGGAGGACCTCCGCTGCCGCGAGCTCAATTCGTCGGTGGGATTCTACGGGAGAGCCCAACCACCAACGATCCGTCACCCGATTCGCCTCCGATCTGTGGATTTTGGGTGGATAGGTGGGGATTTTTTTTGCTTTCAGGGATTTGGCCGGAGAACCGCTAGCTCTGATACCATATGTGATACCCTAACACTCTCAGTATGGATACACACTCGAATTCATAGGTTTTACAAGCCCCAGCGTCACGCTGGGAGGATGGAATCCAGATGAACCCAAGTTAGTTCATCGGAAGGGGAAAGGAGAGAGGAAACCACTCGGGTTCAGTTTACAAGTCTGATCCTAGATGCCCCTGCAAGGCAGCGATGGGGTGGATGTAGTCGCACGCTCGACTGCAGTCTCCAGTCCTTGGGCCTTGCACGGTGGGCCTCCCTGTCTTCTCCTCGCCTTGCGGCCCGCTTCAGGGTTGCCAACGCATCGTCGATGTAGTGTGTCGTGACAGGGAGAGGCATTTCTTTTGTGAAACTGACTTAAACAAGCAGCACATGATAACTCTAATTAATGTTCCCGCCAGTTCGTGGCTTCCATGTTTGCCGGAGAGAACATCGTGGCTCATCTCGAGTATTAGACTTAGCTAGCTATATAAGCCTATAACTAGCTGCAGCTCACGTTCCGAGTGCACTGCCTTATAATTTAATTACCGCAATTTTATATGTAGTAAAGCCCAAGCAGTTGCAATCGTCGGCGGTGGCCGACCTTGCAAAACAGGATGTGGCTAGGATCAATTTGCCTCATCGAGTAGGCTAGCTAGTTGACTGATCACCCTGCTGTTAATGGTTCTAATTCTGTCTCAGATCGCCCAATCTGTGGGTGGTTTGTATTCAGAAAAATGTACCAAAACTGGCAAACTGTATTGGTCATAGTTTCGTACATAGCAAGACATAGTACATAGTAGTACATATTGTTCCGTACCGCTCGCTAGTAAAAATGTATCGTAAAGAAAGAGTAGAAGATCAATCTCATTACATCTTTATATATGTACGGTTGATTCTGAGCGTAGAGGGAGACCCGGAAGCGAGCCGTTCTGGTCTTGATGGGGTTGAGGATTCCTCTTTCAGTGATAAAGAGCATGGGTTTCCATTCAGCAAGACACAACAAGAAGATATTTGATCTACGAGTTGCTATGCATGTTTATATGTCAGATCATGATTTTTTTCAGCACATGGTATTCTACATCGAGATGCGTTGGCAAAGTAAGCTGGAAATTATACCGGAGAGACTTTACGTAGTATACGAAAAACAAGGTGGCGATTCCAAGGCCGGATGCCCGATTACACAGGCACCACATGAGTGAGGGACTCGGGGGCGACGCGCGGGGCGGGCTAGCTGGCGCTCTCGCCGGTGGCCGTTTCTGGGCCTTGGTCTCCGACGATGAAGACCAAGACGACGGCGGCTCTCCTCTCTCCGCGGCGGCGTCGTCGACATACTACTACAAGACCCCATCGCCTTCAACTTCGAGGGATATGGCGGAAGGTAGGCAAGGTAAGAGAGAGGAGAAGCGGAGACAGCAGCGTTTGGCGGCGATCGCGCTCGCCGTCTCGCCGTCGTCTACTGAGTGCTCGTTTGAGTGTTCTCCACGTGCGGCTGGTTTGTCGAGTAGGGGAGCGGCGGGCTATCGAGGGCACCGGCTCAAGATTCCGTCCATCCCCCCCACGACACACGCTCTGTGCGAGGATGAACAACCCTGGTTTCTCGTTTGCAAAGAAGGGGGCCGTCTAAAATCCGTGCTCACTGGCGAAACGTCGCCGGCGACGGGGAAGAACGACGGTCGCGGCAGATCTCGTATTTCAAAACTTGATCCTAACATTGCGGTGGGCCACACGGGTCACAAACACCGCCTCGTTTTGGGCTTTCCGCGGACGCCCAATCATGCACGTGGCCATACGGGCCTCGGGAAACGGATTGTATGGCCTTATCGGAAAACGTTTCGAGGGCTAGGGCAAACACATCGCAGACCGCCGGCGCCTCTGGTCTCTGCGATGGCGAATCCTGGAGGCGGTCGTGGTTTCTTCGGTGATGGTCGAGGTGCTGGGCGGGGCTATGGGGCGCCGCCGTATCGAGGAGGGCCGCCGGCGTGGGGAGGTTTTGGTCCTAACTATTACCGCGGCAGCCCGAGCGGGACGGCGGGGCAAGATCAACGACAAGGGGACTTCGGCCCCGGCAATGGCGCCCCGTTCGGTGGTTTTAATGCCGGTACCGGCTTCAACGGAAGGCAGTACGGCAACGGCGGAGGGGGAGGTGATCGACACCGGTATCCCTATCGTTCTAACGCAGCGGGAGGTGGGCCGCAGAGAGGCAACATGGCCTCGAACTACAGAGGAAGGGGGCGTGGACGCGGTCCGGTGGTTCCCCGAGCGACCACGGCGGAGGGCTCCAGCAGCGGGGGTCTCACCGAGGCGTCGGTGGAAGCCATCGTGCGTAGGGTGACCGAGGCCCTGTGCGCGCAGGGTGTCGCGACGGCGCAGCAGACGCCGGGTGCTGCGGCGCCAAGTCCTACCGTCGCTCAGCCAAGGGCGCCCATTGCCCCTGCCGCGGCACAGGTTGCGCCTGCCGTGGCGCCTGCGGCAGCACGTATCTCTGCCGTGGCTGCCGGCAGTCCTTCTCCTGCCGTGGTGAATTTTGTGCCACTGCCGGTGACCGGACGGGACCATGCCTTGCGCGCTGCTGCTGCTCCTTCACCTGGTGGCATTGCGTTGCAACCCAGGGGAGCCGTAGATGGTGCAGTGGCGGGTGCGTCGACGGAGGAGGTGGATGATCCGAATGCAAAGAAGGCTAAAAAGAATGATAAGGCAAAGTGTTTCCAATGTGGAGTGCAGGGTCACCTGAGTGCGGCGTGCACAGAGGTGGTGTGTGAGTACTGCGAGGGCATGGGGCATGTACCCGATGATTGCCCTCTTCTGTCGGTGGCTAAGCAACAGGTGATTACGCATGGTTTTCTTAACGAGGGGCTCATGTTCTACGAGGCAGTGCCCACGGCTTCGTATAGACCTAAAATCGACTCTGCGCGCTTGGGTAAATTGAGTATCACGGGAGGATCGCTTTCTGTGGACGAGGTTATCACCCAACTTCAGAGATTGGTACCTTCTGAGCAGTTCAAATGGAAGGTGGTTCTCGTGAGCGATAATGTCTTTAAGGTATCCTTTCCTACCAGGGCTGAGTTGGACCGTATGATCATATTCGGCGCGTGTCATATTCCGAACAGCAGCTGTGTTATTACTGTTGAGGCATGGGTTACGGAGATGAAGCCTATGTGGCTACTTCCTGAGATCTGGATTAGAGTGTCAGATATTCCACCGAAGCATCGAGGTGATTTTCTTCTTCTGTGGAGTCTCGGTTCGTTATTTGGTAAGACGCTGAAGGTGGACATGAAATTTACTCGCAAGCATGGGGTTCTCAGAGTTCTGGTGGGGTGCATGGATTATACACTTATCCCTGATGGTTGGCCGGTGTTTGTGCGTGATGGTTTCTATGAGCTTAAATTTCATGTTGAGAATCCCAATTCTGATGATGAGGATGGGGTGGCGGTTGATCTCATAGATGATACTCGTGATGAGGATGAGGGTGATGGTGCGAATTCTAAACAAAAGGGACCGGCTGTTGGTAACATGGAGGTGGATAAAACTAGTGCGAACACTAGTGGCTCTAGTGGGTCTGCAGATGGTAAGGCGGCGGATGTCACCGGGGTGAAGAAAACGTTCTCCCCCGGAGTGGTTCTTTCGCCTTCGGTGGCTAGTTCGGTGAGAGAGGCTCGCCTCCATCTTATTTCGTTGAGCAAGAAGCATCTAAAGCTCTCGCAGCAGTCCGAGTTGTCGGGTCTTGGTGTCGAATCGGATCGTAGGAGGGGGACAGCGGTCTCGAAGGAGGAGCTGGTGCCTGTGGTGGCTTCGAGTGGTGGAGGTTCTCCTGTCCCTGCAACGGCGGGGGATGGGGCTACGCAGGTGGTCATGGTATCAGACGGGTACCCGAGACCACTTGTCACCTCGGCTGTGTGTTCGGCGCACGGTGGTGGGGATCGCGCTATGGCGCCACGGCGCTTGGAGGGGCACTTCCACGGAGCTCAGACTCTCTCCATCCAACCAGGCGGGTTGGAGGCGGGGAGTGCGGCGTCTACTCCGACTTTCACGGCATCACCGGAGGTGTCCTACACCCCACCAGGCGGGTTGGGTGTGGGGACGCCGGGTGCTGCCACGTTGTTTTCTTACCCGACGGATGCCCCTCCTTCGTTGGCCACACTCGGCTCATCCCAATCAGGCGGGTTGGGGTTGGCCGCGGTGTTGGCTACGCCGTCGCGACCATCGTTGGCCGCGGTGATGGCGTATGGGAGTATCTCGGCAGCTGACTTGGAGGTTCGATCTAGCGCACGTCTACGGGCGAAACCGGATGCGGATCTCCCTCAAGAGCTGCGTGCTATGGCTCTTGCACAGCGCAAGGACCCGGCTTTTCCTCGAGGTAGTCCTCTTACTTCCGTTGGTTTATCGCTATTATCTTTCTCTAATTCTGAAATTAAAAAGAGAGCGGATAAGCTAGGGGTGTCTTTAGGAAAGAATAAACAGCAAGTTGATTCATCTATTTCTGGTTTGTTAGAACAGGAAAGAGTTAGATCACTTACTTTTCTTAACAACAATATGAAGGAGAAGTTAGACGTTGATCTCTTTGATTCTCACTCTAATTTGGCTCTTACGAATGCGGCTAACCTTAGTGAGGATCTTCGTGATGACGAGGTTGAGGTTGAGGATGATCATACGGATTATCCAACACTCTCTAAGACGGTTAAACGTAACCGCAAAAAGACTGTAGGCTCTTTTTCCAAGCCTAGGAGAAGTTCTAGACTAAAACATTTTAAGAAGTGAGATGAGAGGTTTAATTTGGAATAGTAACGGGTTTGGTGATCATGCGAAACATTTTGCGGTTCATGAATTTATTAAAGATCATAAACTTGATTTCATTGCTTTATTAGAAACTGGTAGATCCTCCTTTACCGCACATTTTTTGGATTTCCTAGCTGGGGGTAGAGAATTTACGTGGTTTTGTCTACCTCCTCATGGTCGTTCTGGCGGGATGCTTGTTGGCTTTAATGGCATTACTCTTTCGGCACAAACCGTTGTGTCTGGAGATTTTTGCCTTAAGTTTCATGTTAAGACTAAAGCGGATGGTTTTGAATGGGCTTTTGTTGTAGTTTACGGAGCTGCACAAGACTCAAAGAAACCGGATTTCCTTGCCGATTTAGTCCGTATTTGTGATAACGAAACACTTCCGATTCTAGTAGGGAGGGATTTTAACATCATTCGGAGACAGGAAGAAAAGAGTAATGACAATTTTAATGCGAGATGACCGTTCATTTTTAACGCTATTATTGAGAGTCTGGATTTGAAAGAGATTACTTTATCCGGTAGACAATTTACTTGGGCTAGTTGGGGTGATAATCCGACGTATGAAAAGCTCGATCGTTTTCTTAATAGTATTGAGTGGGAGCAGAAATATCCTCTGGTTTCGGTGCATGCTCTGACTCGTACGGGGTCAGATCACACACCACTACTCTTAGACTCTGGAGTTCAGGCTCATGCGGGAAATAAGAGTCAATTCTCTTTTGAACTTTCTTGGATACGCCAAGAAGGTTTTTCTGAGTTAGTATGTAAGGAATGGAGGTCAGTTAATTATGGGCAAAACCCGCTAGACAGGTGGCAAAATCAAATAAGACACTTGAGACAATTTTTACGGGGATGGGCAAAAAATCAGAGCGGGGAATATAGGAAACTTAAGGATAAATTAACAGCCCTTATAGATATGCTAGATATTAAGGCGGAATCGACTCCTTTGACAGTGGCCGAGCGGGCTGCAAAAAAGGAGGCCGATGACTACTTAAGAAAGTTGAAACGAGATGAGGAATCCAAATGGGCGCAGCGGGCAAAAGTTAAACATATACAAGAAGGAGGGAATAATACGAAATATTTTCACCTGATTGCAAACGGCAAACATAGGAAGAAAAGGATTTTCCAATTGGAACAGGACGAGGGAACGATTATAGGTGAGATCAACCTTAGAACTTTTATCTCGGAATACTACAAGAAATTATTCGGGGCACCGGCGCCGAGTAATGTTTCTTTAGTAGAGGAGATGACAGAGGATATGTCTCAAATCTCGCATGAGGAAAATTGTATTCTTACATCTCCGTTTACGGACAAGGAGGTGTTCGAAGCAATCTCTCAGATGGAACATAATAAGGCTCCAGGCCCGGATGGATTCCCCGTGAAGTTTTATCAGAGATTTTGGGAGGTGATTAAAATTGATTTAATGGCTATGTTTGCTCAGCTTTATGATGGGAATTTACCATTATTTAAATTAAACTTTGGGGTTATTACGTTACTTCCAAAGAAGGAGGATGCGAGTCGTATTGAGCAATATAGACCCATTTGTTTGCTTCATGTTAGTTTTAAAATCTTCACCAAGGTGGGTACCAATAGGGTGACTTCTATTGCGAGTAAAGTTATCCGACCAACTCAATCAGCGTTTCTACCCGGTAGAAATATTCTGGAAGGAGTTGTGGTACTTCATGAAACTATTCATGAGCTAAAAAGGAAAAATTTAGACGGAGTTTTGTTTAAAATTGATTTCGAAAAAGCTTATGATAAGGTGAATTGGTCTTTCTTACAGCAAGTGTTGAGAATGAAAGGTTTTTCACCTAAGTGGTGTGATTGGATTGCTCGTTTTGTTCAAGGGGGAAGTGTCGGAATTAAAGTTAATGATGACATCAGTCATTATTTTCAAACGCTAAAAGGACTGAGACAGGGTGATCCGTTATCACCTATTCTCATTAATCTTATAGCGGATATGTTGGCTATCCTCATAGATCGAGCTAAGGAGGATGGTCAACTGGGAGGATTGATACCTCACCTTGTCGAAGGAGGGGTGTCCATACTTCAGTATGCCGATGATATGATTATATTTATGGAACATGATGTGCAAAAGGCATTGAACATGAAACTCATACTTGCGATGTTTGAGCTTCTGTCCGGCCTTAAAATTAACTTCCATAAGAGCGAGATTTTTTTGTTTTGGTAAAGCGAAGGAGGCCCAAGATGATTATCGTAATATCTTTGGCTGCGAGATAGGAATGCTTCCCTTTAAATACCTTGGCATTCCAATTCACCATAGAAAGCTTCTTAATAAAGAGTGGAAACCAATTGAGGATAGGTTTGACACGAAACTCAGTTCTTGGATAGGGAAATTGTTATCTTATGGGGATCGCCTCGTGCTGATAAACTCTGTCCTATCCAGTCTACCTATGTTTTTGCTATCCTTTTTTGAAATCCCCGTGGGTGTTAGGAAACGTTTGGATTTCTATCGCGCAAGATTCTTTTGGCAAAGTGATGTCAAAAGGAGGAAGTACCGCCTTACAAAATGGAATATTGTTTGCCGTCCGAAAGATCAAGGGGGCTTAGGAATTGAGGTCTTACAAATTTAAAACTTGTGTTTGTTGAGTAAGTGGCTATACAAATTACTGACTGAGGAGGGGGTGTGGCAAGAGTTACTCTCTAATAAATATCTAGGAGATAAAACGTTATCTCAGGTAGAGAGTAAACCTTCGGATTCACCCTTCTGGAAAGGTTTAATGAGAGTTAAGAGTGAATTATTTTCACGGGGCAAATTCTCTTTAGGAAACGGTCAGCAAGTGCGGTTCTGGGAAGGTACATGGTTAGGAGATAAACCGTTATCACAATCCTATCCATCGTTGTATAACATCTCTTCTCATAGAAACGTTACGGTTGCGGAGGTGCTAGCCCATAATCCTCTAGACATTCGGTTTCGGAGGAATCTGGTTGGTCACAGAAGGGACCGTTGGTTGCATTTGGTTGAAAGGTTGATGGGGGTCTCCTTATCTAATCTTACAGATGTGTTCCGTTGGAATCTCACAATGGATGGGGTTTTTACCGTTAAATCTTATTATGCTGACTTGATGCATGGATCCACAAGATTTTTACGAAAATATTTGTGGAAGCTAAAGGTGCCATTAAAGATTAAGATCTTTTTATGGTTTCTTAACAGGAAAGTTATTCTCACTAAAGACAATTTGATAGAGAGGAATTGGCATGGTTGTAAAAAATGTGTTTTCTGCGATACAGATGAGTCTGTAGAACACCTATTTATAACATGCCCTTTTGCCCGTGATATTTGGCGTCTTATACACTTCACATACAGTATTTATCCACCTTCTAGCATTGCGAATATGTTTGGTAACTAGTTAAATGGTATTGATAGGAAAACAAAAGCACGAATACGAATTGGTGCGGCTGCTTTCCTGTGGGCAATTTGGAATTGCCGCAATGATTTGGTTTTTAACAAACAAACGAACATTCACTTTTTGCAGGTTGTAAACAAGGCGGTCTATTCTATCCAGATGTGGGCTTTTCTTCTCCCCCTGGATCAGCGAGGACTTATGGATTCCGGCTGTGCTCGACTGACGGCGGTCGTTCGGGCTATTTACAGCAAGACTGAGTGGCTTAATTCTAGGCGAATTAATGCGTAGTTCGTCTATGTTTTGGTGGCTTGTCTTTGTGGCCACGCTTTCGGACCCATGATTGTAATAAGTCACATACTCTGGATTCTTCTTTTCATTATTTAATAAAAAACCGGCTGTGTGCATCACTTTGATACAGAGGCCGGGGCCCAGGCTCCCATTTCTAAAAAAAACGTAGTATACGAATTTTCACCATTGATTCAGACATTTTGTTTGGTGAAACTTCTACGGAACATTTTTCTTGGAAATATTTATCCCTCTGATTATTGCTCGCTTAAATTTAGGAAGCCATTTCTATACTGAGAGACTGAATTAAACAAGCAGTACATGATAACTCTAACTAATGTTCCCGGCAGGTCGTGGCTTCCATGTTTGCCGGAGAGAACCATCGTGGCTCATCTGGAGTATATTAGACTTAGCTAGCTGCACCGCCCGTTCCGAGTGCACTGGCTTATAATTTAATTAGCACAATCTGATATGTACCAAAGCTGGCAAACTGTATTAGTCGTATATTCATACATATCATGACCTGGTGTATATCGTTTCGTACAACTAGTTACTTAAAATATATCCTAAAAAAAGGCAGAAGATCAATCTCACTTTTTTTTTTCAAAATGTAAGCTTAGCCTCAGGCCTCAGCCTCTGCATCATCGAAGCGATGCGCACAGCTGTAGAAGATTAATCTCATATAGCCATTGCATTTTTTTTTTATATATACAGTTCATGTTGAAGTCCAACACATACACATGTGCTAAGTTGTACCCCATATGCGAAGCTAGCTCGCACCACGAGCGCACATTATTGTAAAACAGTCAACCCAAAGGCAAAGGAGGAACATGCATGTTGGTAGATAGATTATGCTTTGAGCGGCTGAGTGCATGTTTATGCATAGCTTGCTGAATTGTGAATTAATGTGTGATACGCCCATATATGCTCATTTGAAAGTGTTTGCCACTCTTCAAAGAAACCACTACAGGACTGGCGTTCTATGCCGACGGCAATTGCCGTCGGCATAGGCCTAAAAACCGTCGGCGTATGGATAGCCCGACGGCCGCCGTCGGCACAACCCCGTCGGCTTGGCTGCTCGTCAACGTCGCGAAAATACCGTCGGCATAGCTCGGCCGTCGGCGTAGACCGTTGTGCCGACGGTTCCCTCGTCCATCGGCATAGCGTGGCCGTCGGGGTAGCCATTTTGACGGGACGACCGTCTAACGGCACGTCAGCTATGCCGACGGTAATACCGTCGGCTTAGAGCCCCACGTGGCAGCCTCAGGTAGCTATTCGTTCTCGCTGGTCCCCATCTATGCCGACGGCAAAGCCATCGGCTTAGCTCCCAACGTGGGCACAGTGGTAGCATCTATGCCAATAGCAATACGGTCGGCGTAGCTCCCACGTGTCGTCATCCGGACGTGCGCCTATGCATTGGGGCCGTAGCTATGCCGACGGTATTACCGTCGGCTTAGCTTCCAGCACCGGTTTTTTTTTGGGTGTTTTGCTGCTGTTTCACTACTGTTTTATAATTCCCCAGCCACATCATTGCATATTAAATTCAATACAGATTCAAATCTACATACAATAGATCACCATAGCATATCAGATTCAAATTTCCATACATAGATCACCATACATATCAAATCCAAATTTCCATACATAGATCACCATAGCATGTCGATTTCGATACATTGATCACCATAACATGTCGATTTTGATACATAGATCACCATAGTTCAAACAGTGTGCATAGTTCAATACATATAAAGGATTTCAATGCTATGCCACTTCTAACCGAAAGACATGTTCATTACATATCGATCATCAACGGACTCCAATCACAGGCCAAATGGACACCTCACTGCCGAGATCATCGTCACTACAGAATGAAGAAAGACAAGTATTAGTGACTTATCAAAGACTGAATACTCTAGGCATAAAGAGTTCTTCGATAGTAGATTTAGAATCTGCATCTAGTGCAATACCATAGACAGATAAGACCACAACTTAACACATAACCCTTTATAGCGTGATTACTATTTCATTGCATAAGCAACTTTTTATTTTGTAGGGCAAAAAGAGCCACTATGGTATATCAAGAAATTTTGTAGGCTTTCTCCGAACAGGGGCTCCGGAGCATCTGAATCCCACCTAAACCAAAGGTTTGCCATACCATATGTGTTAGAGTGTGTCATGGGTCTTGGGTGCCAAAAATACCATCACTCTTTGTGCTAGGGCTTCACCGGAGTCGGATTCTGTTTTCCGGGTTCCAGGACTGCTCACACCCCGAAACTCCCGGATCTGACGGGTAATCTTGACAAGAGATGGGCCCTACCATTGTCTTTGGTGTTCCTTAGGCTTAACCTAACACAACCAGCGAATATTTTATTGGGGTTCAAACGCTCTTGATCCCTTTCCGGCGAAACCCTTAACCTGCTGAAGAAAATGCAAGATTGTCTGGCTACCCCCTAGACATGCGTCGAAGAGGGTTGGCTAGTGGAATTTCTTGCTTTTTTTAGTTAGGTTAGGCCATAGGAATATGCCAAAGCAAAGATCTACCCCAACTTTTCAAACGATTCCCTCCGATATGGCCCAAACTTATCGTCTACCCCGTTTGAACTTATCGTTTACCCCCTTTCGCTCCGGCGGTCTTTTTCCAACGAAACCCTAGTCCGGGGGCCCAAATATCTACCCCTATACGAGGGTTGAACAATAAACTTTTGTCCTTATTTTTATTTGTTTACACCACATCAACACGGAAAAGTAAGACTGGTCCCACAAAATTTGAAATTATTCTCTTCTATTGAATCATATATCATTTCATGTGATTACAACCTTCATACTATTGAATTTAATGTGATATATTGCTAGTAAGTGAATTTATAATAAAAAGGGAAAGGGAGCGGGGAGTTATGTGAACTATTGATTTTATGTGAAAGGCAGCAGGGGATACGCCGAGGGCATTACCGTCGGCATAGGTCCAAAGCTATGCCGACGGCATTACCGTCGGCGTCTCTAACACCGTATACGCGCCCTACCGGTTGTGCCACGGTGACTATACCTATGGCGACGGTGAAGCTAATTTGTCGAAGGCCGTCGGCGTATGTCATGTTGCGCTGACGCCAAGAGCTATGCCGACCGTGGTTTCATGTGGCCGTCGGCGTAGGTAAGAGACGCCTACGGTCATAGCTAAGCCGAGGGGAATTTCTCTGTCGTCGGCACACAGCCACCTGTGCTGATGGCCCCGACTTATTGTCGTCGGCATCGGTATTGCCATCGGCGTTTCACTTGTTTCCTGTAGTGAACAACCTTGTTCGATAAACAGGGAAGTGAAACACCCGTAACGCATATCCGATTTACACTTTGTAAAGATTTTCAATGTCTGCATATATATAGACGTATCACATTGGCATCTACCAAATGAATACAGTTGAAAATTCGGATACAGTTGAAAAGTCAACCAAATGAATGCAAGTTTTGTTATCCTTGTTGTTGCCGCGCTTGTTCTGGCATCGCTGTGTGACACATAGGGTTATTCGATCAGTAGAATTAATGGTATGGGGAGTGGTTCTACCTCGGTTCACGATGATGTTTGTCCTCATTGACATGATCTTGTAACCATAGTTTCAACAGCTGTGTGTGGTTAGCTTTCCTCGTCCAACCTTCATTTTTCTTTTATCTACTTCAAAGGTCGATGGGTTCGGATTGACGTTGTTGGCATCTCTTAGCAATGTTGTGTCATTTCTTGGCCACAGTTACAATGACTACCTGACTCCAACGATGAGGAACAGGTGCCACGTCAAGATAGGCTTGTAATACTGAGAAGATTTTATTCTCAGTATTCTAAAACTTATAATAAATTATTTCATAAAAATAATTTAAAATGGGAACACATGAGACCGAGAGCCAAAATTTTCAAGCTGAGTTAACTTACGACAAGAGAACAATTTAGTTTACTATTATTTGTACTTTGAGTTGAAAGGAACCTTGACAATTGGATTACACTTACCTATTCGTAATACCACGGACCAAGTTTAACTTGATCTTCACATGTATGTAAGTCCTCCTGATGACTCTAGTCGGAACACTCACATATATTCAGCGATGTTTTTTTTTTTTTTGAGGGAATCATATACTCATGAAGTGCTTAGCTCAAACTTGGCCCAACAAACTGGAGTTTTTTATTGTCTAGCATATACGGCCTTTCCCTTCCTTACGATATTTAGGCCCAGTAAGCATTTCTCCGTCTCAGGCTGCAAAATAAGGCCATAAACCAGTTGGCCCATCCATTTACGAGTACTAGCTACCCGAGGTCAATACTTGTTATATTTAGTTCGCTACTACAGTGTCATTGATGTATATTTAATTTCCTACAAATATATAACATAAATATGGGTCTTGAGAAAACATTAATATATTATAAAGTGTGTTAAGTTATTGATATGCATTTTTGGCAGGTTGATATGCATTGGTCTATGACACTCGAGGGATCAATCTGTAGCCCATTATTAATTACTATTTTCCATATTTCCACCTCCAAGTCTCCTCATATCCCATCAATATCATCGAGTCAATAATTTGTAATCTATTGTGAGAACAGATACTTTATACATCGTATACTTAGGAATCGAGCAACAATGCAAGATTAATTAAAAAGGATTAAAAATTGCTTTGCTAAAAAGAAGACAAAAAAACCTGACGAATCCCCATGAGACAAGAGGCGTGTTGTGGGGAGTCCTCTCCCCACGGGTGCGTCCCCACAGGCCACTTGTTACCCTCTAGAAGATTCCTCTAGTGGAACGCATGTGGTGGTTTAGGTGGGGGTTTTATTCATATTCGAATACACCAAGTGAAATATCGTTTGAATCAAGTGTCCAAATCGTAATCTGTTTTCATGGTTTTGCTTGTGGTGTTGAGCTCTTAAAAAATATATCTTAAATTTATATTTTCGAGAAAAAGTTGTGCTCTCTATTTTTTTATTGCCTTCATTTCTAACATGGTCCTACATTCCAATGCACTACGTTTTTTATGTAATTACCTAAAAGTATGTTTTGTCACATATTCTGCTACACTGTGTTGAATGTCATTTTTTCTATCTTGAGTGCGTTTTTTTCATGCCTTCCGATGCAATGCTCTTAGATATCCTATATCTTGTCCCATCTAGGGTATATGTTTTGTCCTGCCTTATGCTACACCGTGTTTCGGTGCCTTGGCTTTCAAACTATGTTTATGTGTCCTGTATGGAATTTATGTTTTGCTTTCTTTCTATTAGTTTCACTAAGGTGTATTCTTTTATGCGCTAACATGCGTCAAAACAACTCGGATAAACAATCCAAGATCAGCAAAAACTTGAAAAAAAAAAAGAAGAGGATGGCAACCTAAGCTAGGACAATGACATCACCCTTCTAAAAAAGTAGCTTTGTAATAGTTGTGTACATTTTTCGTATTTAAATAAGCATAAATTGAAATTTTGTCAGCCGAAGGCTTTTGATCAACTAATCTAAACTTACATATATTTGAATATCTTTAGTGAGTAGCTTAAGACAACGCAGATTGTCAAATTTTAGACATTTCGTTGCTAACTATTATGGGGGAACATAGAACCGTCAGATACAAATATAAAGTCAAATATTCCAGTCATAGGTAAACGGCGAATGTAATGCATGAGAATTAAAGTAGTTTTTTTTTACCTCGTGTGACGAATCCACTCGCGATCGACACTCTGCAGATTGCTCTTTAACTCTTCATGGATCGCGAAGAGGAGTGTGATGCCTATCTTGCCGGGACTCCTGATGACAAAAAGAAGTGGTTCTTCGCCTACTATCGCAAGCACTTCCGGGGTTGAGCTGATGATTTTGTTTCTCCTGATCTATGTGTTTTTTTTTTGCCCTGGATCTCCAATATTAACACCTATTATGTAGAACTTTCTAAATCTGATGCTAGATATGTATATTTTGTGAGGAGGAATATACTAAACCCTTCTGATGATGAACTTGTGGTGCATCACCAGCAATTCTTTTGTTGAATTAGTGGTGCTTGATAACTATAAAGCCATGTTTAGTTCCAATCATCGATGATTTATGCTCTGAGGCAACAATGTTATCAAACCATAGAATTTGCACATAACCAAGTACCACAATTTTTCTCTCTGAAATGCAAACATGCAACCAAACACCCCATGCCCTAAAATTTGTTCTCAACCGAACGGGACTAGCTGGAACATGGTTGGAAACCAGACGAACTGCACACCATGGGTCGGTCCTCTTTTTTCAGAGTCAAGCCCAGCCGAACCACGGATAGAACTAGGGTATATTTGGTTACCTGCATGTGGGAAAACTAGACCAGTTGGACGCAAAAACGAGTGTTTCGTGGGATGTATGGGGCCGGCGTCTTTGCGTGACACAAACTTTAAAGCATGCCTCAGACAGGCCTAACAGGAACGGTCGATTTGACAGTTGTCCTTGATCCAGGCCCAACGCATACGAGGAAGAGGTTCCTCTTTCCATGTCATTTATGTCATGTATGTTGCGTTATGCTCTCCTCACCTCCCTTAAACTCCTCCATATAATCCTCTTTAATCTACATAACTATACTACAAAATAATTTGTACCCGAAATATGTGCGCGTCAGCGAGTAAGTTCCAGTCCCGTGCTCGGTCTGGAGCTTCAACGTTTGTAGTTTCTAAATTTGAACCAAACTTTGCACTTTTTTGACGAATTTTGTGAAATTCATCGTACTCGGTCCATCGTTTCAAATTTACATTGGCGAGTAGATTCATCTTGCCGTTTCCCACTACTCCCGTGTTGTAAATTTACCTATATATATATATATATATATATATATATATACATACCTACATATATGTACACGTTAGGTCGTGATACCATGTCGTCCGTCATGTTGCGCCGCTGTCCGCGCCACTGTGCTACCATGACATCCGCCACCCAACGACCATTGTGCAGCGCCGTTTTGCTACTCGTCACGCCGTTGTATTACCACCACGTCCACCGCCAAACCACCGATACCACGACTTCCGGCGCCCAACCACCACCGTGCCACGTCGCTATGTTACTCGCCGCTCCTTATGTGGATGTCAAATAGGTGTTGTTTCAGGTATGGTGGTGAGAGGTAAGCTCAATATGGGGAGACTACACAAAAACAGTATACAACCAAACGGTCTATACTTCCGTTTCTCCGGATGCAGGGCAAAACTCAATGTAGGCAAGTAAATAAGGTGCGGACGTAAGCGAATTGAGATAGGGAGTATTGGGAAAAAAGATCCTCGTACCCCTTCGTCTGTTTGGCGACTCGCTAGGCGATTAGCAGGGCGACTAGGGTTCGGAGACCTTGACGGCGCTCGAAGATCTTATTGACGGGGCGAAAACTGTGATCGGAGGATGGCCTCATCCTCCGATAAGGGTAGGCGCCCTGGGAAGGAGCACACCACGCAGGAGGCGATGAGAGTCTACCTGACGGAAGCACTGGGGAAGCTCGACATCACCGACGAGGAGGCTACCCCTCTGGTGATTGACGATCGGGAGGATGGATCTGTGCAGAAGTGGATGCTGGCTGGGAAGGTGCTCTATAGAAACATATACCACATCCAAACAATCTCAAGCGCCCTCCATCCCGCTTGGGGAAACCCTAGAGGTTTGGTTTTCAGATATTTTGGTGGAAATGTCTTTATTGCTGAGCTTGAGAATCAGAGAGACCGTGATCGCGTGTGGAACGGATCACCTTGGCACATCAACAAGAACGCTGTCATCCTGGCAGAATTCAATGACTGGATGAGGCCATCGGAATTGAAGTTTGATCAGCTCAAGGTTTAGGCCAAGGTTATAAATCTCTCGTTTAATCTGAGAACAAATGCATGGTGTGATGCCATTGCAAAACATATCGATGAGCATGCTTCTGGCTCCTTCGATATGCTGGGGGATTTCTGCGGACTAGGGTTTCAATTGATGTCAATAAACCTCTCCGCAAATTGATCCTGATTGATTCGGCGAAGCGGAAAAGCACAGACTTGTATGAATTGCAATATGAACATCTACCTCACTTTTGCTTTGCTTGCGGTCGATTGGGACATGCTGATATGCTCTGCCCGACGCCAGGGTCTCGAGATGAAAAGGGCAATATGCCCTTTGGCCCGGAACTGAGGCCAGTGGAAGAACGTAGGAAACCTGCCGCCGTATCCAGTGGAAGCTCTGCAAAGGAGAATCCTAATTCTCAGCACAGCAAACGAGACACAAACCACGCCAGCTCTGATGTGGAAAAGGGGGCCGAGGTCACATCCCCGCTCAAGAAAAGCAACAATAAGAGGAAGATGGGATTCCCGGTCAAAGTGTACAAGCAGATAAGAAAACCTTTACTGTTTGACAACGTTATGCACAAGATAGATGCGGACACTGCTGAAGGATCGGCAACGGACTGTGGCACGGCAATAGAAGGGGAGGAAGTGGAAGCCCCCAAGGCAAGAGAACCGAAGAAGAAACGTGCTACGCCCACAGGTTCAGAAAATTCTTATTCGGCAGCGGCTGCTTTGCAGCCCTGCCCGTCTCAATGAATGCCATGAGTATCAACTGTCAAGGGCCTTGGAACCCTTCGACAGTGAGAGAGCTTCGCAAAGTTGTGAAGCAAGAAGTGTCTTCCCTTCTCTTTGTTATGGAAACAAAGATTATAGGGAAACGTGTGGAAGCGCTGCGAACCTCCATGGGCTTTGCAGGTTGTTTCGCTGTTGATATTGACGGCCTTATTGGTGGCATTGGTTTGTTTTGGAGTAACACGGTTCAAGTTGATATAAAAAACTTCAGCAATGCGCACATAGATGCAAGAGTTCGATGGTTGGATCATGATCTGCCAGGGTGGAGGTTTACGGGATTCTATGGTGAGCCTCGAGAAGAAAATAGATTTCATAGTTGGAATTGTCTACGAACTTTGCATGGAATCCAACATGACGGTTGGATTTACGTAGGGGATTTTAACAAAACCCTACATGCGGAAGAACACTTCAGTAGGCATGCTCGGCCAGAAAGTCAGATGGTAGCATTCCGTGAGGCAATTTAATCTTGCTCACTTCAGGATATGGGGTGGAGAGGGGATCCATTCACGTGGGATAATATGCAACAAGGGGAGGCTAATGTCAAAGCAAGATTGGATCGGTCTCTTGCTAATGCCGCATTCCTCAGCCTTTTTTGGTTTATCCAGTGTGAAACATATAAGCTCAACGACCTCAGATCATTGTTACATAAAGTTTGAGCTGAGATCTAAGTCTCCGGATCAGTGGCCATGTGGACAAAGATCCTTCCTCTATGAGAATGTTTGGCAGACACACCTAGCCTTTGATGATTTGGTGAAAAAATCCCGGTCTTCGGGAGCAGGTAGAATTAGACTAGCTGGTGTGGTGGAAGCTCTAAATTCAGTATAGCAAATTCTCGGTTCTTGGGAAGAACGTGAGTTATCTAATCTTACTAAGAAAGTTTGCAAACTTCAGAAAAAATATGAGCAGCTAAGACTACATTCGATGGGTCGTGGCCCATCCGAAGAGGAGAAGGCAGTGGTGGCCCAACTTCATGAGGCCCTCCGCCATGAGGAGATTTGGATGCTGCAGCGTTCAAGAGTTTTGTGGCTTCGCGCCGGGGATCGAAACACTAAATATTTTCATGCTCAAGCTGCGTATTGTAAACGTATTAATCGCATTGACACACTCCAGCGAGTCAATGGGGATTTCTGTAATTCACCGGATGAGGTTAGAGAGGAGATACTAACCTTCTATCAAGGTCTTTATCAATCTCAGGGTTATAACAATATGGATAACCTTCTATAATGTGTGGAACCCAAAGTCTCTCAGGCAATGAATGAAGATCTCGAGAAATTGTTTTCTGCTGAGGAAGCGAGGGCCGCCCTTTTTCAAATGGCCCACTCTAAAGCCCCAGGTGTTGATGGATTTACGGTCGGTTTTTTCCAGATACATTGGGATATTCTTGGATCAGATATTGTTGAAGCAGTTCTCGGATTTCTAAATGGGGGAGAGCTACCATTAGGGCTTGATGACACAGCGATCACGCTGATTCCAAAGGTGCGAAATCCGCAAAAAATCTCTCAGTATCGTCCCATTGCCTTGTGTCATGTGTCGTATAAGATCGCGGCCAAAGCTTGTACGAACAGGATGAGAGGGATAATGGATGAGATTATCAGGGCTGAACAAAGCGCGTTTGTCTCTGGACGTCTAATTACGGACAATATTCTGGTGGCCTATGAAAGTGTTCATGCGATGAAATGGAGGAAGAGGGGCCGAAATACTGTGTGTGCGGTTAAATTGGACATGCTTAAAGCATACGACAGGGTGGAATGGCACTTTCTTGAGGCTATAAATTCTAAATTGGGCTTTGGTGCTAATTTCATCCGACTGATCATGAAGTGTGTATCTTCTGTGAGATTCGCGGTTAAAGTTAATGGCGAATTACTACCTTACTTTCACCCATCGAGAGGGTTAAGACAAGGTGATCCGATGCCCCCCCCCTTTCTTTTCCTATGTTGTGCCCAAGGTTTTACGGCTTTAATAAATCACTATGGAGGTGCATACATTTATTCTGGTATTCGGGTAAACTTTAGATCTCCTTGGGTGAGTCATCTCTTGTTTGCTGACAACAGCTTGATATTCATGAAAGCTAATTTGGCCAGTGTTCAGAGGTTGAATGAGATTCTCGATATCTATTCTGTATGCTCGGGTCAATCTGTCAACCGTGAGAAAAGCACGGTCTTTTTTAGTCTCAACACATTGCAGGAGGACCGTCAGACCCTCAAGCAAAATTTGGGTATTCATGTCGAAGCTTTCTCTCAAAGATATCTAGGCCTCCCAATAGCTGATGGAAAAATTACAAGTGATACCTTTGCTCACATTGGGGAACGATGTAGATAAAAGATGTAAGGTTGGCCAGAGAAAATTTTGGCTTGTGCAAGAAGGGAGACGTTGTTGAAATCGGTGATTCAATCTATTCCTGTATATAGCATGAGTTGTTTGCTACTCACCAAAAAAGTCTGCAAAATGCTCACCTCCTATATGTCAAGATTCTTTTGGAGCATTTCAATTGACAGACGTTCTTTGCATTGGATTTCTTGGGACAAGTTGTCCACTCCGAAGATAAAAGGTGGTATGGGATTCAAGAATCTTGAGTTATTCAATCGTGCTTTACTTGGTAAACATGGCTGGCGTTTTTTAACCAAACCAGAAAGTTTGTTTGCCCGAGTTATGAAAGGGAAATATTTTCCCAATTGCTCCTTTTTGGAAGCATATGTTCTGACCTCAGCTTCAGCAACGTGGAAAGCAATTGTCCTTGGTAGATCAGCGTTGGATACAAGACTAATTAAACAAGTCGGGAATGGAACCTCAATTTCCATCTGGACTGATCGATGGATCCCATCCACTCTGACTCATGTTCTGATGGGAAGACTCACACAAGAACCACTTCACCTAGTTTCGGATCTAATCAACCTGGAAGATTGAGACGATCGGAAACAATTTCTTAGCACTGGATGCGGACGCAATTCTCAATATTCCACTTCGTGCATCAGGGGGTGAAGATTCTATTGCTTGGTCTCTTCAGAAGAATGGACTCTACTCTGTCCAATCAGCCTACCATGCTCTGGTGACTCATAACGAGCATTATGCTCTAGAGGAAGGGACGGCGGTGGGTGCTTCATCGTCAGAAAAACAGTTCAGGTCCGCTGTTTGGAAACTCAAGGTGATACCAAGAGTTCGAGTTTTTTGGTGGCGTGTGATTCGAGGTATTTTACCAGACTATGCTTCACTGAAAAATCGTCATATTCGACGACATTCACGATGTGATCTCTGTCAAGCAATGGAGGAGGATCTTCGACATGCTCTCATTTCGTGTACGCATGCTCAGAAGTATTGGTCTATGGCTAACGAGATTCTCGTACTGAAACTACCAGACTTACATCCCTGAACATGGGCTAAGGATGTTGTGCTTGATCCTATGTTCACCGATGAAGAGAGGAGTAAGATCACTACAATCATGCATTCAATCTGGAATGTAAGGAATAGATGGACACATGATCAGGACAGTTTTGAGCCGGATCACATGATTAAGAGGATCCGCGAGGATCTATCTTTACTAGAATTGCCACGTGGACGATGTACGACCACGGTGGAACAATGTTGGTGCCTACCTGAACCCAGCGTGATCAAAATCAATACTGACGGGGCAGTTGACAGTGAGGCGAGATGTGGCGGTGTTGAAGGAGTGGCCCGGTCACATGCTTATTTCTTGGGCGCCTGGTGCAAGCCGTTCCAAGGTGTCACAGATCCTGTTATCTTAGAAACCCTGGCGGTGAAGGAAGGAGCAATCTTTACTCAGCTGAGGGGATACTCACATGTGATCATTGAAGTGGATTGTTTGGAGGTTGTTAACCTCTGGAATTTGCGCCAAGACTCACGATCAACTGTGGCGTCTATCTTAGAGGATGTTGAGGAGATTTCAGCTGGTTTTAGTTCTTTCGTGATTAAACATGTTAAGAGAGAGGCTAATAAGTCTGCGGACTGTTGTGCCAAGTATGTTTATAATTTTCAGGTTTTGGGTTGCTGGCTTAGCAATAGTCCGTCTTTTCTTATGAGCAGCCTTAAAGCTGATTGTAACCGAATTTTATTCAATCAGTAAACTCGCAATGTTGACTGCAAAAAAAAAAGGTGCGAAACATGGCTCAATTTCGTTTTTCTTCATCCAGTCCATGGGGAATTTTATTATTTGCCACACTTTTCCTTTCACTTTTATAATTGTAAATTATCCCACTATTTTTTAGAGAAAAGGCATAACTTTTATTGCCCTGCTTTAGGAAAGCAGCCACCCACCACCAAACAGTTCCAAGTTTTACAGCAGAAAAACGCTAACAAGAGCAAAGTACCAACGAGAACTAAAGGTTCAAAGTACGAACAAGCCAAAAAGGCCAAAGAAACCACCCACGCAGGGGCGACCAACAGGAAACTATCCTACTCCACGGCGGGGAGCGACCATCAGCTTGATCATCAACGCCTTCGCCTTCAACTTCTCCAAGATCGGGTCCAAACGGTCCTTATGCTTTGATGGCAAGAGACTCCTCCACTGGTTCAAAAAGGAAATAACAGCAAACAAATTGTTTAGAGGAGAGGTAGGGATTTTGTTGTTAAAGACAAAATCATTGCGTGTCAACCAAATCACCCAGAACGCTGCTTCGCACACTGCCCAAAGCGCCAGCTGCGCTTCACGGTTACTAGTCCCCCTAAGCCTCCACTCACACTCCTCAATGGAGAAGGGGGTATCCCCCCAACCCAAACCCTCCTTGATGCACCACCATAAGAAATGTGAAATCGGACACTTGAAGAGGAGGTGATCCGCCGATTCCTCCTCTCCACAAAACTTGCACCCACTAGAGCCCGGCCAACCCTTCGAGACCAGGTTTTGGGTAACTTGGATTCTTCCTCTCAGACACGTCCAAGAGAAGATTTTAATCTTTAACGGAGTATTAGTTTTCCAAAGCCCCCTGAGGTCATCTGTCACCACCCCCGGATGAAGAATATCCAGATACAACGACTTAGCCGTGTAGCCATGCTTCCCTCCCAGCATCCACTGACCAATATCTCTCCTCCCATCCTCCAGCCCCACGCCCTGCAGAAAAGAGCCTATCTCTTCCCACTCCGCACCTTCCACGGGGCCAAAGGATCTACGAAAGGAAAGAGCCAAGCCCTGGGGAGTAAGCACCTCGGCGACCAAGGCATGTTGTTGGCTACAAATCGAAAAGATGCGCGGGAAAGCAATGCTCAGAGGCACCGGGCCGTACCAGACGTCATTCCAGAAACTGACACCCAAACCGTTGCCCACCTCGTATCTAATCCCCCTACGGACCCAATGTTTAATCGAATGGAGGACCTTCCAAAATTGCGAGCCCCCCGCAGCCTCCGATTGGAAGAAACCCCCCGAGCCCAAATATTTTTTTCGGAGGATCTGGCAGCTCAAGTCCTGATCCCCTCTTTCCAACTTAATGATCCATTTGGCAAGTAGCGCTATGTTTTTAGCTCTAGTTTCCGCAAACACCAGCCCACCATATTCAATCGGTCTGGCCATATCAAGCCACCGCACCATGTGATACTTCCCGGTCTCATTCGACCCCTCCCAAAAGAAACGAGCCCGGTGCATATCCATTTTGTAATGAATTCCTTCGGGAATCAAATAGAAACCCATCACATAAGTTGGCAGATTGCTAAGACAAGAGTCTATCAGTATTTTCCTACCCCCTGATGACACAGGCTTCCAACCTCCCAGCTTCTTGTGCACCTTGTCAGACAGAAACTCCATGTCAGAAGCCAACAGCTTACAGTTCGAGATCGGCACCCCTAAGTATTTCATTGGAAACGAGCCCAGCTCACAATTGAACAAGTTAGCAACCCGTAGTTTCTCATCCTGCTCCACCCCAAAAACAAACACCTCACTTTTTTCGTAGTTAATTTTTAGACCTGACAAAGCCTCGTAGCAGTAAAGGAGGAATTTGAGCGTAGCTATCGACTGGTCATCCAAGTCCAGAAACAGCAGTGTGTCATCCACGTACTGGAGGTGAGAAATACCCCCGTCAACTAAATGAGGCACCAAGCCTCTCAAATGCCCTTTGTTTTTTGCATTAGAAATGAGCTTTCCTAAGACATCAGCAACTATATCAAACAGCAGCGGGGAGAGGGGATCCCCCTGCCTCAAACCCCTAAAAGTCCGGAAGTATTCGCCATTTTCTCCGTTCAGATTCACACAAACTTTGCCCGTTTGAACTGCTAACACCATCCACGAAATCCAAGACTCGCTAAACCCTTTGCCCCTGAGCACATCTCGGAGGAAAGGCCATTGAACCCTATCATACGCCTTCTCGAAGTCTAACTTGAGAATAATCCCTCTCGCCTTCGTCCTATGTAACTCATGCACCACTTCGTGCAGCACCGAGACCGCTTCCAAAATGTGACGCCCTGGGATAAACGCGGTTTGAGTAATATCGATAATCTTATCGGCTATGGGGGTCAATCTGTCCGTGAGAACTTTGGTTATCAGCTTGAAAATCACATTAAGCAGGCAGATGGGACGGAATTGCTTAATGATGTTTGCTTCCTTGATCTTAGGGATGAGGATGATTATCCCATAGTTCAACCTTCCCAAACTAAGGGTCCCCTCATGGAGTTCATCAAACATTTCCTTAATGTTGTCTTTAACTAACGGCCAAAATTCTTTGTAGAACATTACTGTGAAGCCATCTGGGCCCGGCGCCGTATTAGTTTTCATGGACTTCATTGCCTCCGCAATTTCTTCCATCGAGAACGGTCTAGCTAATGCCAAGTTGTCCTCGGCAGACACCCTGGCTGTACCTGCCCAAAAATTCTGGTCTATTTTAACCTGCGAGCTCGGTTCCTGGCCAAATAACCCTCGATAGTAATCAGTTACATGGACTTTGAGCTGTTCCGAGTCGTCAATAGTAAGTCCCTCGTCCTCCAAAGAGAGAATAGAAGTTTTTCTGCGTCTCCCATTCGCCACCGAATGGAAGAACGCGGTGTTATTGTCTCCCTTAGCTAGCCAATTTTCCCCTCCTCTCACATGCCAGTATTTTTCCTCCTCAGCAAAAACCCGAGAAAGTTGTTCTTCAATTGCGTATCTCTGAGACCATTCCTCATCCGATAACAAGTTCAGGTCCCCCCTGTCATCAAGGTCTTTAAGACTAGCCGTTAAGTTTTTTTTCACCCTAGCAAACTCCCCTTTGTCATTTTTGGACCAACCACGCAAAAATCTCCTCAGCTCTGTTTGTTGCAATTTCCAATAATCCAGCACCCTTTCCCTTTTTCTAATAGGCCACTTCGCCTTAACCAGGTTCACAAAACCCGGACGCTCAAACCAAGCTGCTTCCACCCGAAACAGACTTGGTTTAGGCTGCTAGATGGTACCCAAATCCACCAGAATGGGGCAGTGATCCGACCCTGACCTGGTGGGCGAAAACACCATCAAAAACGGGTACATGGCTTCCTAGGAGGTAGAAACCAAAATTCTATCCAGTACCTCCATTGTAGGCTAGGGCTGTTTGTTGGTCCACGTGAAACGGCATCAACTTCGACGCAATTCTTTGAGTTGCAACAAATCGATCATAACATAAATTTCAACATCAGACCCCTATGAAGAGGTTTAATTTGGAATAGTAACGGGTTTGGTGATCATGCGAAACATTTTGCGGTTCATGAATTTATTAAAGATCATAAACTTGATTTCATTGCTTTATTAGAAACTGGTAGATCCTCCTTTACCGCACATTTTTTGGATTTCCTAGCTGGGGGTAGAGAATTTACGTGGTTTTGTCTACCTCCTCATGGTCGTTCTGGCGGGATGCTTGTTGGCTTTAATGGCATTACTCTTTCGGCACAAACCGTTGTGTCTGGAGATTTTTGCCTTAAGTTTCATGTTAAGACTAAAGCGGATGGTTTTGAATGGGCTTTTGTTGTAGTTTACGGAGCTGCACAAGACTCAAAGAAACCGGATTTCCTTGCCGATTTAGTCCGTATTTGTGATAACGAAACACTTCCGATTCTAGTAGGGAGGGATTTTAACATCATTCGGAGACAGGAAGAAAAGAGTAATGACAATTTTAATGCGAGATGACCGTTCATTTTTAACGCTATTATTGAGAGTCTGGATTTGAAAGAGATTACTTTATCCGGTAGACAATTTACTTGGGCTAGTTGGGGTGATAATCCGACGTATGAAAAGCTCGATCGTTTTCTTAATAGTATTGAGTGGGAGCAGAAATATCCTCTGGTTTCGGTGCATGCTCTGACTCGTACGGGGTCAGATCACACACCACTACTCTTAGACTCTGGAGTTCAGGCTTATGCGGGAAATAAGAGTCAATTCTCTTTTGAACTTTCTTGGATACGCCAAGAAGGTTTTTCTGAGTTAGTATGTAAGGAATGGAGGTCAGTTAATTATGGGCAAAACCCGCTAGACAGGTGGCAAAATCAAATAAGACACTTGAGACAATTTTTACGGGGATGGGCAAAAAATCAGAGCGGGGAATATAGGAAACTTAAGGATAAATTAACAGCCCTTATAGATATGCTAGATATTAAGGCGGAATCGACTCCTTTGACAGTGGCCGAGCGGGCTGCAAAAAAGGAGGCCGATGACTACTTAAGAAAGTTGAAACGAGATGAGGAATCCAAATGGGCGCAGCGGGCAAAAGTTAAACATATACAAGAAGGAGGGAATAATACGAAATATTTTCACCTGATTGCAAACGGCAAACATAGGAAGAAAAGGATTTTCCAATTGGAACAGGACGAGGGAACGATTATAGGTGAGATCAACCTTAGAACTTTTATCTCGGAATACTACAAGAAATTATTCGGGGCACCGGCGCCGAGTAATGTTTCTTTAGTAGAGGAGATGACAGAGGATATGTCTCAAATCTCGCATGAGGAAAATTGTATTCTTACATCTCCGTTTACGGACAAGGAGGTGTTCGAAGCAATCTCTCAGATGGAACATAATAAGGCTCCAGGCCCGGATGGATTCCCCGTGAAGTTTTATCAGAGATTTTGGGAGGTGATTAAAATTGATTTAATGGCTATGTTTGCTCAGCTTTATGATGGGAATTTACCATTATTTAAATTAAACTTTGGGGTTATTACGTTACTTCCAAAGAAGGAGGATGCGAGTCGTATTGAGCAATATAGACCCATTTGTTTGCTTAATGTTAGTTTTAAAATCTTCACCAAGGTGGGTACCAATAGGGTGACTTCTATTGCGAGTAAAGTTATCCGACCAACTCAATCAGCGTTTCTACCCGGTAGAAATATTCTGGAAGGAGTTGTGGTACTTCATGAAACTATTCATGAGCTAAAAAGGAAAAATTTAGACGGAGTTTTGTTTAAAATTGATTTCGAAAAAGCTTATGATAAGGTGAATTGGTCTTTCTTACAGCAAGTGTTGAGAATGAAAGGTTTTTCACCTAAGTGGTGTGATTGGATTGCTCGTTTTGTTCAAGGGGGAAGTGTCGGAATTAAAGTTAATGATGACATCAGTCATTATTTTCAAACGCTAAAAGGACTGAGACAGGGTGATCCGTTATCACCTATTCTCATTAATCTTATAGCGGATATGTTGGCTATCCTCATAGATCGAGCTAAGGAGGATGGTCAACTGGGAGGATTGATACCTCACCTTGTCGAAGGAGGGGTGTCCATACTTCAGTATGCCGACGATATGATTATATTTATGGAACATGATGTGCAAAAGGCATTGAACATGAAACTCATACTTGCGATGTTTGAGCTTCTGTCCGGCCTTAAAATTAACTTCCATAAGAGCGAGATTTTTTTGTTTTGGTAAAGCGAAGGAGGCCCAAGATGATTATCGTAATATCTTTGGCTGCGAGATAGGAATGCTTCCCTTTAAATACCTTGGCATTCCAATTCACCATAGAAAGCTTCTTAATAAAGAGTGGAAACCAATTGAGGATAGGTTTGACACGAAACTCAGTTCTTGGATAGGGAAATTGTTATCTTATGGGGATCGCCTCGTGCTGATAAACTCTGTCCTATCCAGTCTACCTATGTTTTTGCTATCCTTTTTTGAAATCCCCGTGGGTGTTAGGAAACGTTTGGATTTCTATCGCGCAAGATTCTTTTGGCAAAGTGATGTCAAAAGGAGGAAGTACCGCCTTACAAAATGGAATATTGTTTGCCGTCCGAAAGATCAAGGGGGCTTAGGAATTGAGGTCTTACAAATTTAAAACTTGTGTTTGTTGAGTAAGTGGCTATACAAATTACTGACTGAGGAGGGGGTGTGGCAAGAGTTACTCTCTAATAAATATCTAGGAGATAAAACGTTATCTCGGGTAGAGAGTAAACCTTCGGATTCACCCTTCTGGAAAGGTTTAATGAGAGTTAAGAGTGAATTATTTTCACGGGGCAAATTCTCTTTAGGAAACGGTCAGCAAGTGCGGTTCTGGGAAGGTACATGGTTAGGAGATAAACCGTTATCACAATCCTATCCATCGTTGTATAACATCGCTTCTCATAGAAACGTTACGGTTGCGGAGGTGCTAGCCCATAATCCTCTAGACATTCGGTTTCGGAGGAATCTGGTTGGTCACAGAAGGGACCGTTGGTTGCATTTGGTTGAAAGGTTGATGGGGGTCTCCTTATCTAATCTTACAGATGTGTTCCGTTGGAATCTCACAATGGATGGGGTTTTTACCGTTAAATCTTATTATGCTGACTTGATGCATGGATCCACAAGATTTTTACGAAAATATTTGTGGAAGCTAAAGGTGCCATTAAAGATTAAGATCTTTTTATGGTTTCTTAACAGGAAAGTTATTCTCACTAAAGACAATTTGATAGAGAGGAATTGGCATGGTTGTAAAAAATGTGTTTTCTGCGATACAGATGAGTCTGTAGAACACCTATTTATAACATGCCCTTTTGCCCGTGATATTTGGCGTCTTATACACTTCACATACAGTATTTATCCACCTTCTAGCATTGCGAATATGTTTGGTAACTAGTTAAATGGTATTGATAGGAAAACAAAAGCACGAATACGAATTGGTGCGGCTGCTTTCCTGTGGGCAATTTGGAATTGCCGCAATGATTTGGTTTTTAACAAACAAACGAACATTCACTTTTTGCAGGTTGTAAACAAGGCGGTCTATTCTATCCAGATGTGGGCTTTTCTTCTCCCCCTGGATCAGCGAGGACTTATGGATTCCGGCTGTGCTCGACTGACGGCGGTCGTTCGGGCTATTTACAGCAAGACTGGGTGGCTTAATTCTAGGCGAATTAATGCGTAGTTCGTCTATGTTTTGGTGGCTTGTCTTTGTGGCCACGCTTTCGGACCCATGATTGTAATAAGTCACATACTCTGGATTCTTCTTTTCATTATTTAATAAAAAACCGGCTGTGTGCATCACTTTGATACAGAGGCCGGGGCCCAGGCTCCCATTTCTAAAAAAAACGTAGTATACGAATTTTCACCATTGATTCAGACATTTTGTTTGGTGAAACTTCTACGGAACATTTTTCTTGGAAATATTTATCCCTCTGATTATTGCTCGCTTAAATTTAGGAAGCCATTTCTATACTGAGAGACTGAATTAAACAAGCAGTACATGATAACTCTAACTAATGTTCCCGGCAGGTCGTGGCTTCCATGTTTGCCGGAGAGAACCATCGTGGCTCATCTGGAGTATATTAGACTTAGCTAGCTGCACCGCCCGTTCCGAGTGCACTGGCTTATAATTTAATTAGCACAATCTGATATGTACCAAAGCTGGCAAACTGTATTAGTCGTATATTCATACATATCATGACCTGGTGTATATCGTTTCGTACAACTAGTTACTTAAAATATATCCTAAAAAAAGGCAGAAGATCAATCTCACTTTTTTTTTTCAAAATGTAAGCTTAGCCTCAGGCCTCAGCCTCTGCATCATCGAAGCGATGCGCACAGCTGTAGAAGATTAATCTCATATAGCCATTGCATTTTTTTTATATATATACAGTTCATGTTGAAGTCCAACACATACACATGTGCTAAGTTGTACCCCATATGCGAAGCTAGCTCGCACCACGAGCGCACATTATTGTAAAACAGTCAACCCAAAGGCAAAGGAGGAACATGCATGTTGGTAGATAGATTATGCTTTGAGCGGCTGAGTGCATGTTTATGCATAGCTTGCTGAATTGTGAATTAATGTGTGATACGCCCATATATGCTCATTTGAAAGTGTTTGCCACTCTTCAAAGAAACCACTACAGGACTGGCGTTCTATGCCGACGGCAATTGCCGTCGGCATAGGCCTAAAAACCGTCGGCATATGGATAGCCCGACGGCCGCCGTCGGCACAACCCCGTCGGCTTGGCTGCTCGTCAACGTCGCGAAAATACCGTCGGCATAGCTCGGCCGTCGGCGTAGACCGTTGTGCCGACGGTTCCCTCGTCCATCGGCATAGCGTGGCCGTCGGGGTAGCCATTTTGACGGGACGACCGTCTAACGGCACGTCAGCTATGCCGACGGTAATACCGTCGGCTTAGAGCCCCACGTGGCAGCCTCAGGTAGCTATTCGTTCTCGCTGGTCCCCATCTATGCCGACGGCAAAGCCATCGGCTTAGCTCCCAACGTGGGCACAGTGGTAGCATCTATGCCAACAGCAATACGGTCGGCGTAGCTCCCACGTGTCGTCATCCGGACGTGCGCCTATGCATTGGGGCCGTAGCTATGCCGACGGTATTACCGTCGGCTTAGCTTCCAGCACCGGTTTTTTTTGGGTGTTTTGCTGCTGTTTCACTACTGTTTTATAATTCCCCAGCCACATCATTGCATATTAAATTCAATACAGATTCAAATCTACATACAATAGATCACCATAGCATATCAGATTCAAATTTCCATACATAGATCACCATACATATCAAATCCAAATTTCCATACATAGATCACCATAGCATGTCGATTTCGATACATTGATCACCATAACATGTCGATTTTGATACATAGATCACCATAGTTCAAACAGTGTGCATAGTTCAATACATATAAAGGATTTCAATGCTATGCCACTTCTAACCGAAAGACATGTTCATTACATATCGATCATCAACGGACTCCAATCACAGGCCAAATGGACACCTCACTGCCGAGATCATCGTCACTACAGAATGAAGAAAGACAAGTATTAGTGACTTATCAAAGACTGAATACTCTAGGCATAAAGAGTTCTTCGATAGTAGATTTAGAATCTGCATCTAGTGCAATACCATAGACAGATAAGACCACAACTTAACACATAACCCTTTATAGCGTGATTACTATTTCATTGCATAAGCAACTTTTTATTTTGTAGGGCAAAAAGAGCCACTATGGTATATCAAGAAATTTTGTAGGCTTTCTCCGAACAGGGGCTCCGGAGCATCTGAATCCCACCTAAACCAAAGGTTTGCCATACCATATGTGTTAGAGTGTGTCATGGGTCTTGGGTGCCAAAAATACCATCACTCTTTGTGCTAGGCCTTCACCGGAGTCGGATTCTGTTTTCCGGGTTCCAGGACTGCTCACACCCCGAAACTCCCGGATCTGACGGGTAATCTTGACAAGAGATGGGCCCTACCATTGTCTTTGGTGTTCCTTAGGCTTAACCTAACACAACCAGCGAATATTTTATTGGGGTTCAAACGCTCTTGATCCCTTTCCGGCGAAACCCTTAACCTGCTGAAGAAAATGCAAGATTGTCTGGCTACCCCCTAGACATGCGTCGAAGAGGGTTGGCTAGTGGAATTTCTTGCTTTTTTAGTTAGGTTAGGCCATAGGAATATGCCAAAGCAAAGATCTACCCCAACTTTTCAAACGATTCCCTCCGATATGGCCCAAACTTATCGTCTACCCCGTTTGAACTTATCGTTTACCCCCTTTCGCTCCGGCGGTCTTTTTCCAACGAAACCCTAGTCCGGGGGCCCAAATATCTACCCCTATACGAGGGTTGAACAATAAACTTTTATCCTTATTTTTATTTGTTTACACCACATCAACACGGAAAAGTAAGACTGGTCCCACAAAATTTGAAATTATTCTCTTCTATTGAATCATATATCATTTCATGTGATTACAACCTTCATACTATTGAATTTAATGTGATATATTGCTAGTAAGTGAATTTATAATAAAAAGGGAAAGGGAGCAGGGAGTTATGTGAACTATTGATTTTATGTGAAAGGCAGCAGGGGATACGCCGACGGCATTGCCGTCGGCATAGGTCCAAAGCTATGCCGACGGCATTACCGTCGGCGTCTCTGACGCCGTATACGCGCCGTGCCGGCTGTGCCACGGTGGCTATACCTATGGCGACGGTGAAGCTAATTTGTCGAAGGCCGTCGGCGTATGTCATGTTGCGCTGACGGCAAGAGCTATGCCGACCGTGGTTTCATGTGGCCGTCGGCGTAGGTAAGAGACGCCGACGGCCATAGCTAAGCCGACGGGAATTTCTCTGTCGTCGGCACACAGCCACCTATGCCGACGGCCCCGACTTATTGCCGTCGGCATAGGTATTGCCGTCGGCGTTTCACTTGTTTCCTGTAGTGAACAACCTTGTTCGATAAACAGGGAAGTGAAACACCCGTAACGCATATCCGATTTACACTTTGTAAAGATTTTCAATGTCTGCATATATATAGACGTATCACATTGGCATCTACCAAATGAATACAGTTGAAAATTCGGATACAGTTGAAAAGTCAACCAAATGAATGCAAGTTTTGTTATCCTTGTTGTTGCCGCGCTTGTTCTGGCATCGCTGTGTGACACATAGGGTTATTCGATCAGTAGAATTAATGGTATGGGGAGTGGTTCTACCTCGGTTCACGATGATGTTTGTCCTCATTGACATGATCTTGTAACCATAGTTTCAACAGCTGTGTGTGGTTAGCTTTCCTCGTCCAACCTTCATTTTTCTTTTATCTACTTCAAAGGTCGATGGGTTCGGATTGACGTTGTTGGCATCTCTTAGCAATGTTGTGTCATTTCTTGGCCACAGTTACAATGACTACCTGACTCCAACGATGAGGAACAGGTGCCACGTCAAGATAGGCTTGTAATACTGAGAAGATTTTATTCTCAGTATTCTAAAACTTATAATAAATTATTTCATAAAAATAATTTAAAATGGGAACACATGAGACCGAGAGCCAAAATTTTCAAGCTGAGTTAACTTACGACAAGAGAACAATTTAGTTTACTATTATTTGTACTTTGAGTTGAAAGGAACCTTGACAATTGGATTACACTTACCTATTCGTAATACCACGGACCAAGTTTAACTTGATCTTCACATGTATGTAAGTCCTCCTGATGACTCTAGTCGGAACACTCACATATATTCAGCGATGTTTTTTTTTTTTTTGAGGGAATCATATACTCATGAAGTGCTTAGCTCAAACTTGGCCCAACAAACTGGAGTTTTTTATTGTCTAGCATATACGGCCTTTCCCTTCCTTACGATATTTAGGCCCAGTAAGCATTTCTCCGTCTCAGGCTGCAAAATAAGGCCATAAACCAGTTGGCCCATCCATTTACGAGTACTAGCTACCCGAGGTCAATACTTGTTATATTTAGTTCGCTACTACAGTGTCATTGATGTATATTTAATTTCCTACAAATATATAACATAAATATGGGTCTTGAGAAAACATTAATATATTATAAAGTGTGTTAAGTTATTGATATGCATTTTTGGCAGGTTGATATGCATTGGTCTATGACACTCGAGGGATCAATCTGTAGCCCATTATTAATTACTATTTTCCATATTTCCACCTCCAAGTCTCCTCATATCCCATCAATATCATCGAGTCAATAATTTGTAATCTATTGTGAGAACAGATACTTTATACATCGTATACTTAGGAATCGAGCAACAATGCAAGATTAATTAAAAAGGATTAAAAATTGCTTTGCTAAAAAGAAGACAAAAAACCTGACGAATCCCCATGAGACAAGAGGCGTGTTGTGGGGAGTCCTCTCCCCACGGGTGCGTCCCCACAGGCCACTTGTTACCCTCTAGAAGATTCCTCTAGTGGAACGCATGTGGTGGTTTAGGTGGGGGTTTTATTCATATTCGAATACACCAAGTGAAATATCGTTTGAATCAAGTGTCCAAATCGTAATCTGTTTTCATGGTTCTGCTTGTGGTGTTGAGCTCTTAAAAAATATATCTTAAATTTATATTTTCGAGAAAAAGTTGTGCTCTCTATTTTTTTATTGCCTTCATTTCTAACATGGTCCTACATTCCAATGCACTACGTTTTTTATGTAATTACCTAAAAGTATGTTTTGTCACATATTCTGCTACACTGTGTTGAATGTCATTTTTTCTATCTTGAGTGCGTTTTTTTCATGCCTTCCGATGCAATGCTCTTAGATATCCTATATCTTGTCCCATCTAGGGTATATGTTTTGTCCTGCCTTATGCTACACCGTGTTTCGGTGCCTTGGCTTTCAAACTATGTTTATGTGTCCTGTATGGAATTTATGTTTTGCTTTCTTTCTATTAGTTTCACTAAGGTGTATTCTTTTATGCGCTAACATGCGTCAAAACAACTCGGATAAACAATCCAAGATCAGCAAAAACTTGAAAAAAAAAAAAGAGGATGGCAACCTAAGCTAGGACAATGACATCACCCTTCTAAAAAAGTAGCTTTGTAATAGTTGTGTACATTTTTCGTATTTAAATAAGCATAAATTGAAATTTTGTCAGCCGAAGGCTTTTGATCAACTAATCTAAACTTACATATATTTGAATATCTTTAGTGAGTAGCTTAAGACAACGCAGATTGTCAAATTTTAGACATTTCGTTGCTAACTATTATGGGGGAACATAGAACCGTCAGATACAAATATAAAGTCGAATATTCCAGTCATAGGTAAACGGCGAATGTAATGCATGAGAATTAAAGTAGTTTTTTTTACCTCGTGTGACGAATCCACTCGCGATCGACACTCTGCAGATTGCTCTTTAACTCTTCATGGATCGCGAAGAGGAGTGTGATGCCTATCTTGCCGGGACTCCTGATGACAAAAAGAAGTGGTTCTTCGCCTACTATCGCAAGCACTTCCGGGGTTGAGCTGATGATTTTGTTTCTCCTGATCTATGTGTTTTTTTTTTGCCCTGGATCTCCAATATTAACACCTATTATGTAGAACTTTCTAAATCTGATGCTAGATATGTATATTTTGTGAGGAGGAATATACTAAACCCTTCTGATGATGAACTTGTGGTGCATCACCAGCAATTCTTTTGTTGAATTAGTGGTGCTTGATAACTATAAAGCCATGTTTAGTTCCAATCATCGATGATTTATGCTCTGAGGCAACAATGTTATCAAACCATAGAATTTGCACATAACCAAGTACCACAATTTTTCTCTCTGAAATGCAAACATGCAACCAAACACCCCATGCCCTAAAATTTGTTCTCAACCGAACGGGACTAGCTGGAACATGGTTGGAAACCAGACGAACTGCACACCATGGGTCGGTCCTCTTTTTTCAGAGTCAAGCCCAGCCGAACCACGGATAGAACTAGGGTATATTTGGTTACCTGCATGTGGGAAAACTAGACCAGTTGGACGCAAAAACGAGTGTTTCGTGGGATGTATGGGGCCGGCGTCTTTGCGTGACACAAACTTTAAAGCATGCCTCAGACAGGCCTAACAGGAACGGTCGATTTGACAGTTGTCCTTGATCCAGGCCCAACGCATACGAGGAAGAGGTTCCTCTTTCCATGTCATTTATGTCATGTATGTTGCGTTATGCTCTCCTCACCTCCCTTAAACTCCTCCATATAATCCTCTTTAATCTACATAACTATACTACAAAATAATTTGTACCCGAAATATGTGCGCGTCAGCGAGTAAGTTCCAGTCCCGTGCTCGGTCTGGAGCTTCAACGTTTGTAGTTTCTAAATTTGAACCAAACTTTGCACTTTTTTGACGAATTTTGTGAAATTCATCGTACTCGGTCCATCGTTTCAAATTTACATTGGCGAGTAGATTCATCTTGCCGTTTCCCACTACTCCCGTGTTGTAAATTTACCTATATATATATATATATATCTATATATATATATATATATATATATACATACATACCTACATATATGTACACGTTAGGTCGTGATACCATGTCGTCCGTCATGTTGCGCCGCTGTCCGCGCCACTGTGCTACCATGACATCCGCCACCCAACGACCATTGTGCAGCGCCGTTTTGCTACTCGTCACGCCGTTGTATTACCACCACGTCCACCGCCAAACCACCGATACCACGACTTCCGGCGCCCAACCACCACCGTGCCACGTCGCTATGTTACTCGCCGCTCCTTATGTGGATGTCAAATAGGTGTTGTTTCAGGTATGGTGGTGAGAGGTAAGCTCAATATGGGGAGACTACACAAAAACAGTATACAACCAAACGGTCTATACTTCCGTTTCTCCGGATGCAGGGCAAAACTCAATGTAGGCAAGTAAATAAGGTGCGGACGTAAGCGAATTGAGATAGGGAGTATTGGGAAAAAAGATCCTCGTACCCCTTCGTCTGTTTGGCGACTCGCTAGGCGATTAGCAGGGCGACTAGGGTTCGGAGACCTTGACGGCGCTCGAAGATCTTATTGACGGGGCGAAAACTGTGATCGGAGGATGGCCTCATCCTCCGATAAGGGTAGGCGCCCTGGGAAGGAGCACACCACGCAGGAGGCGATGAGAGTCTACCTGACGGAAGCACTGGGGAAGCTCGACATCACCGACGAGGAGGCTACCCCTCTGGTGATTGACGATCGGGAGGATGGATCTGTGCAGAAGTGGATGCTGGCTGGGAAGGTGCTCTATAGAAACATATACCACATCCAAACAATCTCAAGCGCCCTCCATCCCGCTTGGGGAAACCCTAGAGGTTTGGTTTTCAGATCTTTTGGTGGAAATGTCTTTATTGCTGAGCTTGAGAATCAGAGAGACCGTGATCGCGTGTGGAACGGATCACCTTGGCACATCAACAAGAACGCTGTCATCCTGGCAGAATTCAATGACTGGATGAGGCCATCGGAATTGAAGTTTGATCAGCTCAAGGTTTAGGCCAAGGTTATAAATCTCTCGTTTAATCTGAGAACAAATGCATGGTGTGATGCCATTGCAAAACATATCGATGAGCATGCTTCTGGCTCCTTCGATATGCTGGGGGATTTCTGCGGACTAGGGTTTCAATTGATGTCAATAAACCTCTCCGCAAATTGATCCTGATTGATTCGGCGAAGCGGAAAAGCACAGACTTGTATGAATTGCAATATGAACATCTACCTCACTTTTGCTTTGCTTGCGGTCGATTGGGACATGCTGATATGCTCTGCCCGACGCCAGGGTCTCGAGATGAAAAGGGCAATATGCCCTTTGGCCCGGAACTGAGGCCAGTGGAAGAACGTAGGAAACCTGCCGCCGTATCCAGTGGAAGCTCTGCAAAGGAGAATCCTAATTCTCAGCACAGCAAACGAGACACAAACCACGCCAGCTCTGATGTGGAAAAGGGGGCCGAGGTCACATCCCCGCTCAAGAAAAGCAACAATAAGAGGAAGATGGGATTCCCGGTCAAAGTGTACAAGCAGATAAGAAAACCTTTACTGTTTGACAACGTTATGCACAAGATAGATGCGGACACTGCTGAAGGATCGGCAACGGACTGTGGCACGGCAATAGAAGGGGAGGAAGTGGAAGCCCCCAAGGCAAGAGAACCGAAGAAGAAACGTGCTACGCCCACAGGTTCAGAAAATTCTTATTCGGCAGCGGCTGCTTTGCAGCCCTGCCCGTCTCAATGAATGCCATGAGTATCAACTGTCAAGGGCCTTGGAACCCTTCGACAGTGAGAGAGCTTCGCAAAGTTGTGAAGCAAGAAGTGTCTTCCCTTCTCTTTGTTATGGAAACAAAGATTATAGGGAAACGTGTGGAAGCGCTGCGAACCTCCATGGGCTTTGCAGGTTGTTTCGCTGTTGATATTGACGGCCTTATTGGTGGCATTGGTTTGTTTTGGAGTAACACGGTTCAAGTTGATATAAAAAACTTCAGCAATGCGCACATAGATGCAAGAGTTCGATGGTTGGATCATGATCTGCCAGGGTGGAGGTTTACGGGATTCTATGGTGAGCCTCGAGAAGAAAATAGATTTCATAGTTGGAATTGTCTACGAACTTTGCATGGAATCCAACATGACGGTTGGATTTACGTAGGGGATTTTAACAAAACCCTACATGCGGAAGAACACTTCAGTAGGCATGCTCGGCCAGAAAGTCAGATGGTAGCATTCCGTGAGGCAATTTAATCTTGCTCACTTCAGGATATGGGGTGGAGAGGGGATCCATTCACGTGGGATAATATGCAACAAGGGGAGGCTAATGTCAAAGCAAGATTGGATCGGTCTCTTGCTAATGCCGCATTCCTCAGCCTTTTTTGGTTTATCCAGTGTGAAACATATAAGCTCAACGACCTCAGATCATTGTTACATAAAGTTTGAGCTGAGATCTAAGTCTCCGGATCAGTGGCCATGTGGACAAAGATCCTTCCTCTATGAGAATGTTTGGCAGACACACCTAGCCTTTGATGATTTGGTGAAAAAATCCCGGTCTTCGGGAGCAGGTAGAATTAGACTAGCTGGTGTGGTGGAAGCTCTAAATTCAGTATAGCAAATTCTCGGTTCTTGGGAAGAACGTGAGTTATCTAATCTTACTAAGAAAGTTTGCAAACTTCAGAAAAAATATGAGCAGCTAAGACTACATTCGATGGGTCGTGGCCCATCCGAAGAGGAGAAGGCAGTGGTGGCCCAACTTCATGAGGCCCTCCGCCATGAGGAGATTTGGATGCTGCAGCGTTCAAGAGTTTTGTGGCTTCGCGCCGGGGATCGAAACACTAAATATTTTCATGCTCAAGCTGCGCATTGTAAACGTATTAATCGCATTGACACACTCCAGCGAGTCAATGGGGATTTCTGTAATTCACCGGATGAGGTTAGAGAGGAGATACTAACCTTCTATCAAGGTCTTTATCAATCTCAGGGTTATAACAATATGGATAACCTTCTATAATGTGTGGAACCCAAAGTCTCTCAGGCAATGAATGAAGATCTCGAGAAATTGTTTTCTGCTGAGGAAGCGAGGGCCGCCCTTTTTCAAATGGCCCACTCTAAAGCCCCAGGTGTTGATGGATTTACGGTCGGTTTTTTCCAGATACATTGGGATATTCTTGGATCAGATATTGTTGAAGCAGTTCTCGGATTTCTAAATGGGGGAGAGCTACCATTAGGGCTTGATGACACAGCGATCACGCTGATTCCAAAGGTGCGAAATCCGCAAAAAATCTCTCAGTATCGTCCCATTGCCTTGTGTCATGTGTCGTATAAGATCGCGGCCAAAGCTTGTACGAACAGGATGAGAGGGATAATGGATGAGATTATCAGGGCTGAACAAAGCGCGTTTGTCTCTGGACGTCTAATTACGGACAATATTCTGGTGGCCTATGAAAGTGTTCATGCGATGAAATGGAGGAAGAGGGGCCGAAATACTGTGTGTGCGGTTAAATTGGACATGCTTAAAGCATACGACAGGGTGGAATGGCACTTTCTTGAGGCTATAAATTCTAAATTGGGCTTTGGTGCTAATTTCATCCGACTGATCATGAAGTGTGTAGCTTCTGTGAGATTCGCGGTTAAAGTTAATGGCGAATTACTACCTTACTTTCACCCATCGAGAGGGTTAAGACAAGGTGATCCGATGCCCCCCCCCCTTTCTTTTCCTATGTTGTGCCCAAGGTTTTACGGCTTTAATAAATCACTATGGAGGTGCATACATTTATTCTGGTATTCGGGTAAACTTTAGATCTCCTTGGGTGAGTCATCTCTTGTTTGCTGACAACAGCTTGATATTCATGAAAGCTAATTTGGCCAGTGTTCAGAGGTTGAATGAGATTCTCGATATCTATTCTGTATGCTCGGGTCAATCTGTCAACCGTGAGAAAAGCACGGTCTTTTTTAGTCTCAACACATTGCAGGAGGACCGTCAGACCCTCAAGCAAAATTTGGGTATTCATGTCGAAGCTTTCTCTCAAAGATATCTAGGACTCCCAATAGCTGATGGAAAAATTACAAGTGATACCTTTGCTCACATTGGGGAACGATGTAGATAAAAGATGTAAGGTTGGCCAGAGAAAATTTTGGCTTGTGCAAGAAGGGAGACGTTGTTGAAATCGGTGATTCAATCTATTCCTGTATATAGCATGAGTTGTTTGCTACTCACCAAAAAAGTCTGCAAAATGCTCACCTCCTATATGTCAAGATTCTTTTGGAGCATTTCAATTGACAGACGTTCTTTGCATTGGATTTCTTGGGACAAGTTGTCCACTCCGAAGATAAAAGGTGGTATGGGATTCAAGAATCTTGAGTTATTCAATCGTGCTTTACTTGGTAAACATGGCTGGCGTTTTTTAACCAAACCAGAAAGTTTGTTTGCCCGAGTTATGAAAGGGAAATATTTTCCCAATTGCTCCTTTTTGGAAGCATATGTTCTGACCTCAGCTTCAGCAACGTGGAAAGCAATTGTCCTTGGTAGATCAGCGTTGGATACAAGACTAATTAAACAAGTCGGGAATGGAACCTCAATTTCCATCTGGACTGATCGATGGATCCCATCCACTCTGACTCATGTTCTGATGGGAAGACTCACACAAGAACCACTTCACCTAGTTTCGGATCTAATCAACCTGGAAGATTGAGACGATCGGAAACAATTTCTTAGCACTGGATGCGGACGCAATTCTCAATATTCCACTTCGTGCATCAGGGGGTGAAGATTCTATTGCTTGGTCTCTTCAGAAGAATGGACTCTACTCTGTCCAATCAGCCTACCATGCTCTGGTGACTCATAACGAGCATTATGCTCTAGAGGAAGGGACGGCGGTGGGTGCTTCATCGTCAGAAAAACAGTTCAGGTCCGCTGTTTGGAAACTCAAGGTGATACCAAGAGTTCGAGTTTTTTGGTGGCGTGTGATTCGAGGTATTTTACCAGACTATGCTTCACTGAAAAATCGTCATATTCGACGACATTCACGATGTGATCTCTGTCAAGCAATGGAGGAGGATCTTCGACATGCTCTCATTTCGTGTACGCATGCTCAGAAGTATTGGTCTATGGCTAACGAGATTCTCGTACTGAAACTACCAGACTTACATCCCTGAACATGGGCTAAGGATGTTGTGCTTGATCCTATGTTCACCGATGAAGAGAGGAGTAAGATCACTACAATCATGCATTCAATCTGGAATGTAAGGAATAGATGGACACATGATCAGGACAGTTTTGAGCCGGATCACATGATTAAGAGGATCCGCGAGGATCTATCTTTACTAGAATTGCCACGTGGACGATGTACGACCACAGTGGAACAATGTTGGTGCCTACCTGAACCCAGCGTGATCAAAATCAATACTGACGGGGCAGTTGACAGTGAGGCGAGATGTGGCGGTGTTGAAGGAGTGGCCCGGTCACATGCTTATTTCTTGGGCGCCTGGTGCAAGCCGTTCCAAGGTGTCACAGATCCTGTTATCTTAGAAACCCTGGCGGTGAAGGAAGGAGCAATCTTTACTCAGCTGAGGGGATACTCACATGTGATCATTGAAGTGGATTGTTTGGAGGTTGTTAACCTCTGGAATTTGCGCCAAGACTCACGATCAACTATGGCGTCTATCTTAGAGGATGTTGAGGAGATTTCAGCTGGTTTTAGTTCTTTCGTGATTAAACATGTTAAGAGAGAGGCTAATAAGTCTGCGGACTGTTGTGTCAAGTATGTTTATAATTTTCAGGTTTTGGGTTGCTGGCTTAGCAATAGTCCGTCTTTTCTTATGAGCAGCCTTAAAGCTGATTGTAACCGAATTTTATTCAATCAGTAAACTCGCAATGTTGACTGCAAAAAAAAAGGTGCGAAACATGGCTCAATTTCGTTTTTCTTCATCCAGTCCATGGGGAATTTTATTATTTGCCACACTTTTCCTTTCACTTTTATAATTGTAAATTATCCCACTATTTTTTAGAGAAAAGGCATAACTTTTATTGCCCTGCTTTAGGAAAGCAGCCACCCACCACCAAACAGTTCCAAGTTTTACAGCAGAAAAACGCTAACAAGAGCAAAGTACCAACGAGAACTAAAGGTTCAAAGTACGAACAAGCCAAAAAGGCCAAAGAAACCACCCACGCAGGGGCGACCAACAGGAACTATCCTACTCCACGGCGGGGAGCGACCATCAGCTTGATCATCAACGCCTTCGCCTTCAACTTCTCCAAGATCGGGTCCAAACGGTCCTTATGCTTTGATGGCAAGAGACTCCTCCACTGGTTCAAAAAGGAAATAACAGCAAACAAATTGTTTAGAGGAGAGGTAGGGATTTTGTTGTTAAAGACAAAATCATTGCGTGTCAACCAAATCACCCAGAACGCTGCTTCGCACACTGCCCAAAGCGCCAGCTGCGCTTCACGGTTACTAGTCCCCCTAAGCCTCCACTCACACTCCTCAATGGAGAAGGGGGTATCCCCCCAACCCAAACCCTCCTTGATGCACCACCATAAGAAATGTGAAATCGGACACTGGAAGAGGAGGTGATCCGCCGATTCCTCCTCTCCACAAAACTTGCACCCACTAGAGCCCGGCCAACCCTTCGAGACCAGGTTTTGGGTAACTTGGATTCTTCCTCTCAGACACGTCCAAGAGAAGATTTTAATCTTTAACGGAGTATTAGTTTTCAAAAGCCCCCTGAGGTCATCTGTCACCACCCCCGGATGAAGAATATCCAGATACAACGACTTAGCCGTGTAGCCATGCTTCCCTCCCAGCATCCACTGACCAATATCTCTCCTCCCATCCTCCAGCCCCACGCCCTGCAGAAAAGAGCCTATCTCTTCCCACTCCGCACCTTCCACGGGGCCAAAGGATCTACGAAAGGAAAGAGCCAAGCCCTGGGGAGTAAGCACCTCGGCGACCAAGGCATGTTGTTGGCTACAAATCGAAAAGATGCGCGGGAAAGCAATGCTCAGAGGCACCGGGCCGTACCAGACGTCATTCCAGAAACTGACACCCAAACCGTTGCCCACCTCGTATCTAATCCCCCTACGGACCCAATGTTTAATCGAATGGAGGACCTTCCAAAATTGCGAGCCCCCCGCAGCCTCCGATTGGAAGAAACCCCCCGAGCCCAAATATTTTTTTCGGAGGATCTGGCAGCTCAAGTCCTGATCCCCTCTTTCCAACTTAATGATCCATTTGGCAAGTAGCGCTATGTTTTTAGCTCTAGTTTCCGCAAACACCAGCCCACCATATTCAATCGGTCTGGCCATATCAAGCCACCGCACCATGTGATACTTCCCGGTCTCATTCGACCCCTCCCAAAAGAAACGAGCCCGGTGCATATCCATTTTGTAATGAATTCCTTCGGGAATCAAATAGAAACCCATCACATAAGTTGGCAGATTGCTAAGACAAGAGTCTATCAGTATTTTCCTACCCCCTGATGACACAGGCTTCCAACCTCCCAGCTTCTTGTGCACCTTGTCAGACAGAAACTCCATGTCAGAAGCCAACAGCTTACAGTTCGAGATCGGCACCCCTAAGTATTTCATTGGAAACGAGCCCAGCTCACAATTGAACAAGTTAGCAACCCGTAGTTTCTCATCCTGCTCCACCCCAAAAACAAACACCTCACTTTTTTCGTAGTTAATTTTTAGACCTGACAAAGCCTCGTAGCAGTAAAGGAGGAATTTGAGCGTAGCTATCGACTGGTCATCCAAGTCCAGAAACAGCAGTGTGTCATCCACGTACTGGAGGTGAGAAATACCCCCGTCAACTAAATGAGGCACCAAGCCTCTCAAATGCCCTTTGTTTTTTGCATTAGAAATGAGCTTTCCTAAGACATCAGCAACTATATCAAACAGCAGCGGGGAGAGGGGATCCCCCTGCCTCAAACCCCTAAAAGTCCGGAAGTATTCGCCATTTTCTCCGTTCAGATTCACACAAACTTTGCCCGTTTGAACTGCTAACACCATCCACGAAATCCAAGACTCGCTAAACCCTTTGCCCCTGAGCACATCTCGGAGGAAAGGCCATTGAACCCTATCATACGCCTTCTCGAAGTCTAACTTGAGAATAATCCCTCTCGCCTTCGTCCTATGTAACTCATGCACCACTTCGTGCAGCACCGAGACCGCTTCCAAAATGTGACGCCCTGGGATAAACGCGGTTTGAGTAATATCGATAATCTTATCGGCTATGGGGGTCAATCTGTCCGTGAGAACTTTGGTTATCAGCTTGAAAATCACATTAAGCAGGCAGATGGGACGGAATTGCTTAATGATGTTTGCTTCCTTGATCTTAGGGATGAGGATGATTATCCCATAGTTCAACCTTCCCAAACTAAGGGTCCCCTCATGGAGTTCATCAAACATTTCCTTAATGTTGTCTTTAACTAACGGCCAAAATTCTTTGTAGAACATTACTGTGAAGCCATCTGGGCCCGGCGCCGTATTAGTTTTCATGGACTTCATTGCCTCCGCAATTTCTTCCATCGAGAACGGTCTAGCTAATGCCAAGTTGTCCTCGGCAGACACCCTGGCTGTACCTGCCCAAAAATTCTGGTCTATTTTAACCTGCGAGCTCGGTTCCTGGCCAAATAACCCTCGATAGTAATCAGTTACATGGACTTTGAGCTGTTCCGAGTCGTCAATAGTAAGTCCCTCGTCCTCCAAAGAGAGAATAGAAGTTTTTCTGCGTCTCCCATTCGCCACCGAATGGAAGAACGCGGTGTTATTGTCTCCCTTAGCTAGCCAATTTTCCCCTCCTCTCACATGCCAGTATTTTTCCTCCTCAGCAAAAACCCGAGAAAGTTGTTCTTCAATTGCGTATCTCTGAGACCATTCCTCATCCGATAACAAGTTCAGGTCCCCCCTGTCATCAAGGTCTTTAAGACTAGCCGTTAAGTTTTTTTTCACCCTAGCAAACTCCCCTTTGTCATTTTTGGACCAACCACGCAAAAATCTCCTCAGCTCTGTTTGTTGCAATTTCCAATAATCCAGCACCCTTTCCCTTTTTCTAATAGGCCACTTCGCCTTAACCAGGTTCACAAAACCCGGACGCTCAAACCAAGCTGCTTCCACCCGAAACAGACTTGGTTTAGGCTGCTAGATGGTACCCAAATCCACCAGAATGGGGCAGTGATCCGACCCTGACCTGGTGGGCGAAAACACCATCAAAAACGGGTACATGGCTTCCTAGGAGGTAGAAACCAAAATTCTATCCAGTACCTCCATTGTAGGCTGGGGCTGTTTGTTGGTCCACGTGAAACGGCATCAACTTCGACGCAATTCTTTGAGTTGCAACAAATCGATCATAACATAAATTTCAACATCAGACCCCTATGAAGAGCACCCCTGTTTTTTTCGTGATCAAATCTGATCAGGTTGAAGTCCCCCCCCCCCAAACAAACCGGGACCCTAGCTCTCAACACTTTGTCGGTGATTTCCGCAAAGAAATCATCTTTCCTTTCAGGTGCCACCGGGCCGTATATGTTCAGAACCTCCCAACACAGAGAGTTCGAAAGATCACGGACCATCGAACTGACAAAGAAATCGCCTTGGTATCTGCTAATAACTTCATACCTATCCAACCTCACCGCCACCACCAAACCACCAGAATGCCCAACTGCGGGCTTAACGTTCCAATCATAGGTGAAATTACCTCCCACATCCCTCATGTCTTTCCAAGACAATCTAGTTTTGATCGTTTCTTGTAAACAAATGAAATCCACTCTATACTGCCTCACAAAATCTCCCACCTGTTGCCTTCTACCCATCCCCCCATACCTCTCATGTTATAAAAAAGCATCGTCATCGAGATCTCTTCTTTTTCCCACTCCCCTTGCGCCTGTTCCCGTTCTTCTTCTTACTCAAACCACCTCCACTACGAGCTGGCTTGGAGTAAGATCGAACCCTCGGGGACAGCTCCCCCAGCCGATCACAAAAACCTGCCTCTCGCTCCATCGAGCTTAAAGGGGACTCCGGAGTAGGGCACTCTTCTGCCCCTTCCTCCTGCCGTTTCGCTCCGTCCGCCACCTTGTTCTCCTGACCATCCTTAGCTACTAATTCTGACTCTCTGTTTTTCTTTGCCCTAGCCTCTGCCAAAATGGCTTCGGCCATTTCTTTTGCTTTGAAAACATTAATTTGTTGGTTAATGGGTTTTTTCGCATCCCCCAAAATAATATTGCAATCCCTCGCAACCTGAACGAGCACTGGGTTCGGAATAGAGTTGAGAATATGAAAAGTATTGGAATTACCTGCAATGTCGTTCTTCTTGCGCGCCCTCTGTTCAGCCTTCTCTGGGATCGTGAGCCCGTTGTCTTTCTGTAGCAGTCTGTCACTGTGGCGACCAGCCACTGGTTCCTTCAGCTTCAATTCCATCTTCCCTTTCTTCTTGCTCTCATGGGCCACCAACGTCCATCCCTGTTCGCCTTCTTTGTCCACCTCAGACACCTCAAGGTCAGCTTTGTCCAGCGTAGCCTCCTCCTCCCTTCTTTCAATGGAATTCTGTTCACTAGCATGTTCCGCCATGAGCTCTTTCGTGACACTCTTAAGCTGAACCAGTTCCTCCTTCCTTGCTTCTTGTCCAGCAACAACCTCATCCTCTTGGGTGTCAATGTTCTCCTCTTCAGAATCTGAGTCAGTTTCAACATCCGCAGCATTCTCTTCACCATTCGAGCCAGACTGCTGCTCAGCCACAGTCGACCTAGAGTGGCGAGAGTCGAGCTGGGAACCCTCAGACTGCACACTTGTCACTCCTAAAGTACCATCCCCCTGCTGTGAGCCAGCTTGCTTGTCGTGTTTTTTCTTCGTACGCATCTCTTTTTCCTCCTCAGCTTGAGACTCCTCTTCATCATCTGCGTCCTTGTCGTTATCACTAGGAGGGCTCGGAGGGGAAGAACTGGAGTCAGAATCTTTCTCAGCCTCCCATTCGAGTCGGAACCCACGCCCATTGATATAGACGTTGTAGTTCCCATCAATCTTGCTCTTGTCCTTGCAGGCCACCTTTACCCGCACTGGAGCACTGCCCGGGAGCGAAGATGCATCCACCTCCCTTGGTTCCCCCACCATGTAAGCTAGCTCCCAAACAGCTTCCTGAAATCTAGCCCACTCCAGCAGATCATACAGCTTGGCCCACGTCACGTCCAGCATCCCGAAAGCCTCAAACTCTCGGATAGACTCCGTTACGCGCGCAAAGATCGACTCGTTAGAAACAAAACGAAAGCCATTCACAAATTTAGTCACTTCCCTCCGGCTAGCCAGGTCAGGAAATTCAATAAAAAATTCCTTCTTGCCAATACACTTTAGCCTCCAAATCCATTTGCGGTCAAACAGCTCCGACAGCTCGAGCAGCACTGCTTCCTCATCGCCATCCCCTTCTAGGACTTTCAGCACTCCCGTCACTGTTGAAGGCACACAGAGGTTCTCCGGGATCTCGAGTCTCAAGCTATAGAACATTTCCGCTCCGCTGCCGCAGATTCTGATCGCCGGCCTCGGCTTTCCCTCCACACATTCCGCCGCTACATGACCTGCCTTCTTGCAGGTGTAGCATGTGGGAGGAGCGGTGCAGTCCCTCTGAAGATGTCCCGGTTTCGTGCACTTGTGGCAGTACAAGGTCCTCTTCGTGAGCCCTTCTTCCTCCTCAGATCTGGTCTCCTTCCCAGCACCACTAGACGACGACCTCTCCGTGTTCTTGAGCGCTAGGTCACGCAGCTCTCTTTCCCTTCGAAGATTCGCCCCGCTGGCACCTCCACCTCCACGCGGAGGCCCAGATCTGGGGGGGAAACCATCTCTTGGCCCAAACCTGAGCTGTGGCGCCCCTACGCGGCCACGAAACTCCAGATCTGTACGCGGTCCTCTCTGATCCTGCCCAAATCTTTCATCATGAGGCCTCTTGTCTCTGTGAGCAAAGTCCTCTTCTCGTCGATCTTCACGGTAATCCCCCCCCCGCTTCGGAGGGAAACGGCCGTCACGGTCTTGTCTATACATCTCTGCTACGACCTGCGCAAAGGTCCTGGAGTCAACCCTTCGCTCTGCCGAACGGGTGACCCTCCTCGCGCCGCCGCCGAAGCGCCGGACTTCGTCTCTGGAAGCTAAGAACCCTAAAGAGGAGGCGGAGAGGGGAGAATGCTTTCTCACCCACACCCACGCACCTTTTATATCAGCCGCCTTGGCCCACTCCGCAATCGTCGTGGGCTCTCCATTCCAGTACAACCCCCCCCCCCCCCCCGACCCACGGCCCACTTGGCCCCCCTGTGTGACCCCTTGGCCCAAACCTGAGAGCCCCACTTCGACCACGTCAGCCACGGGCCCCTGGACGCCCACACTCTCCTCCTCTGGTCGTTGACTCTGAGTCATCACCGTCGCCGCCGCCGCTGACGGACCAGCCACGTCAGCATCTCGATCTCCAAACGATCCCCTGCGGATACGCTGGAGGAACTCCGACGAGGGCTTGGAGCACACCCCATTCCTCTTCACCGCACCTACCGCGCCGCCACCGTCAGGCACAGACGCCGCCTTGATCACTCCTTTCGCCACTCTAATTCTACCATGTTCAACGATAGCGCGCCGGCGTTCATCACCAGAGGCACCCGCAGGAACAACAATCTCAACCAGCGACGGGCAGACAGCAAAGGATAACGGCGACCTCGTCGGGGAAACTAGCGGCCGCCCCACTTCGGGCTCCTTCCTCAACACAGCAATCCCTGGGCCATGCGCAGGCGACGAGCACTTCCTCGCACCTTCCGACAGCCTCGCCGTGCTTGCCCAAATCGCGCCCACCACGGCACGGTAATTGGGAAACAACATCACATCACCCACCGCGATGGATTCATCTTCCCCAAAAACCCGCGCATCCACAATCACATCTCTCTCATCTCGCAACATGATGCGACCTCCCGAAAAAAGCCAAATCGAACCAGAGAATGTCATGGAAGTTTTCGATCTCACCACGTATGAGGCTCTCCAGCCTTGGACGGGATGGGATCCAACCATCGCCTCCGATTTCTGGGTCAGATCCGAGCCCTCCCGCACGAGACGATCCAGATCTTCATCGGAGATCTCCTCTAGCTCCCGCGCCCAAGCTTCATCATCCCCTGTCTCGCGCCCCAAATCGTCAACCAGCACACCCGCGCACGGCGGCGGCGCAACCCCCGGCGAGCCCTCCCTCGCACAGGGTGGCGCGGCTGCATCGTGGAGCGTGGATGACGCGGGGGGAGCGTAGGGGCGAGGGAGTTTCTCCAGGGAGCGAAACATGGCATCACCTCTCTTTTGCGATCGCAGTGCTCTCCCTCTGTCTATGGTTAGTGTGTTTCGGCTATGGCAATGCAGCGGTGGTGGTGGTCTGGGCACCAATTATCCCACTATGAGAGCGACGGGTGCCAAATGGGCGAAAAATGAGCCGGGGCAAACACGCCGGCCGTCTCGATTTTTTACACGCACGGCAACAGGTTGATGAAACGCAGCTCTCCCGTCAACACAAGTGCTGCAGTACACAACTGTGTTTTGCCCCAAAAGGATGGCCGCATCCGACGACTACGACGGCGCGGCGGCGCTGGCCGAGTTCCACGCGTCCCGTGCCGGTGTCCGCGGCCTGGTCGAGTCCGGCATCACCTCCGTGCCGCCGCTCTTCCTGGCGCCCAGCAGTCCCTCCCCACCGCCCTTCGAGAAGGAGATCCCCCTCGCCATCCCAACCGTTGACCTCGCTCTTCCACGCTCAGCCAGCGTGCAACTCGTCCGCGCCGCCGCACGTTCGTCCGGCTTCTTCCACGTCACCAACCACGGCGCCGCCGACTCCTCCGCGGTTTCCGCCGTCCGCGCCTTCCACGAGCTGCCTCGCGACATCCGTTCGGCGTTCTACACGCCCGCGTGCGTCGGGGGCGTCACCTACTCCACCATCCCGATCGCCCGCCCTGGTCCTCTCCTCCCCTGGCGGGACACGCTCCAAGTTCGCTTCGGCCCGGCGGCGCCTGACCTTAGCCATCTACCGGGTGGTGATCAAGTCTTGTGAGGACGCGAGGGTGTCCATTGCGCTCTTCTTTAATCCTGCCAAGCGCCAGAATTCCGACTTGCTTGGGCCTCTCCCGGAGCTCGTCACAGCAGGAAACCAGCAACGTTACCGACTTTCACCCTCACAGAGTTCATGGATTCTCGAAGAAAGGTTGGGCATGGCTTGTCGTCCCTCGACTCATTAAGGATTGCACATGAATAATTGGGGTGTTCTAGAAGTGGACTTGATGGACATGTTTGCTCAATTGCAAATAGGGGAGTTACCTCTTTTTAATAAAATGTATAAACTTCGGTTTTATTACCATTTTTCCCAAAAAGGAGGATGCAGATCCACCAATTTCATGCTAATTGTTATCTGAACGTTATTTTCAATATTTTTTTTATGAAAGTGGTACGAAATTGAATCGCCGGGATAGCACACAAGGGAACACGTCCAGTCCAAACAAACCTTATGCCCGGACGACATATCCTAAAGGGATTCATTGTTCTTCACGCAGCCATCCACGAACTCTACCTGGAAAAGAAAATGGATGGTGCCTTACTCGACTTTGAAATTACATATGAGTAAGCGAAGTGGCATTTCCTGCAGCAAGCTATGCGCATAAAAGTACTCCACAAATAATGGTGACAATGGATTGCGCAATTTGTGCATTGAGATAGTGTTACTATAAATGGTACTGCCATTATTGGCCATTATTTCCAAACTATGAACGGTTTGAGACAAGGTGATCCTTGGTCACCAATGTTTTTAATTGTGGTGATAGATATGCTGGCAATTCTCATTGCTAGAACGAAAGAGGATAGCCAAGTTGGCGGCTTCACCCCTCATCTAGCAAATAATTGAGTGTCCATTCTCCAATATGTGAATGAAAAGATTATCTTTACATGACACTGCTGAAGAAAGCTTTTTGAACAACTACCCGTTTTTAAGGAAAAACTTTTACAGGAGTGAGATTTTCTACTCTAGAAAGGCAAAAGACGTGGATGACCGACAAAAAGAAATGGTCACGAGGCTGGCAATCTATCTTTTCGTTATTGTGGATTCCTCAACGATTACCGAAACCTCCGTAAAAAAAAATGAAAGCCAGTAGAGGATCACTTTTAGAGGCAGCTAGGTTGTTGATAACCCCCAAGTGCACGGGATAGTTGCAGCAAACTTCAATGAGGAAGTATAGAGTGTTGAACTGAGGAGCACTATGTAAGACAATTTTCCTCTCAAGTTATATATGTCACTTATATAACCTTCTTTGCACTTCTCAAAAATAACATTAAAACAACAAGTAAAAATTTCTCATGTGAAGTCAACAGAGCACATAATAAATTAGTTTGCAAGTATTAAAGACATGGACCGGGGTTTACTTGATCTTCTCTACAATAAACATATAACAATATTTTATCTAACTGCAAAAGTCATAATATAAAGTGAAACGTTCACTTCAGAATCTCATCCTAATATCGAGATAATGTGGTATTTCTCACCCTAGTAATATTCCCAAAGTGGATGGGTCATTCACATGCTTAGAGTTATGTACATGACAAAGTATTGCATAAAGTTACATGGCATGATATTAAAGATCAAATGCACAAATTCTTGTAAATATTCCCTAGAGGTAATAATAAAATATTGTTATTATCATATTTCCATGTTCATGATAAATGTTTATTTATCATGCTAGAATTGTATTAACCAGAAACATAATACATGTGTGGTTACATAAACAACACTTTGTCCCTAGTAAGGCTCTAATATATTAGCTAGTGTCATTTTTTGAAAGATAAACTATGAAAGGACACATTGATCTTAGAATCTAAAGGTTTCTGAAATAATGAAACTTACTCCTAAGATGGAAGACAAAGTAATACTTTGTTGATTATTCCAATATCACAATGGAAATCCTCTTATAACACCACATAAATAACAATGTTTTGTTGCTAAGAGATATGTAATTCTTAAGGAGATTACTCCTTGTTAAATTCAGTGGGAGGATAGTGATTCTTGAAGGGATTGTTAAATCTCCGAAATAGTTGTCAGTCTTGTACAAACGGAAGCAATTCTGATTGACGATTATTTTAAGCTAATACCGAGAGTCATTGCGGATAAGGCATGGCTTATTATCAAGAAAAATACTTAACCAAGAATGGAAATAAAAATTTCAAGGCAACTTGAATGAAGAATATGCATAGAACAATTGAAGATAATAAAATCCAACGCTTCATGACTTAGAGTCAAGATGTTTTATATCATAAAGATCAAGTTGAATCTTGAAGGAATTACTCTTGGAATAATGATCATAAAGCTAATTTCGTCATAAATAGTTTTATGACAAATTCAAGAGTTGACTGCTAAAGATCTTATAATCTGTAGAAAAACTTTATTGATCCTGATAATATTTCTATGTAAGAATTAACAAAACATAATCATATAAAGGAAAAATGATCGAGGAATTGTACGATGTACAGCTTGTTGGTTTTGTTAAATGAATACAACACTAATTATAAAAGAGCTAATTAATTTTCAAAAATAAATGATGGTTGGTATAAGGAATGTAATAAATGAACTATGACAAGTCTTGCTTCCACTTCATGGAAAATTGGAGGATTTGTGTTTTCTTAAAAGTAAGTGCGAGCTAAACAATGGTCCTAAGAAACCATTGAAAGTTTTATTTGACATATAAAAGTATAATTGAAAAGGTGTTTTCTATGATATAAGGAATGGCAAACATATTGATTCACAATGAATGAAAATCCTGTATTGAATCGATATAATGCTATTGAGTTAGATGCAAAAGTTTGAATGAAATTAGAAACTTGTGAAAAGTAGGTTCTTATAAGGGATTGAGAATTCAAATGCAAGATCCATAGTTGAAAGATATTGGTGCGAAAAATAAAAATAATTGTTGGAAAGTTGATTTTGTAACAGAAGTCCAGTTGACTCCAATTATGAAGATTTCTCCATAAGATATTTTGAAGATGTTTCTTCAAAAGGGGGAAATGGTTCATAATGTAAGAGTTACATTATATGAAATAACTTCTGAGATAAGTGTAAAAGATAAAGTACTTATGTGGTAAGTATAAACCAAGGATAAAACATGATCTTATGATTTTGTGGATAGCATGAGTTAAGATACTTGATTAATTCTAAGCATAGTTATAAGTTTTAAACAATTAACACAACAATAGCAGTAAAAGGTGGGAGTTTAAATACTTCCAGTAATGGCTGTCGGTTCATTGGATTAACTAGGCGTGGTATTTCAGAAAAATGCAGCAAAGATGTGATAAGTGGAAGAAATATATTCTTAGTTGAAACACCAAGATTTTACCTTGTCTATCTTGGACTGCATGTGGTCAAATGATCAAGGATATCATGATAGACATAGTTTCTTCGTGAGATACAACGTCCACGGAGCCCCGAAAGGGTCCGATGACAAATGTCTCTACCATAGAATTTGCGTGAGAGTTGGCCTACATCTTCGAGATGTTAAGTGAATTATGCAACTAGATTACTGCCAGTTGTGCAAGTGGGAGAGTGTTGGATGTATGCCCAAAATGCAATAACATTTATACATCTGTTTTATAATTATAATTTATGTTATTATGGTATAACTGACATGGATCCTGAATGCGAGATTCAGAGGAAAAAACCACGATCACGTGTAGGAACATGACAAGTATTTAATACCCTAGTCTTTCCTTTCATATTAATTTGTTGATTGTTATAAGACCGTGTTTTCCTGATCATTGACATAGTTTTTGTTAGAATCGATACATATGATCTTATTGGCAGGGAACAATATGTCTGGGATAGACCCAAGATGTTGATATGCTAAGAGATTCCAATGCGATTTGTTTTGTCCTTGGTGACATATCACAACAAGGTTATAGTACAATATATCCCTAGACCATGAGGTTATTGAGTTTTTACACTCTCAAGGTTTTACTTTGGTACTATCAAGTATCACACTGTAAACAGGGTTATAAAAAAGGTAACCATTGGGTAATTTAAAAGGTATGTATTGATCTTAATGTACTGAGATGGAAATTACTTATCTCTAAAAGGAGACATACAACCTAGGACCCGCTCGGTAAGAATGATGATCGATTATGTGGGATATCTAAATAAGGGAACGGTAAAAGAAAAATTATCGGTTAACGAGATTGACAAAGGTATAGTGAACCAAGGATTGATTCATGGCAATACAAGAATACTTAATCTCGGGCAAGTTCAGTATCGCAATATACACAAATAATGTACGAGAGTCAACATGTTCAACAGAGTGTCTTTCATATAGCAAGTGGGAGTTAATATGGGTATCCATGGCTCCGCTATTGACAATTGAGTCGGAAAGCGTTTGCAATGTCATGTCCACTTATTATCAAACATGTAGGGGTCACGCACTTAAGCTTGGTTTGAGTTTGTGCGTATATTGGCAGGTCCAAAACAACAAGGAGTATAATTGGGATTATGTTCTCGCTTGATGGATATGTTATATATATCAGAGATAATTAATATGAGGACATTCGATGACCCGGGGTGATAGAAATAGTTTCTGTCATCATCGGGATTTATTCCGAAGTTTTGCAAAGAGAGATATAACATCACAAGCTTTTCAGAGCATTTATAGGCGGGCATGAAATGTCACTGGATGTTAGAAAGTTTTTAACATTAGTGAATAGATTCAATTATTTTATCTATAAGGTATATAGGGGTTGGAAGAGTTTCGGAGAAAACCCGAAAGAGGGGAATTCCGAAGGGGAAGAAATGCCCCAGGGTTGCGCCTCAATTTGGGGTGTGGGAGGGGCAGCCGCATGGGCCCCAGGGGCTACATGCAAGGCACATTGCTCTCCCCATTTGTTTCCTTGTTTGAATTTTGGAAATAAAAGGATATGCCAAAATTAAAAGAAACGAGTAAGGAAAGAGGATAGGTAGAAGGAAAAGACTCTGAATTAAGGGAGTCAAATCTGAATTTGACAAGGGGGAGGGTGCGGCTGCCCTTCCTGAGGCTTACTCCTCCCCCAAAGCACCTCCCCTCTCCTCCCACTCTATATACCCACTACCCCCCCCCCCCACGGAATCACACCAATTGGTCTCGTGTCTATTCTCTCTCTCTATCTCGTGTGTTGAGATCTTCACCTTCTTATACAAATGTAGTGTCGAGCTCTAAACAGTGAAACTCTGCAAAGCCAGATCCGAAAAACATGCGCCAGCTCTCAGAGGGTAACACTTGAGACCCTCACTCTGTTGGATCATGGAGCTGGATACGTGGAGTCGGAAAAATTCTCACTCGTAGACTTGTGCGTGAGAATCTTCCACAGGCTTCATCGACATCGTCATCAACATCTCTTTCGCTTCAACGGTGTTGTTAACAAACTTCTGCGAGATCAATGAATCCTTATTCACTTGTATATTCATATATAGATCTTGGTGGTAGCGTAAGACAGAGATTTTTAAAATACCTGCATACAACCCAGTAGCCCAGCAAGCCTCGTCGCTTTGACTGGCCGGTTTTATTGTGTGATGGACCATTATAGACGTCTAGTCGATCCTCGGCTGGTTGTCACCTTAGTCGGCCAGGAAAGTTTTGTCTTTGAGGGGCACCAGCTATTCTCAAATCTGTTAGGAGTTGTGGGGGATTTTTGTGTCCGGTCCCCAATGGGCCGTTAGAGGGTCATTTGGAGGGTGCCGGTGGAGATGCTCTTAGAACCTCTAAAGCCAATGGCATTGTTGTTCTGTTCCAGGGTCGCCAGCGACAGCTGACTATGTTGCCATCCAAGGTCCACTTTAGAATCAATGGCGTTTCTATTCTGTCATTTCCATGCAACATATCAAATTTATCGTTCTAGCTGGAACACTAAACAACGTATGTGTGTGTGCCACAGAGTCAATAAAATAAATTGACATATTTCCAAAAAAAAAGGGTTTTGGCACCTAAAATTGGCTTAATTGTAGTCATAACTTATCTCATTAACTTTTGCTTTTCTTGAAACGGGGAAAGCACCCCGGCTCTCCATCAAAATGATGCATATGGACTTTTATTAACCTTATGAAAGTTCAAATATATCTCGTTGCTTTTTGTAATACATATTACAAATAAATTGCATACGTGCAATGAATGAAGAAACTCTAGACACTTGCGTGAAAATCAATCACAATTCACAAACCACAAATAGAAAGAGACAAGAAAAACGAAAGATGAAAAAACATATTGTGTGACGTTTCCGTGCAAAGTTAAGCACCATAGTGTCTCGCGGTTCTAAAAATGGTTAGAAATTAAAAACCGTTCACTTTGGTCTGAAGTTTCGCGTCAAGGTCAGATCGATTTATCGCTCTGGCCAGAGACTGTTGGCGAGGCAACTCCATGTTTGTGTCACGTAGTCGACTGAAATATTTCCAACAAATTGGGTTTAGGCACCTAAAATGGGCTTAATAGTATTCATAATTTATCACGTTCACTTTTATAATCCTTAGGGAAGCCACAATGTATGCCAAATTTGGTTGCCATGTAGCATATTTGGCTTTTGGAGTCTATTTACTACAGTGTAGAGCTGTCAAATCTCGATGCCAAAGACAAATAATTTGGTGTAGGAACAACTAGAAGAACCGGTGCCAGATCCGTGAAGTCAAATATAAAATTATATCCCCTCTCTTACTCCAACTTCTCTCCCTCTTGATTGTTGAAAAAATAGTAATGATGTCCCACTTGATATAATACATGGCTATGGCAACCTTGTAGGTATTCTAAAACATTTTACGTGGCAAATTTGGTCTTGGCAACATTGCGAATGCTTATTACATGATCATACAATTAAGGAAGAAACTCTACACAATTGGTGCGGTGAATCGATTTTAAGAGTTTAAGAGTGAACGATTGAAGGTTGGCTCCATGGGCCGTTTTAGAGCTGGACCTTATGTAATAAGGCTACGAGAGATGGCGAAATATTTCGCGGGCACTATATATCGTCCATAGCAAGTTTTAACTCTGACTTGCCCACGTACGAGTTCTAAGTGGGTCGCCCCATTAGTTTAAAGAGAAAAGGATAAAAAAAATAGCATGTAGAAGAGAGATTCGAACCTCAGATCTCTGCTTCGATGTGACAAGGGCACAATCACTAGGCTACATCACGTTTTTGTACAACCATCTTTTTAAATATTTTTATTGTCTTCCTTTTTTGTTTTTTTGTTTTTTCCTATTTTCTTTTCTGTTTTCGTTTTACTTTTACGTTTTGCTCCTTTTCTGTTTTATTTTTTATTATTAGTTTTATTTTCTTTTATTTGAAAATATTCGTTTTTGATATTTTTTTAAAATATGAATTATTTTTTGGTTTCTGTTTGAGTGAACTATTTTCAAATATGGAACCATTTTAAAAATTTAACCATTTTCAGTTCGGAACCATTTTAAAAATCAGAACCATTTTCAAATATGGAACCATTTTGGTTCACCGAAATTTTTGTTTCACTATTGAACGGATAGTATGGGCACCTAGAGGGGGGGGGGGTTGAATAGGTGCTACTATCAATTTTAATTTTTCTTCAAAATTAGGCTTGACACAAAGGTAAATTCTCTAGATAATGCAACTACAGTGAATTTACCTATATGACAAGATCAAAGATAAACACAATACAAGCACAAGTAAAGGAGAGGGGAACGAGGTAACCGATAGAAAACACGTGGAGACACGATGTATGCCCATGTTCCTCCTTGTTAAGGGAGTACGTCTCGTTGGAGGGGTGTGAGTTTCGCCATAAAGGCCTACTCAATGCCACAAAGGCCTCACCCTATTCTCCGATGAACAACGCCACAAAGGCCTAGTCCACCTTCCACTATTGATCCCCTTTGAGGCGGGAATCGAATCATTTACAATAAGCTTGGGGCACACACCCACAACCAAATTGGGGGCTCCCAACATCAAGAATCACCAAGTATAGTAAGAGGTCTGGGATCTCCAAGCAATGGAAACCCTAGACTCAAATCCCTCAAGTGAATGAGGGGGAAATAAAGAACGACTTGGTGAAGATGTAGATCCGAGTCTTCTCCTTCGATCCTCCAAAAATCAACGAGTTTGGGTAGAGGAAATGGGGGAGATTTAAGATTTGGTGAGCTTAAAAAATGCACATTAATGGCTTGGACGAACTAGAGCTCAAGGTGGAAGAGGAGAGGTATTTATAACCCCTCCTAAAATAGAGCCGTTTGAGAAGGAATCTGATACCGGAAATTCCGGTTCAAACTTGAACCGGAAATTCCGGTTGGCTTCTCTTCTTCAGATCTGAACTCGAACTGGGTTGACTTCTACCGGGAATTCCGGTTGGAGCAAATAATCCGGTTTGAAATATCCGGTTGGCTTTTGTCCCGAATTGGCTCCCAAACCGGAAATTCCAGTTGATCTGGAAATTTCCGGATGGTTTCTGCGTCTTCAATTTCCAGTCCTTAGCCATTTTTTAGCACGAACTTTCACAACCGGAAATTCCGGTTGTTCCAGAAATTTCTGGTTGGAAATTTCCGGCTAGTCTTTGTCTCAAAACTGGGCTGGGATCTTCCTAACCGGAAATTCCGGTTGCCCTAGAAATTTTAGGTTAAAAATATCCGGCTGCTCTCTGTCCCAAATCTTAGTGATCTAACTTCACCACTTTTGGTGATCGATGCGGATATTGAAAATAACACCTACACACTCAACACCGCGATAAATAATGTACTTAGTATTGTTAACTAACGCACAAAACCATCGGGGGAACGAAATTCACTTTCAATCTCCCCGTTTTGGTGTCAGATGACAATACTAAGATTTGCAATAAAACTAGAGAAGATCATGTTGTGAAAGCTATGGAAATTACTCCCCTACAAGTATGCATATCTTTTGGTTGCCTAACATGCAAAATACAATCTATAAGGGAAGAGTAATTTCCAACAAGTAATACAACATGATACAAGTAGACAAAACAATATGTTGAGGCAAAGATGAATGATATACCTTGTGCGGAGAGATAATGAGAAGATCATACCGACAAAACAAATATGTTGAGGCAAAGATGAATGATATACCTTGTGCGGAGAGATAATGAGAAGATCATACCGAAGCACAATAATAGATAATCCTCAACATAGATAGTATAGAGAACGATAATGATAACCAAGTCTCACAACACATAGTTCAAACGAAAGAAATAGCAAATAGTTCAAGAAACAACTAAATGAACACAAGCTCTCAATAAATGATAAAGGAATATGCTTGTTCCCGAACCCATGCAAATCTCGAAGGCCTAAGACTACTTCTCCCCCTTTGGTACCGAGACACCAAAAAGAGATAGGTAGTGGTGCTAACGTCCCACAGACAAGCTAAGCATCAGAGTGCTCAGAGGACTCTCCAGCTGACGTCTCGGAGGCACCCTCGGCGTCCCTCTGCTAGTCTTCATCCACGTCCTCATCATCCTCATCATACTCATCATCAACAGGAGCACTAGATGAAGCAGAAGTGACACGGAGAACCTCCTCAAGCTGCTTCCAAGGGGTACTATCTCTCGAAGCCCACTATGAGTAAGAGTCAGGAACAAAGTCTGCAGGGATATCACCAGACGCACCGCTCACATGATGAAGTATCTGATGCTGAGAGATGGACATAGCCGTGTCCCTGCAGTAGGCCTGATACTGCTCCTTGTGGATATCCCACCTTCATGCAAAGCACATTGCGCTGGAACCAAGAAAGCTTCTTGACATTGCGCACAATAGAGGTGGTGTCAACCTTGCGGGCATGAGAACAGGCAGCGGCACTAGCACAAGCATCTCCAATAAAGGAACCACCCTCAGGAGGAGGAGCAGGAGCAGCAGCAATAGACTTCCTCTTCACATACAATTTCTTGAAGGCATGATCTTGCATATGCAGCTCACGGAAGTCTCTCCCCATGGTGTCCTTGATCAACATCATAATGTATGTTCCATATGGTATAGTGGTCCCACCAATCATAGCATTGCGGAGCTCGTGGAAGATGAAGTCCATGACATCCACCTTGTATGACGAAGTAGGGTCCGGGTCCTCAATACATTGCTTTGCCAGAATCAGAAGGTTGCAAAGCGGACTGGTGAGATCATCATTGTTTCCACCACTAGGAGCCAAGAAGGACCGAAAGATGTGTACCAGCTGATCATAGAACGGGAGGATCCCTTCCACCTTACCAATAGCAAACCCAGGTGCATACATGTTAGCCATATGCTTCTCACGCCGAGGTTTGTCCACATCATGCATGTGGTGACCAAGTGGGGGATGAGAGCGATACTTGTAACCAAGAGCCTTACCAAGCTTGGAGAACTGAGCCTCACAAGGAGTGGACTGGGTCATCCACTTCAAACTGCAAACATCACTCGACTCAAACACCAAAGTGGACATGAACTGGACCACGAGATCAGTGTTGTATGGGCATCGAGCCTCCATGAGCTGCACAGGATCAAACCTCTCAATAATACTAGCAGCATCCGCAAACACTTCCTTGTCCCTGATCAGCTGGAACTTGGCGGGATTTATTGGGAGGATTGGGAACTTGTAGTCTGAGTAGATGTCAACAAAGATGTAAGACTGCTCCAAGCACAAAAACCTAGGATCATCAATCTCCATATCCCTAGGAGTGTTGTACCAGTCCATCTGACGAATCTGAGCATACTCCTGTGTGGTCACATCATGCTTGTAATTCTTCCTTACTTCCTTCCATTTCTTCTTCCTTTAGGATCTCTTCTTAGCAATAGAATTTGCTTTCACCTTGGCCATAGCTTTCCTTGGAGGCCGAGAGTCAATGGGATCCTCATCACTGGTGTCCTTGTAGGACGGACGCTTGAGAGTGCCCACAACTTGAGAGCCACATATGAACGAAGCATATAGATGGAAGAAAGGAGGTAAGTGCAAAAAAGTCAATGTAATGGAAACATACAACAAGATAATAGAAGAGCATCCACAAAACAATCAAGTAAAAATCCTAGAGACAATAAAAAACAGTACTGAAATTTTGGGACAGAACCCAACCGGAAATTCCGGTTTAGTTCTGAACCGGATATTCCAGTTCCATGATTTCAGTACTAGATTGATACTTCACCTAGGTTCAAAACTAGATCGGAGTATAGGGGTGCTAAACTATTGTCTCTAGCATGCATTGGAGAGCCTAGGGAACATCTACTACCAAGCAATCACAAGAAATTCACATATCCAAGTGGGGGTAGGGGTAGGGCACCCAAGATTCAAAAAAAAGATTTACCCGCGTACATGGATGATATTGCTTGTATGAGATTGATCCCGAGGAGTAGGAGCACAAGATCCGTCCAATGGCTTGCAAATCCCGTGGAGGAAGTAGCCCAGGGGGGCTTGGATTCAGTGGGGCAGCGTTTTTGGAGGGGGTGATGTCTACGCACGCTTCTATTCTTGTAGACAGTGTTGGGCCTCCAAGTGCAGAGGTTTGTAGAACAGTAGCAAGTTTCCCTTAAGTGGATTACCCAAGGTTTATCGAACTCTGGGAGGTAAAGGTCAAAGATATCCCTCTCAAGTAACCCTGCAATCAAGATACAAGAAGTCTCTTATGTCCCCAACACACCCAATATACTTGTCAGGTATATAGGTGCACTAGTTCGGCGAAGAGAGAGTAAAATGCAAGTAATATGGATGATAATAAGTGATAATAGCAATCTGAAATAAAAATGGCAGCAAGCAAACATGTAGCAGAACGGGCGGAAAACGGTGTTTCAATGCTTGGAAATAAGGCCTAGGGCTCCTACTTTCACTAGTGGACACTCTCTACAATGATCACATAAATGAATAACTAGATAGCTTCTCTCACTATGAAACTCTTAACCCTCTCTGGTTGGATAACGAACACTAATCATTGCGTAGGTCTGTAACAGCACTACTGGAGTTTGTATTCCCATGTCTAGTTAACCCCATGCTGTCACTTTGAGCGCCCTAGAAGGTACTAAGAAAACTCCACAATTTCATAGAGGAGACACACACGGTGTGCACACTGTCACCTTCACACCACGGGACAAGGTGACTCCAAAGTTCATATTAATAAAGCACTTGAGTAGCAAAAGATGAAGAGTAACATCTACGAATTCAAATACATTACAAAGCTCATGATCAAATATAGATCACACCATGGGAGAGAGGGATGAACCACATAGCTACCGGTAGAGCCCTCAGCCCCGGGGGATAACTACTCCCTCCTCATCATAGGAGACAGCAACGGCGATGGAGATGGCCGTGGAGTCAATGGAGATGGCTTTAGGGGGCACTTCCCCGTCCCGGCAGGGTGCCAAAACTGAGATCTGTCCCCCGAAACTTGTCGGCGGCGGCGGCGGAGCTACGGATGTATTTTGCGGAAAAAGGTCGATTCCCTAGGGTTTATGCCTCGGGGGGAATATATAGGCGAAAGGGCAAAGTTGGTGGGCGCCCGAGGGGCCCACACCTCTAACTGGGGCGACAACGGGGGAGCCCGCGCGAGCCTATGGTGTGGGGGCCCTAGGGCCCCCCTCCGGGTCTCTCCGGGACTTCTGGAAGCTTCCGGGGAAAATAGGAACTTTGGCTTTCGTGGCATCCAATTCCGAGAATATTTCCGGAACAACTTTTCTGAAACTAAAAACAGCAGAAAACAGGGAACTGGCACTTGGCATCTTGTTAATACGTTAGTCCCGGAAAACGTATAAAAATGCTATAAATAAGGGAGAAAACAGGTAGCAATTGGCATAATATGATCATGGAGCATTAGAAATGAGGGATACGTTTATGACGTATCAGGGGGGGAATTGGGAAGAATGGCATGAACTGCCACTCCATCCCGTGCTCCTCAGATTTGAGGGGATTTTACCGGACCGGATATTTCGGTTCAAGTTTGAACCGGATATTCCGGGTCCACCCGAAAATTCCGGTACAAAACTGTACCTGAAATTCCAGCTGTCTTCTGAACCGAAACTTCCTAGTTTCAAAGGAATGACTTGTATGCTAGATAGAGTTTGGTTTTAGGATAGGAAGGCTTAGGATAGAAATACCAAACTGAAACTAGTACTCATCCCACTCATTTGCAAGAGACAAACTAAAAGACCAAGTGAGTGAGATTTTCCTGCAAAACACTTAGCAAGGGGAAACGAGAGAAAATCAATGAAATCCAAATAAACCCCAACTAAGACCCAACTCTTCACAAAGAAGAGGTTAGTGGCCTAAGACACCATGTAAGATATTATTTTTATGCCACCGCGAAGATATATCTTGGGTGCATTGCCAATTCGCGACATTGAAGCTCACAATTCAACATTTTTTTAAAAAAGATAACAACTAATTTTTGCTTTGGGCATAATGGGGGGAGGGATAACCCAATGTGTTAGGATAACACTCCCCCTATGTCCATGCCTACACCTAAACCCAAACACGTATCAACTATAGGAGTGTGTGCAAGATCCTAAAGTCAAACTCCTAGAATCGATGATATTTAGCTCATTCCTCAAGAACATGAATCTTGCATCATCAAGTGGATTCGTGAAAATGTCCGCAAAATTATCCTTGGTGGGGACATATGCTAGCGCAATATCACCTCTTACCACATGATCCCGGATGAAATTATGACGAATCTCGATATGTTCATCCTTGTGTGTTGCACGGGGTTGTAGGCGATCTTGATGACACTTTCATTGTCACACATAAGAGGCATCTTATTCAAGTGAACATCATATTCTTTGAGGGTTTGCCTCATCCATAGCAATTGGGTGCAAGCACTAGCGGCCGCCATATACTCGGCTTCGGCGGTGGAGAGAGATATACAATTTTGATTCTTGGAAGACCAACTCACCAAAGACCTACCAAGAAATTGGCAAGCCCCAGAAATAGACTTCCTATCATCTTAATCACTGGCCCAACCCGAGTCCGTGTAGCCCTTGAGAGAAAATTGTGCCCCCTTTGGGTACCACAAACCAAACCTTGAGGTATGAACCAAATACCGAAAGATCCTATGGACCGCCACCAAGTGGCTTTCCTTAGGAGCCGTTTGATACCTTGAACACACACCTACACTCAAAACGATATCGGGCCTAGATGCATAAAGATAAAGGAAAGAACCAATTATAGAATGATACAACTTTTGGTCTACATCTTTACCGTCCATATTGCGCTTGGGGTGACATTTGAATTGCATAGGAGATGGCTTCTCTTTTGCACCTTGGAAATTAAACATCTTGAACATGTCTTTGATATACTTGTCTTGAGAAATGAAAGTCCCACGAGCCAATTACTTGATCTTGAAGCCAAGGAAGAATTTAAGCTCTCTCATCATAGACATCTCAAACCTGTCAGTCATAAGATTCGAGAACTCATTATTAAAAGGTTGGTTAGTTGAGCCAAAGATAATATCATCCAAATAGAGTTGGCATATGAAAATCTCTCTCTATACCCTCTTTGTGGAAAGGGTGGGGACAATCTTCCCAACTTCAAACCCACGGTCTTCCAATAACTCTCTAAGGTGCTCATACCACGCATGTGGTGCTTGTTTAAGTCCAAAAAGTGCCTTATTGAGCTTGTAGACAAGGTTAGGGAAGTTGGGGTTCTCGAACCCCAGAGGTTTCTTAACATATACCTCCTTTTTCAATGGACCCTTTAGAAAAGCACTTTTGACATCCATTTGTTGCAATTTGAAATTATGCAAAGATGCATATGCAAGAAGGATACTGATGGACTCAAGGCAAGCCACGGTAGCATAGGTTTCATCAAAGTTAATGCCTTCCACTTGAGTGTAGCCTTGAGCGACCAATCTTGCCTTGTTCCTTATGACAATACCATGCTCATCTTGCTTGTTCTTGAATATCCACTTAGTGCCAATAACATTGTGGCAATCCTTGGGCTTCTCAACTAGCTTCCAAACTTTATTGTGCTCAAAATTATTAAGCTCATCATGCATAGCTTCCAACCAATCAGAGTCCTCAAGAGCTTCAAATACTTTCTTTGGTTCCACCATGGATATGTGAGCTTGATGCTCACTAAAGTTTGCCAATTTCCTTCTAGTGGATCTTCCAGCTTGTACATCTTCCAAGACCTTGTCATCGGATGCATCAATAATCTTCAAGGATCTTTTAACCCTCTTAGCACGACTGGCTTCGATATCCCCATTATTTCGAGGAGGGATCACTTGATCATCTTGATCATTTGGGTCCCCGTCTTGACCGGTTTGTTGGCCTTGATCATCATCATCAGCAACAGCAACACTTGCTTCAATTTGTGGAGAGAAGGATGAAGAAGGTTGATCTTGGTCTTGACCTTGACTAGCTTGAATTATAGGAGTGGTTACATCTTTCATAGTAATTTGGTCAACAAGAGGAGGGTATTGAACTTGTTCTTGGGTAGGTGCATCACTTGGCTCCTTGGCATCTTCTTCTATTGTAGAGGAGGGTTCTATTTGAGTAGAGAATATTTCTTCTCGAGTTGCCATAAGGTGTCCCTCAATGGGGCGGAAAAATCCCACACCCATCATTCCTATGTCTTCTTAAGGAATTTCAACATCTACAGTAGAAACATGAAATTGCGCCACTTGGGAGCCATCATTTTCCTCGAAAACCACACAACAAGATTCTATGACTATCCATGAGGTTTTGTCAAAGACTCTATAAGTGTGGGATTCGGCATCGTAACCAACAAATATACCCTCAATAGTTTTAGATTGGAATTTAGACAACCAAACACCCTTTATAAAATAGAAGCTCTTACAAACGAAGACACGGAAGTAGGAGACACAAGGTTTGTTGCCGGTGAGGATCTCATATGGAGTCTTCTCTAAGCCCTTAAGAATGTAGAGGCACTTGGAGGAGTGGAATGTGGTGTATATGGGCTCGGCCCATAAATATTGGGGAGAAGAATACTCCGCCAACATGGTCCTTGTCGTATCCAGAAGAGTTCGATTCTTCCTTTCGGCTACACCATTTTGCTGAGGGGTATATGCGGCAGAATATTGATGACGAATACCCTCTTCACTAAGGAACTCATTCAAAGTGTAGTTCTTTAACTCAGTGCCATTTTCACTCCGAATAGCCATGATTGGGACATTGTGTTAACGTTGCACTTGATTGGAGAAGTCGATGATGGTTTGTTGGGTCTCACTCTTCGACTTGAAGAAATAAACCCAAGTATATCTTGAATAGTCATCGACAATCACCAAGCAATACTTCTTGCATCCAAGACTTGCCTCGGGCACGGAACCAAAGAGACCAACATGGAGAAGCTCCAATATCCTCTTTGATGAGGTAATGTTCTTGGCCTTATGGGAGGCATCATGCATCTTTCCTTCAACACACGACCTAAAAACGCGATCTTTGGAAAAGGAAACATTTTATTTTAGTTTGAGGATTAGGCTACCTTTGTGAAGACTTTGAAAAGTTCTCATGTTGACATGGGATAAGCGGCGATGCCACAACCACCCCACGTCCGCCTTTCCTAAAAGACACATCGCTTGAGAGTTGGTAGACTTTGAAAAGTCCACCACAAACAACTCATTTTTGACATGTCCCACGTATGCGACGTCAAGAGTATTGATCCTCAAAGGACCACAACATCATAATCAAGGAAGACGGATAAATCCATCTTCCCAAGAGAACGAACTGAAAGTAAATTGAAACCAAGGGATTCGACAAACATGACATCCACGATAGTGACATCGGGAGCAATCACAACCTTTCCAAAACCTGTTACCTTATACTTGGACTTATCTCCATAAGTGACGGACGCATCATTTGTATTTGTGCGCAACTCTGTCACAGGTTCTTTGCTTCCGGTCATATGGCTAGTGCATCCACTATCAATTATCCATTTAGACCCACCGGGAGCATAGTCCTGCAAGAGATCATTGACTGGACTTAGGACCCGAGGAGGGTCCCCTCACATTAGAAACAAGGGTCTTTGGAACCCAAATTGTATAGTTAATGAAACCTTCAATTGGACCAACATATTCAACTTGCACAACACCATAATAATCAACATATAATAAATGGTGTGGATTGTTAGTTCCCGCAGGGATGCTGTGAGGAGTGTTTTACCTAATGAAAATACCACTCAAAGCAACATTGTTAGATTGTTAGGCTTTCTTCTTGTTCTTATTCTTGTTGGTCTTGTTCTTCTTCTTGGCAACATAGCCAAGACCTTGGTTGCCCACTTGTGGTCTAGGAACTACCACTAGTGGCTTGGGAGCAACTTGTGGCTTAGAGGCCACCACCTTCTAAACACATGGGCTCTTGCCCTTCAGCCTTACTAGTTCTTCTTTCAACCTAGCATTCTCCTCAATAATATTTGCATGATCACAAGAAGAAGTAGAGGTACTAGACACATTTAATTTATTGAGTTGAGTTTGAAGAATGTGTCAAAAAAAGTTGAGTTTGAAGTTGTTCATGTGACTCTTTGAGGGTAGAGTGTTCACTCTCCAAGGCTTTGTGGGCCTTGGTAAGCTTCTCAAACTTCTCGGTTAGTTTATCATGACCAACCCCAAACTCGATCTTATCATTTTTAGCTTTCTTATATTTAGCAATAGCAAGGTCAGGTTCTTTAGTAATTTTAGAAACAAGTTCATTATGTGACTCTTCTATAGTTTCAAGTTCCTCCTCAAGAGAAACTCGGCCCTCTGCTCTTCCTCAAGAGTCATAGAGAAAGATGTCTTTTCATCCGCATCTCTCCTTTCAATCTCACCTTTCTTCTCAAGATCTTCATGGTCCTCTCCCAATTGGCTCATGAGGAGATCGAAGTACTTCTTGGTCTCACCTTGCATGTTAGACCTAAAAGGTTCCAAAGAGGCAATTTCATCTTCTACACTATGACTAATAATGTTATTCATGTCATTTGTAGTCTTAGATATGATAGAAGATGCTACCTCCGAGGCCTTAGCCATGAAGCACTTGGCATTGGGTTGAGGAAGATTCTCATTGGGGGATTCGAAGAGGGACGTGGAAGGTGAAGATGATACAATAGAAAGAGCAGCCACTTCACTTGTGGATTATTCTTCTTCATCACGTCCGGAATAATACTCTTCTTGAATCACAAGCACAAACTTGGTGGGAGACTTCTTGTTGAATGGTTTCTTCTTGAAGTGGGGTTTCTTGTAAGCAACCTTGGACTTGTCCTTGCGAATAAGCTTGCCACCATGATGTTCCCTATTCTCATATGGGCACTCCGCAATGAAATGGTGCTTGTCTTGACAATTGAATCAATACCTCACTTTTTGAGTCCCCTCATTGCCATAGCTAGACTTTGTCTTCTCCTCAACATATGCCTTGGCCTTGGGAGGATTCTTCCAAAACTTTTGCACGGCAAGGATAATGACATCCTTGAGCATGGGGTCATATTATTGATCCTTCAAAGGAGCCAAGTCTTCAATGCATGCTTCTTGATGTTCAACCTCCCTTGACACTACCTTGGCCTTCAAAGAAACGTATGCTCCTTTGTGCATTCCCATGGCTCTAGCATGGTTGTCAAGAGCATTGTTTGTTTGCACTTGGAAGGAGCTAATATCTTGCATTAGTTGAGTTGAGTTCAAAGAAGCAAATCATGTCTTCCTTGAAGGCTATTCAAATCCGCGGGCTCAAAAGACATGAGAGAACTAATGTACTTCCTATTGATCCAAGAATCATCAATATACTTGGCCCAAACATTGTTGAATGTGGTGGAAAGTGTCTTGAGCCTTCGATACATGTCTTCACGGTTCTCACCATCATGCATATAGAATCCTTCGACTTCATTGCTCAAGGTATCATACCTATTCCTTTGAATTCTATCATTTCCCACAAACATGACGACAAGAGCATCCCATGTTTCCTTGGCGGTGGAATATTGTTGAAGATGATGTATGTGGTTTGGACCCACGGCTTGTTGAATGATGGACACGGCGGTGTAGTTGAGTTGACAATCTATGGATTCTCTTCTTGTCAAGTTCTTGGGTTCATGTGGCTTGTATCCATCTCGAGTTGAAGGGAATATGCCCGAGAGGCAATAATAAAGTGTTTATTATGTTATTCATTGTTTATGATGGATGTTTATTTCTCATGTTAGAATTGTATTAACCGGAAACGTTGATACATGTGTGATTAATAAACAAACCGATGTTCCTAGTGAAGCCTCTCTTTTAACTAGCCCGTTGATTAAACAGATGATCAACGTTTCCTGATCATGAACATTGGGTGTTGTTGATAACGGGGTCATGTCATTAGGAGAATGACATGATGAACTTAAACCCTAACTAAGTATAACAATACGATCAAGTCATTTAGTTTTGTTGTTATGTCTTACATTCGGAGTAACATTATTCCTTAGACCATGAGATCATGTTAATCACTAATACCGAAAGAATACTTTGATGACATCAAACGTCACACCGTGAAAGGGTGACTATAAAGGTGGAATTGGATATTTGGAAAGTGTTAGTCGAAGCTCATGGATCGAGAATGGGATTTGTCCATCCAATATGACGGATAGATATACTCAGAGCCCTCTCGGTGATATCACATCGACACCGCTTGCAAGAAAGTGATATGATCACTAGGATGTTATATCATGGGAACGAGAAAAGAGTACTTATCGGATAACGAGATCGAACAAGGTATAGTGATTACCGATGATCGGATCTCGGACAAGTAATATATCGCGAGACAAAGGGAAATCGTTACGGCGTTGAAAGGTTCACACGATCACGAGAGTCATCGTTGAATATATAGGAGTCATCACGGATTTCCAGATCCCGCTGTTGATTATTGATCGGAGAGGAGTCTCGATCATGTCTATAATATTCGCGAACCGTAGGGAGACACACTTAAGGTTCGATGAAGCGTTAGAGAGGATACGGAATGCCGAAGAATTTTTTGGGCAGCTCCAGAATTGTTTCGGGGAAAATTGAAATAGTTCAAGGGGTTTTTCGTCGAATGGTTGTTAATAGAATTAACAAATGGTTCGAGGTGCTGCATGCAAATTTTTGTTAATGGAATTAACAAATATAAATAAAGAAATAAAAAAATTTATTTATTTATTAAAGAAAAACCTTTGGATTCTCCAAGTGGGAAATTAAGGAATTTTGAGTGGGTTTGAGTGGAGCTTCCACTCACATGAAGAGAGGAAGGGGTGGGGGCACCCATGGCTGGCCGCACCCCCCCCCCTTTGGGCTGCCTCCCCCTCCCCTATAAAAGGAGGGTGAGGGCTCTCTCTTCTCTACACACTTGCCCACACATTTTCCCTTCCACCTGTTGTTCCATTCCATGGTCTCCGACTTGGCGAAGCCCTGACCGTGGGATTCTTCACCACCACCACGCCGTCGTGCTGCTGGAATTCTGGAGGGACCCTCTACTTCCGCAACCCGCTGGAACGAGGGAACGGAAGTCTTCATCGAGTTGAACGTGTGACCGATTACGGAGGCACCGCCGGATTGCGGTGCTCTTCTTCTCGCTCGGGATCGGCGTGAGAACGACTACGCCAACAACGAGATCTTTTCTCGTGCCACTTTGAGTCTTCGAGGGTATGTTATCTCAAGACTCTCTTTCTCCCCGTTGCCTTTCATCTCATAGATTAGGTCTTGGTCGTTCGGGTTTATCGCGCGTAGGAATATTTTTGTTTTCTATGCTATGTTCCCCTTCACGAGTGACCCTCAAAATCTCAATACAATAAGAGTTTAAGTGAGTTTCCATGTAATATTTCCAATCACCAAAAGAATGTGCATCAAGTTTAGGAGGTTCTCCTCTAGGAATTACATGATGAAGTGGGACGGGAGGATCGGGAGAGTAGTGACCCGCAACAGAGGTGTAATTTCTCTTTCCTTCGTACCCTTATCGGTGGAGTTCTTAGCGGAAGCATCTTTAAGTGGTTCACCATTTGCCCCATTCTTGGCACCCTCCGGATTTTCATCCGGAGGAGATGAAGTTGACGTCTACGGTTCCTTGGCTTTCATGAGTTTCAACATGAGAGTTCGCAACTCATCAAATTTTCCCTCCATGGATGAGGTCAAGGAACTTTGCAATTCCGTTAGATCATCCATAGGGACTTGTGTCGCGGTACTGGTGACTACCGTATCACCATCCATACTAAACTCTTAGGCGGTTAAGCCCAATAATAAGATCCGAGGCTCTGATACCAATTGAACAGATAGTATGCGAACCTAGAGGGGGTGAATAGGTGCTACGACCAATTTTAATTTTTCTTCAAGATTAGGATTGACACAAAGGTAAATTCTCTAGATAATGCAACTAAGGTGAATTTACCTATACGCCAAGAACAAAGATAAACACAATACAAGCACAAGTAAAGGAGAGGGGAACGAGGTAACCGATAGAAAGCACGCGGAGACACGATGTATTCCCGAGTTCCTCCTTGTTAAGGGAGTACGTCTCGTTGGAGGGGTGTGAGTTTCTCCACAAAGGCCTACTCAACGCCGCAAAGGTCTCACCCTATTCTCCGATGAACAACGCCACAAAGGTCTAGTCCACCTTCCACTATTAATCCCCTTTGTGACGGGAATCGAATCCTTTACAACAAGCTTGGGGCACACACCCACAACCAAATTGGGGGATCCCAACACCAAGAATCACCAAGTGTAGCAAGAGGTCTAGATTCTCCAAACAATGGAAACCCTAGACTCAAATCTCTCAAGTGAATGAGGGGGAAATGAAGAACGGCTTGGTGAAGATGTAGATCCGAGTCTTCTCCTTCGATCCTCCAAAAATCAACGAGTTTGGGTGGAGGAAATGGGAGAGATCTAAAATTTTGTGAGCTCAATAAATGCACATTAATGGCTTAGACGAACTAGAGCTCAAGGTGGAAGAGGAGGGGTATTTAAAACCCCTCCCCAAATAGAGTCGTTTGAGCGGGAATCTGATACTGGAATTTCCGGTTCAAACTTGAACCGGAAATTCCGGTTGGCTAATCTTCTTCAGATCTGAACTCGAGAGGTTGATTCTACCGAAAAATCTGGTTGGAGCAAATATTCCGGTTTGAAATATTCAGTTGACTTCTGTCCCGAACTGGCTCCCAAACCGGAAATCCCGCTTGATCTGGGTTTCTGCGTCTTCAACTTCAAGTCCTTAGCCATTTTTTAGGACGAACTTTCACAACCGGAAATTCCGTTTGTTCCAGAAATTTACGGTTGGAAATTTCTGGCTAGTCTCTGTCTCAAAACTTGGCTGGGATCTTCCTAACCAGAAATTCCGATTGCCCTGGAAATTTCGGATTAGAAATATCCGGTTGTTCTCTGTCTCAAATCTCAGTGATCTAACTTCACCACTTTTTGGTGATCGATGCGGATGTTGAAAATAACACCTGCACATTCAACACCTCGATAAATAATGTACTTAGTATTGTTAGCTAACACACAAAACCATCGGGGAAACGAAATACACTTTCAACTATTTTTTTGGTGTACCAATAATTTTGGTTCGCTATTATTTTCGGTTCACCAAATTTTTGATTCACTATTAAGTTTCGTTCACCTAAAATTTGTGTTCACTATTATTTTGGCTCACCATTATTTTTGGTGCATCGAATTTTGTGTTAACTATTTTTTTTGATTTATCGATTTTATTTTAAATTGTTCAAACTGAAAATTGTTAAAACTTTAAAATGTTCAAATTTATAAATTTTTCAAATTAGAAAATGGTTCGGATAAAAAATGTTCAAATTTAAAAATTGTTCAAATGAAAAAAAAATCAAATGAAAAATTGTTCAAGTTTAAGAATTGTTCATATGTAAATTTTTTTCATGTTTTAAAATCGTTTATATTTGAAAATCATTCAAACAAATTTGTTTCTTAGCCTATATTAACGCCCAAAATTAACGCCTAGTGTTGTTGATAAAATTGTTCACCAATTTTCTAAATTGTCCATTTTAAAAAATTGTTCGCCATTTAAAAAATTATTTTCCACTTTCAAAAAATGTTTATTTTCAAAATGTGTTCACCGTTTTAAAATTATTCGTTTTCAGTAACTATTCAGATTTTGAATGTTCAAATTGTTAAAGCTGAACATTTAAAACATTATTTTCGAAAAAATCATTGAAATTGGAAGAAAATGTATGCAAAACCAGAAGAAAGATGTGCAAATAATTGGAAAGCAAAAGCGTTTTTTATTTTGAGGTTTTTGTTTTTCCTTTTTTTTTCTTTGAATTAAATGCAGAAGCGTTTTTTTTAGTAGAGCTTTTTTATTTGCTCATAATGAGCCTGTGACCCGGTGGCGGCAACTTCTTCCAGATTCTTGGGCCTGGCCTATTTATCGAATCCCCATCCAGGTGATCCAGCTAAACAAGCTACCCGCCTGGGCGATTCCCCGCTACTCGCAAAGAGCGTTGCATAGAGGGTCCCGAATATTTGCCCCATCGCATCACAGAATCTAATCTCTCGGTCTCGATTGCAGCATGATTCGACCGTGCGTACACGATGCACTTTCGCTTTTGCACTTTATAATCTTTCGTTACCATTCGTCAGTGGTAGGGTCGGGTCGGCTAACTGTACCAAACAAGTATAAATACCTGCAGCCTGTATAGGCATCTCGGTTTCAATATAAGCAGCCAGCACTTTAGCCAGTGTACGTATGGCTCACAGCTGGAGACCGGGGAGTAGTATACCAACAGTTTCGTCCTAGCTTTATGCGCATACGCGTGCGCACTACCCACATGAATATTGTCGCGACGACACTTTATACATGTATATATACTCGGATTTAGTTGAAGCACCTGCCAAAGGCCAACTACGCAAACAGCCCTGGCAAAAATGAAATACACCAACAGCCAACCGGGTCCTCCATAGTATGTTGTACTCTCTCCGTCTCATATTAATTGTCTTAAAATTAGAGAAAAGTAGACGTATCCAGACATACTTTAGTGTTAGATAAATCCACTTTTGTCCAACTTTAAAACAATTAATTTGAGGGAGTACTTTTTTTCTACTTTCAGTAGACAACATGGGCGAACCTAGGAGAACGACGGTGCGCCACAGGCCATGACAGAGAGGAGGCCGAGCACATCTGAATGATACATGCCTTACCCAGAGAGCGACCGGAACGACAAATCGGACTCTAACGCTGAAGTTAAAAGCGAGATGAACCATTTTCAGTTTTACCCACTTTAGAACCGCCAAACCAATTGGCGTTTATAACTCCGCTTATAGCAGCTAGAGTCAATGGAGTTGCTAGTATGTTAAATGGTCAACTGCCACGGTTGATTGTGAAGGCATCCAAGGTCCACGTTAGAACAGCTATAGATTCTGACATTTTCGTGCAAAGAGTCAAATTTATCCTCTGGCCGGAACCCTACCTAAACAGCGTCTCTATGTATCACGAAGTCTACTAATATAGCTGCTCGTATTTCCAACAAATTGTGTTTCGTCGCCTAAAATGGGCTTGATTGTAGTCATAATTTATCTCATTAACCCTCTCTATTAAAATGTCGAAATCACCCAGGCCTCTACATTAAATTGATGCATACGACCCTTTTACTAACCTTATTGATGTTCAAATTTATCTCATCAATATTTTTTAATACTAATTACATGCTAATGAAAGGCATGCGTAGAATGAACCGCGCAGCAAATCAATCACATACCACAAATAGAAGTGGAGGAAAATTCGACTCCGGGCATCGTAAATATCTTTGTGAAGAGACATAGTCCTACGAAAGAAAAAAACGATTAAAACAACGAGGAAAAGATCACAATACTAGAAAGAAATAATGATTCAAAATTGTTCCTATTTATAACAAATCTATTTGACTATTTATAAGAAATCTATTTAACTAGTTATAATAAATCTACTTTAACTAGTTATAACAAATCTATTTTAACTAGTTATAACAAATTTATTTAACTATATAATACTAACAAAGAAACGAGAAAATAATACACAATAATATGATCTACAATTAACTAATTTTTTAAAATAATATCAATACTATGCCTAAAGATCACAATTATATGAACTATACAATATTATCCAATACATATTTACAATGAACTAAAATTCCCAAAACCACTAAATACATCATAATTAATTAATTAATTGCTTGACTAGACTAGTACTACTAACTAGAAGAATACCCCGCGTGTTGCAGCGGGTATCTCTTTAAAAAAAATCTACAAACGAAATGGGTATAAGGTGTATGAAATATTCCATTATTAAGATTCATTTGATCACATAATCGATATACTAAATTTAATTCGCGTGAAATTGTTGTATATTTTATAAAATAAATATTAGTAACATGGATGATTATATGGTTGAAAAAAGATGGCATGAAAATATGTAATATCACAATTATTAGTGGAGATGACATGGATAATTGATTGGCTAAAATGGTGGGTGATGTGGATAGATTGCACGTTGAGATAGAAAAATCATAAATGCATCTTAGTGGGGTTTTGTCTTATCAAGAAGTATAGGTAGATAGCAACATACCACTAAATACCTCATAATAACAAGCTAGTACTAATTTGATAACTAAATCTAAAACTAGAATGTAGGGTTTACACTAGAAATCTAGGGTTTCCACTAATAATAGCAACCGCTAAATCATCACTAAAAAGCTAATACTAACAACCTAAATAGTTAAGAAAACTAGATGAACTAGGGATCGAAAATACATAGAAAAAAATAAATGTGAACATTTGAACCAATAAAAATAGGGAAAATGGGGGAATACCGACACAACTCCAATGGGAACAAAATCTCTAGCAAATGGGATCCAATCTTGTGTTTAGAGCGGGAGAAGGAGGTGGCGGCAAGGGTGTTCTTCGGTTGCTGAAGAAAGAAGAAATGGGAATTAGGGGTCGGGAACCGTGCGCCCGTGTTAAGTTCACTCGCTTAACGCCCACATCCAAGGCGTTAAGGAGCATAACGCCTTAAGGCGCCTGCTGATACGTCTCCAATGTATCTACAATTTTTGATGTTCCATGTTGATATTATGCCAATTGTTACATGTTTTCTCCCTTTTTATAGCATTTTTACACTTTTTCCGGGACTAACCTACTAACAAGATGCCAAGTATCACTTCCTTGTTTTCTGCTGTTTTTGATTTCACAAAAGTTATTCTGGAAATATTCTCGGAATTGAAACCCATGAATCCCGAAGTTCCTATTTTCCCCAGAAGCATCCAGAAGTCCCGAAGAGCCCCGGAGGGGGGCCACAGGGTGACGCTACCATAGGGTGGCGCGGGTCCCCCTGGCCGCGCCACCTGGTGGTGTGGGCCCCCTGTCCACCCCCCGGCATCTCCCTTTCGCCTATTTATACTCCCCAAACGGAAAACCCTAAAAGAATCGGCCGAAATTCCACGAAACCTTCCACAGCCGCCGTCATCGTCAACCCAAGTTTCAGGGGACAGATCTCTATTCTCGCACCCTGCCGAGACGGGGACGTGCCCCCGGAAGCCATCTCCATCGACTCCACCGCCATCTCCATCGCCGTTGCTGTCTCTTATGATGAGGAGGGAGTAGTTCTCCCCAAGGCGGATGGCTCTACCGGTAGCTATGTGGTTCATCTCTCTTTCCCATGGTGTGATCTATATGTGATCGTGAGCTTTGTAATCTAGTTGAATAAGTAGATGTTACTTTTCATCTTGTGCTACTCAAGTCTTTTATTAATATGAACTTTTGAGTCACCTTGTCCCGCGGTGTGAAGGTGACAGTGTGCACACCGTGTGTGTCTCCTCTATGAATTGTGGTGTTTGTCTAGTACCTTCTAGGGCGCTCGTAGTGACAGCGTGGGGTTAACTAGACATGGGAATGCTTACTTTAAGGAATGTTTTTTGCAGCCCTACGCAATGATTAATGTTCGTTATCCAACCGGAGAGGGTTAAGAGTAGCATAGTGAAGATAAGATATTTAGTTATTCAATTATGTGATCATTTTTGAGAGTGTCCACTAGTGAAAGTAGGATCCCTAGGCCTTGTTTCCAAGCATTGAAACACCGTTTTCCGCCTGTTCTACTACATGTTTGCTTGCTGCCATATTTATTTCAGATTTCTATTATTACTTATAACCATCCATATTACTCGCATTTCACTATCTCTTCGCCGAACTAGTGCACCTATATACCTGACAAGTATATTGGGTGTGTTGGGGACACAAGAGACTTCTTGTATCTTAATTGCATGGTTCTTGGGAGGGATATCTTTGACCTCTACCTCCCTGAGTTCGATAAACCTTGACTGATCCACTTAAGGGAAACTTGCTGATGTTCTCCAAACCTCTGTACTTGGAGTCCCAACACTGTCTACAAGAATAGAAGTGTGCGTAGATATCAAGCTCTTTTGTGGCGTTGTTGCCAGGGAGGTAAAGTAAAAGGTACTCACATCCTCGGGTGTGAGTATCGGAGTTATTTCCTTTAGATTCTGCAATTAAATCTTTTTGTTTCTTGTTTTCACTAGTTAGGCTTAATGGAAAACAACAAAAATATGAGAGAGCTTTATAATATTTATCTTGAGTTAGGACATGAAGTGTTTGAAGATAAAACTAAAAAACCTATGGAACTTTATTTGCATCCTAGTGGAAATGTTATTAGTTTGAACTCTTTAAACACCATGATTGCTAATGATATGAAAAATTGTAAGCTTGTGGAAGCTAGTTTTGATGAATCTGATATTTTTAGTCCCCCAAATTTTGAGGAGGAAATTTTCTTTGATGTTAGTTTACCTCCAATATATGATGATTATAATGATTGTGGTATTCTAGTTCCACCAACTATGAATGATAAATTTTATTGTGATCATGATATGCCTTCTATATATGATGTTTACAATGATGAATATGATATTTTCATTCCACCTACTATTGAGGAGAAAATTAATTATGATTGCAATATGCCTCCTATATTTGATGATTATGGTGATAAGAATGATAATGATATCTATTTTATTGAATTTGCTCCCACTACTATTAATGAGAATGACTATGCTTATGTGGAGAGTAATGATTCTTTTATGCATGTGGCTCATGATAAGAATGTTTTATGTGATAGTTATATTGTTAAATTTATTCATGATTCTACTGAAAGTTATTATGAGAGAGGGAAACATGGTTTTATGCATATCAACAATATTAGGTTTCCCCTCTTTATGTTGAAAATTTTGAAGTTGCACTTATTTTGTCTTCCTATGCTAGTCACTTTGTGCTTCGTTGACTTGTTTTTCTACAAGATTCTTTTTCATAAGAAGTGGGTTATACTTAAATGTGTTTCATATTTGCTTCTTGATGCTCTCTTATTGTGCTCCAACTCTTATTTTTATGTGAGCATCTTTTAAAAATCATTGTGCCTAGCTCAAAGGCATTAACAGAAAAGCGCTTCCGGGAGACAACCCGTTTTATTTCTCCGTTTTCAACCCATTTTCCGTTATTTATTTTTGTTTTATTTGCACCTGGGTGTTTTCTATTTCCTTAACAACCCCGCTATATCTTTTCTTTTGTGTCTTTGTTGATCCAAGTAAATCATCTAGTGGAAAGTTGAGACTATATTTCGGATTTCTACGCAGGAAACAGATTTCTGCTGTCCGCTGTTAAAATCGTATAAAATTACAGAAAATTCAAAATGACCTGAGCTTTTTTGTGCGTCATCCTGGGATATATACGCAAAGTTTATTATTTGATTACTTTTTTATTTGAGCAAAAGAGGATTTTCGAAAAAAAAAACATCTTTACCTGCTATTCTGTTTTGACAGATTTCTGCTAATAATTACATTTGCCTCTTAATCTATTTCTTTTGGTGTTCTTTTGAGAAAAAGAGTTCTAAAAGAAGTTGTGACAGTAGCTAATGTGTTTATGAGTGTTAGGCTTGTGTTGAAACTGAACCATCTGAATTTATTATTTCGATTTGCACTAACGTTGCTAAATGAAGATTGTGAGAAGTTTGGTGTGAAGGAAGTTTTCAAGGGTCAAGAGAAGAGAATGATATGATGTGATCAAGAAGAATGAAGAGCCTAAGCTTGGGTATGCCATGGTGGTACATTCCAGCAAATTCCAAGAAGACTCAAGCGTCTAAGCTTGGGGATGCTCGACGCATCCCCTTCTTCATCAACAATTTATCAGGTCACTTCTAGTGAAACTATATTTTTATTCAGTCACATCTTATGTGCTGAGCGTATTTTATTTTTTTTTTCACTTTATTTGGTTTTCTTTGTTGTAATAAATAGTTGGATCCTAGCATATTTTTTGGGAGAGAGACACACTCCGCTTTTTCGTTAGAATACTCTTGTGCTTCACTTATATTTGTTGAGTATTCATGCTTAGATATTTTAGTGGTTCCAACTCTTGTTTTGCATGTATCCTTTCTTAAGAGCTGTTAGATTTTATATTTAGGTGGTTCTCATATATGTGCTTGGTTGGGAATAGAAATGCGTATGTGATAGTTGGTATAGTGGAAAAATTCGCATGGTCTTGTAGATCACTAAACTGCTTCACTTGAATCATTGTTGTTGTTTTGAGATATTAATTTGTTTAATGGATAAACGGGAAGGACTAGTAAGTAGAAACTTTTAGTGGTTGGTCTAAGAAACTTAAAGCTGTGCCACACTTAAATTACCAGCTGATAGAAACAATGGTATGTGATTGCTACGAGTGATACATTTCTGATTGGCCTTTTGTTACGCGCTACGGTCGGGGTAGCTAACAGTGACTTGTCACTGCCACGGACCCTCTTGGAGTGATTTGCATTGTGCCTTGTAAGATGATTTGCTTGCTGTAATCTTTTAACTCATGAGTCTATGTTGAGGTTCCTGGCACTTCCACCATCCATATTTGCTAGTCTCTTCGGTACTGTGCATTGCCCTTTCTCACATTGAGAGTTGGTGCAAACTTCGCCAGTGCATCCAAATCCCGTGGGAAGACTTTGTTCTCGTACACATAAGACCATATATTATTCCTCAACACGGCCATCGTATCTACCTATCATGGCATTTCCATAGCCATTCCGAGATATATTGCTGCACAACATCCACCTCCATTATGTTACTTGATGATGAGCTTCATGGTTATTTATGCATACTGCTACACTGGTAGGAGCATGCAGTTGGATACATCAGAGATATTCCATTATGAGTTATGAGTACTAAAAGTGTGATGATTCACTGTAATATAGGATGTTGCCCCTATCGGTGAGGATTTATAAAATAAATAAATAAATAATTAAAAAGCCCAAAAAATAAAGGGCCAAATAGAGAATAAAGAGAGAGGGGGTGCATCACTATACTTTATATACCACACTTGTGCTTCATGTTTAGCACAAATACTTCAGTTTGGAGAAAGTTTTCATATTATCATTCATTCATAACTATGTGGGGAACTTTACATTATAGAACTTGGCTTGTATATTCCAATGGTGAGCCTCCTCAAATGAGCTCTAGGTCTTCGTGAGCAAGCAAGTTGGATGCACCCCCACTAGTTCCATTGGAGAGCTTTCATACACTTATAGCTATATGTGCATCCGTTGTGTGGCAATCCCTACTCCTTGCATAGCTTCGGTTGTAAGACTTTCTCTTGTCTAATGACCACTTTCAGCTTTGTGAGCCTTTCTTCCGTTGATCTTCCAAACACCCCATAATGTTCTCTTTGCCATAACATCCCGGTTCCAGGGACCAACACAGAACACTTTCTTGTTTTTAGTGTGCAAATAGTTTAAAATTCAAGCATTGCATCGTGTGGAAAGCTTGACTTGATCCTAACAGGGGTTGTGAAGATCGTTTGACGTGCATGATATTGTTGTTCTTGAAAGCTTAAATCATCTCTAATAAACTTTGCACGGTTGATAGTCTTTTAGTATTGATTCATTAAAAGTTTTGCTTCTTTCCTCTTGTTTGTTTATGCATTACTTGTTGATATCAAATATAGATCACAGGTTTAGTTCATTTGATCCTAGTTTACATGCTCTAGTTTACATATTACGATCAAGATTGTGTGGTAGCATGTCCCCTCAAAAATTATTTTATTTTATCGTTTACCTACTCGAGGATGAGTAGGAACTAAGATTGGGGATCCTTGATACGTCGCCAATGTATCTATAATTTATGATGTTCCTTGTTGATAGTATGCCAATTGCTACATGTTTTATCCCTTCTTTATAGCATTTTTACACGTTTTCTAGGACTAACCTATTAACAAGATGCAAAGTGTCAGTTCCCTGTTTTATGCTGTTTTTAATTTCAAAAAAGGTGTTCTAGAAATATTCTCGGAATTGGACCCCACGAATCCCGAAGTTCCTATTTTCCCCGGAAGCATCCAGAAGTTCCAAAGAGCCCCGGAGGGGGAGGGGCAAAGGGTGGCCACACCATAGGATGGCGCGGGTCCCCCTGGCCGCGCCACCTGGTGGTGTGGGCCCCCTGGCCACCCCTCGGCAGCGCCCTTATGCCTATTTATACTCCCCCGAGGGAAAAACCTAAAAGAATCAGCGAAAATCCACGAAATCTTCCACAGCCGCCGTCATCGTCAACCCAACTTTCAGGGGACAGATCTCTGTTCTGGCACCCTGCCGGGACGGGGAAGTGCGCCGGAAGCCATCGCCATCGACTCCACCGCCATCTCTGTCGCCGTTGATGTCTCCTATGGTGATGAGAGAGTAGTTCTCCCCCGAGGCTGATGGCTCTACCGGTAGCTATGTGGTTCATCTCTCTCTCCCATGGTGTGATCCATATGTGATCGTGAGCTTTGTAATTTTGTTGAATAAATAGATGTTACTCTTCATCTTGTGCTACTCAAGTGTTTTATTAATATGAACTTTGGAGTCACCTTGTCCCGCGGTGTGAAGGCGACAGTGTGCACACCGTGTGTGTCTCTTCTATGAATTGTGGTGTTTGTCTAGTACCTTCTAGGGCGCTCATAGTGACAGCGTGGGGTTAACTAGACATGGGAATGCTTACTTTAAGGAATGTTTTTTGCAGGCCTACGCAATGATTAGTGTTCGTTATCCAACCGGAGAGGGTAAAGAGTAGGATAGTGAAGAGAAGATATTTAGTTATTCAATTATGTGATCATTGTTGAGAGTGTCCTCTAGTGAAAGTAGGATCCCTAGGCCTTGTTTCCAAGTATTGAAACACCGTTTTCCGCATGTTCTGCTACATGTTTGCTTGTTGCCATATTTATTTCAGATGGCTATTATTACTTATAACCATCCATATTACTCGCATTTCACTATCTCTTCGCCGAACTAGTGCACCTATATACCTGACAAGTATATTGGGTATGTTGGGGACACAAGAGACTTTTTATATCTTAATTGCAGGGTTGCTTGAGAGGGATATCTTTGACCTCTACCTCTCTGAGTTCGATAAACCTTGGGTGATTCACTTAAGGGAAACTTGTTGCTGTTCTCCAAACCTCTACACTTGGAGGCCCAACACTGTCTACAAGAATAGAAGCGTGCGTAGACATCACCTGCCACATGAAAATCTAGTTCCACGGTGGCACGGTAGATAACGCATCGGGTCCTTGCGTTAAGCTTTAGAGTATAAGGTCTTATACGAGGGCGTTAACCCATAGGGTTATTTTTTGAATTTTTTGGTTCGACGGGTTAGCATGTGAATTTGATACGCAAAAATGTTATTTATATAAAATTTCACTAATGGAGTTGCTATTTTGTTAAATGGTCGACTGCGACGGTGGATTTTGCTGTCGTGTTGGCATCCAAGGTCCACTTTAGAACAGCTATAGATTTTGACATTTCCGTGCAAAGGGTCAAATTTATCCTCCGGCCGGAACCTAATTAAACAACGTCTCTCTGTGTCACGGAGTCTACTAAAACAGTTGCTCGTATTTTCAAATGGGCTTGATTGTGGTCATGATTTATCTCATTAACTTTTTCTTTTGAAATGACGAGAACACCTCAGCCTCTGCATCAAATTGATGCATACGACCCTTTTACTAACCTTATTGAGGTTCAAATTTATGTCCTCAATATTTTGTAATCCTAATTACATGCTACTGAAAGGCATGCGTAGAATGAACCGCGCGGCAAATCAATCACAGACCACAAATAGAAGCGGAGGAAAATTCGACTCTGAGCTGCGTAGTTGTATTATGTTGTTTATGTTTCGATGGTTGATACATGTCTTAACCTTAAGTAATTCTTAAATTGTAAGATCGATGTAGAATTTCGGGTTTTATCTCATTTTGGAAAAAAAAAGAACAGATGAAAAGAAAAGAGGGGGAAAACATGGTGTAACGGTTTCCGTGCAAAACTAAACACCATAGTGTATGACGGTTCTAAAAAATGGTTAGAAACTAAAAAAAACTGTTCACTTTTGGCTCGAAATTTCGCATTACGGTAAAATCGACTTATCTTTTTTTGTACTGTAACTACGACGGGCCACGGCTAGCCTGAACTTTTTATAAACGATTAGCCAGGGCAATATACAAAGAGAGGCTTACAGGGGGGTGGGAGAAGGAAAATAGGAAAGCAAAAAAGGTTCCAAGCGAGCTCACGGCGGCTCAAATTGCAAGCACCAGGCAGGAATGCGCGCCTTGATGGAATGGTTGCGACAGCAATTGCTCCAGAGTGACATCGTCAATGCATTTTCGAGCCGTGACCAGAGTCGATGTATCCTGGCCGTCAAACACGTGTGAGTTACGACGCTTCCATATGTTCCAGATGATGGCGGAGAGGATGGTGAGCACATCCAAATCAATGGGAAGGGCCCAACAGGTGTCTTCGATGGAGCACGGCAGCGGCGAGGGAGCACAAGGCGGGAGAGCAGCCCAAACTTCCTTGGCACGGTGGCATCTAAATAGCAGGTGGTTGACACCTTCATCCTGAGAACACGACGGGCAGGTAGGAGAGCTGGAAAGAGAGTGGTGGAAACGGCGAAGATTGGTGGCGACGCGGCGTCGGTGAGCCAGCTAGATGAAAATCCTGCAATTGTTAGGGGCGGCATTGAGCCAAATAGCACCTGCACACTCATCATTCGGCAAAATCGATTTATCGCTCTTGTGGGAGAGCGTTGGCACTAAGACCGTGCATGGTTAACCGAAAACCAGGAAACCAAACCGCAAAAACCGAAACCGAACCGAAATTGTGGTTATTTTGGTTTTCATTTAAGGTTACAGTTATTAAAATAGCTAACTATATGCATGTGGTTAATGCGATTAATAACTAAAAACCGAATGCCTATTAACATGTACTGATTTGCTACTTTTCTTAACTTTGTAGGTTAATTGGAGCATGTGATTTGCTACTTTTATGTACTTTCATTAACTTTATATGGGTTATTTGGCTACTTTGGAGCATATGTATACTAATTTTATAGCATATTCCATTATTTTGTAATATATGGCCACCAAAAGAAGTTGTCATTTTAAAATTCGCGTCAACTTGGGTAAATTTGGTTATTGCCGAAACCGAACTGAAATTAAATGGTTATTACCGAAACCGAACTGTATTCTCGTACAAAACCGTATTTACCGAAGTATTGAAACCGAACAAACCGAAAAACCGTATAAACCGAACCGAATTAACCATATTAACCGAGTTAACTTTGTGTGTGTCATGGAGTTTACTGAAATAAATTGCCCGTATTTCCAACAAATTGGGTTTCGGCTAAAAGGGGCTTAATAGCATTCATAATTTATCACATTAACTTTGTAATCCTTATTACATGATCATTGGAAGGATGCCATGGATCCAAGCCAATTAAAAGGCATACAATTAACGAAGAAAATCTACACAATTGGGGCGACAAATCGATCACAAAACACGAACATATACAGCAAAAAAGAAAAAAGAAAAAAAAAAGGGAGAGACAGAGGGGAAAAAACATAACAACAAACGAATAATCAAACGCGATTGAACTCATGATGCAGTTCATTTGGGAATCTCAGGGGGACGGAGCAGAGAAATCGACTCAGGTCGCTTAGTATTTGTTGACGAAGCGGCACTGCTTCCTGATCTCCCCCTTGCTGCCGTGCGGCAAGGGCAGCTTGCTGAGCTTGACGAGCGCCTCGGAGAAGTCCTCGTCCCAGAGGGTGCCGTTGTCGGCGTACTCGTGCACGTGGCCTCTCGACTCCTTCTCCGTGAGCAGCTGCCAGTCGGAGTTGAAGGTGACGATCCTGGCCAGGTTGTTGTGGTAGTAGCTGTTGTCGAGGAACTGGAACTTCCTCAGCTTCGGGAGGAAGCTCGGCACCGACTCCGCGATCGCCGCCTTGTCCTCGTCCCTGATGTTGTTGGACACGAGCGGGTCCGGGCCGGCGCCGCACTTCTTGGCCAGCAGGCCGCGGTATGCGGGGAGGATCTGCTCCTCGGGCGCCGTGAGCCGCGCGCGGAGCGACGAGCAGTGGCCGTCGCCGACGGCGTGCGCGCCGGAGAGGATGACCATCTCCTCGATGGTGAAGTTCTTGCGCTTGAAGTTCTCGATGAGCTGCTCGATGGTGAAGGTGGAGTCCGGGAGGTCCCGCTGCGCGTCCGCGGCGCGGGAGATCTTGCCGTCGAGGCGCCCGGCGAGGACGTCGAAGTTGACGTGGCCGTTGCTGAGCAGGCTGGAGGCATCGCGGGCGGCGTAGATGAGGATGTCGGCGCAGGAGACCGTGTTGGGGCACCGGTCCTCCACCGCCGACTTGATCTCCTCCAGGAGGTCGAAGGCGCCCAGGCCGATGTTGATCGGCGCCGTCATCTCCGTGTGCGGGTTCTCCGGCGTCGGTTCCAGCATCACCGACGCGTCGCACCCCTGCAGGAACACACGCACATTCTCCAAATAATTATTCACTCGTCACTCCAACCGAACAATAATCTTAGATTCTTACTACTCAATCAAGCGCATAATGCATAATGTCTTGACAAAACTAAGCATGGTTGTTAACTTAATTTGATGGGACAAATTAAGCATATGTTTGGATTATTTAACCAGCTTACAGTACCACTGAACGCTGATCAATCTAGTGATCGACGTGCAAGTACACTGTAAAGTGTGCGTGTGAAGTCATTTCGTCGGCGCGCAGTACATGCAAATTGCCATTAATTGTATAGCACGATCTGGATCCGAAATGCGCTGATTAGCTTTAGTTGGTGGAAAGAAACGTACATACTGTCGGCGATGCGGTGCATTATTGGGCAATAATTAGTTTATGCACTCAATTACTGGACCATTTGGAGAGACTTGTAGTAGTACTATCTGTGCACCTTAATTAGTTTATGCACTCAAGCTATCTGTGCTCTTGCACGTGACCATTTGGAGAAGCGGGCTACAAGATAGTACCATTTGGAGAGCATGGTTAATAATAGAGCCGGCTGCTGGCTATAAGGCATTGCCATGTCATTTTATAGCCAGCTTATAGTTAACATGTACAATAGTATACTATATGCATGCACTATTTTGTCAACACATGGCCCACCTTACACTCTCACAAAGTGCCTATGAGCACGTGCAAGAGCTGGCTACTATCTTGTAGCCCGCTTCTCTTCTCTCTCCTCTTCTCTCTCATCCAACTAAGCACAAATATATTATTTAATTCCTTATAGCCCGCTTACATGGCCTTATTGTACTTGCTCTTAGGGAGTATGGAGATGGAAATGTTTATATTTTCCAACTGGAATCTACCCACTAATTAATCTTAAATACCCACTAATTCTTAGAGAGTACTACGGAGTAGGATGTTCTCTCTCTGCATAACTTCAGTCCGTAGATCGACGATGGATTGGGCACTGGCGGGAGACCCAACTAATTGATCATGGTATAGGTACGCTTTCTCTTTCCCATAGCAGTATATCTCGTTTTTTCTTTCGGTGCGTGGCAAAAGAACAAGAAGAAAAGCTAACAACATCTTCCTTTCTTTCTTTTTGAAACTAGCTCTAACAACCTTGCCGCATGCATGGATCTTTGAGGAGAGTCTCTGTTAGTTAATATTACAGCCCCTGATAGAGCTAGTACTACTTGCATTCGCATGTATGAATGATAAAATAGTCAAGCATCTTGACAGCAGGAAAAGCTAATTTGTTGTTGATGCTAAACTAACAATAGCACAATGCAATGAAACAATCGAATGATGGATTGGTTTCATGCATGCTTTTCGAAAGAGAAAGTTTTCCTATGGAATCTCTCACAGTAATCAATTAATTGCCAAGAAAGCTCTACTACTCCTCTGCCTAACACACGGGAATACGACACATAACCGCGGACTGTCAGTGGATTTATTACGTATCAGCATCATGCACATGGAGAACTAATTCAAAGCAGAGGGGTGATGGACAGAAGAAAAAGCAGAGAAAGGGCGCCAAATAGGGAGATACTGACAAAGACACACTGCTAGCCAGCTAGCCAGTCATGCTCGCGCTCAGCAAAGCGAAAGGAGGTGCATCCTGGCTTTGACGACGTGCCAAATGATGTCTAGCTAGACCAGATGCCCAAGGAAAGTATATCGTATTCCAGTCAGCATCAGTTTCAGTTCTCCAAGCTATCCGCCATGCTGGGCAGGTCGCGCACGGAATTCGAGGATCAACTTGCTGGCTAGCTTTGGTAGCTAGCTTAGCCGTTTCAAAGTACAGTGTTGTGAGTTGTAACGTGCTGCCATGATTAACATGTGGACGAGACGAAGAACGACGACAGCGACGTCGAAGCTAACAGCTTTGAAACTTCTTCTGCAGTGGCTGCTCCATGTATATATCTCCGTCTCCGTTCGTACGTCCGTCCTAATTAAGTTACTGGACACGCTCACTGACACCACCGATTGGTTGCTTCTGTACACACACATAGACATATAGTCTTTACTATTAAAGTTGAGTAGGCGGTGTCCGTGTCCGTACGTCTGCTCTGGCCTCCCCTTCACGAGCGCAAAAAATCGCCGAGCAAAGAGAAACCGTCGTCCATCCACTTACCCGATCCAGCCGGATGAAAAAATGTAAAAGGAACGACCCGAAAGAAAAAAAAAGCACGACACAGGCACGGTTAGTCACGAGCGCCCATCTCGTAGCCAGCACTCAATCTGCCATGCCGAGACCACGGCGCTCAATCTGCCATGTCGAGACCACGGCGAGGCCGGCCTGTTCCTGTCGCTGTAGCAGCGAGCGGCTGTGCCCCTGGTCCACTTCTGGGTGTTGCCCTCTTCGTCACTTCTCAGGTACCGTTGTCATCAATCCGACATTGTAGCAGAGCCAGGCGACGCCCCAGGTCATCCTCTTCTCGGTGCCTTCGCTAACTGGCTCTCTCCCCTTAACCTAACGCTTACCAACGGGGATGGGGCGGCCCTGGGCACCACGTTCACCTCTGGCGCCTCTGCTCGAGGCAACAATCCTCATCATTAGTGGTCTGAGCGGTCTTGGCAAGGATGTCGCCATCAAGGTAATACGGCACAACCACTGCCCTACTATTATGTGGCGTCGTGTTTGTTTGGTTTGCATGTTTGGCTTTAAAAAATTTGGGTGTATTATTCACTAGAGGCCTCAAGAAGATAGGGGAGATATTTTTCATTACTGCAATCAGCTGGAAAATTCGGCTAGGATAAGTTGACGGGAAGGACTATCAATTGGAAACCCACGAGGAATCCCTGAATATGATTGAAAGGTTGTAGTTGCTTCAATACGCGAGCTTAGTAACGCGTGCTTAGGAACGGGCATTACAAGGGGATCCCAAGCATCACGTGATTCAGGTCTGCTACTAATTTTATTTCGTATACCATAACGATAGCTCAAAGTACACGTACCAGGGTTGAAGGAATATTCCCTGAATACGATTGAAAGGTAGGAGTTGTTCTGGTAGTATGCAAGTGTTAGCATGGTGCTGCGTCACAACAGGGCGATATATAAAAATGGCTACAATGCTTTTGCTGAGATATCGGTACTTAGCAAAGCTGAAGTTAAGATATAACTTTTATCTTCGCTGTGAATCATGTGATGTTGTGATTGCACACATTAATATAAGTTCTAGCCACCTCAGATATACAAAATTATATTCAATTCGAACTCATAATACTAAAAGTCGAGCATCTAGAACTCTACGGAAGAGCTCAGAGGTCGATAATTTAGAAGGCCAAGGCATGGTGGAGGTCAAGGTGTTAACAACATGATTGATTTGCACCAGGAAGAGGAGGATGCGGCGGCACGCGATGATGTGAAGGTGCTTGCGAGCTGTTGATTGACTTTCAGATTCAATATCTAATTAATTTGATTATCATCTCAGAAGATACAATACATTTTTTACCGAAAATTATCTAAAGCTAATAAAATATTCTCTGGTCATGAAATTTTATTTCAACATAATTGTTTCCAGAATCTATGTTTTCTTCTAATTTTAAAAACTTACCTTGCTGTAGATATTTCATAGGAAGAATGAGGTCAAGGTGAAAGGAGCTAGAAGGAGAAGTACTAATAAACTATTTGTGTCGTGTTCATCCAAAGGAAGTTCAATTTCTCTCTGGTAAAAAATTCCCACCACCAACATGTATCCATGATTGTGTAAATATCATTAATGAATTCCTTTGAACGAGGCTATGGTTTTCAAAATATGCATGCATTTAAATTTCTGTGTTATTAAATTGACGGAACAAACTATTTATATCTATCAAACAAAGTGGAGATGATCACATTCACATTGAGACAAGTTTGGAGACAATCATGAAAAGCATCTTTGGTTTAATTGGCTAACCTGACGAATGATGGTGCGATCGAGAAAGATTACCAAAGTGTAACATGCCAGCTCCTGGGCCAAGCAGTGTCACTCGGCTTGTACACCGCAACGGTTGATAGGTATGCAATATTTTTTGATGTGGAATCATTGGATAATTGATTTTTATGTATATGGTTTCTATCTATTTTACATTTTAAGCAAAGTAGAATCTTATTGTTTGAAACATCACGTTACTCTCTCTTTCTATATAACACAATTTTCATGTTGGACAAAAAAAAATTATAGGCATCGTGGCAACGCACGGGCATTCAACTAGTGTCTCTGGAAACCTCGCGCACAATTTCACTCATAGCTAAAGCTTGCGTTAGGTGAACTAGCTTGGTTATTGCTAGCATCTCCAACAGTTTAATAATTGACCGGTACCTTGGCGTTTTTAACACTAGCTAGAGAATATTAGCTTGCTATGTAGCTCGCTCAGTGACATGTGTGGCCGCTGACATGTGGGGTCGTCCTAGCTTGCTAGCTAGAGCGACATGCCAATCTGCAAAAGTAGCGGCCGGTATCGATCGATCGATCGGTTTGTCCCAATGCTGATGGATCACGAGCCGCTGCCACTGTGCATGCATCATCATGTAAAACCAGTAGACGGCGTACGTGCACACTGCTCCTATCGGTCGGTCGGCCGGCCGGCTAGTTAAATCGACAGTGTAGTGGCTAGCGTGCTATACTGTACCCGAGGTACGATCGACAGTGTGGTGGTTCCTTGTGCTGACCGGCTTAATCTGGTAGCTAGCTCGACGGCGCGCAGAGGCCGCCGGGCAGAGTGGCGGCAGCTGAGAGAATATCGATGGACGGGCGGACGACGGACGTACCCTGACGAAGCAGTCGTGGAAGATGAGGCGGACGAGCTCGGCGCCGGTGCCGCGGTCCTCCTTGAGGGCCTTGGCGACGTGGTACTTCACCACGTTCTCCACGCCGCGGCAGGTCTTGTCGTAGTACCCCACCTTCAGCTTGCTCGCCTCCGCCGCCGCCGCCGCCAGCAGCAGCACGGCCACCACCACCACCCTCTTCATCGTCGTCGCCATCCTCTCCGGCCAACGCACTGCCGCCGACCGACAGAAGCAGCTGCTGTACCTGCGTGCTAGCTCGCTTGGTCGAGTGGCACGCAGTGCTGCTGGTTGGTGTGGTGGTGAGGAAGGAGGAGAAGGTGCTGGCTGTGTGCTCAAGGCAGTGGGGGCGCGTGGTATATATGGGCGGCTCCTGCCTCCGACGTTATTTTTAACGGCTCCGATGATCTGCTCTATCGCCCCGTGACAGCGAACGCCCAGCGCAAAGGGAGACACGTACTGGCCCCGGAAGTTCCGTGTACGTGTATGGCGTACGTGTGCTGCTAGCACGCCTTGCTCTCAATTAATTAGCTCCTTCGAGCCGTGAATGATTTCTGGAGCTAGCCGCCCCTTTAGTCTAAAAATCTCTGGAGCTAGCCGTGATCGATGTGCAAGTCCTAACGTACCAACGTTTGAATGCAAGTAGATTCGCAAAAAAAAAAAGTTTGATTGTAAATACACAATTAATTTCCTCGAATGGAATACAAAATATATTGATGTACAAGTCGTAACGTACGAACGTTCCTAGTACGTAGCAAAATGCTTTCGGTGGAATGATCAGTAGGTAACAAAATACGGAGTACTAGTAATATCTCGAAGCATGCATGCAGCATTATATATATGTTGCTGACATATATATATGTGGGTCGTACTCTGAGATCATTTCGATAGGATTAATCGTTGTCAAAATTTCCTCAAGTTTTGGATTGATCTCAGTTAAATTAATGCAAGTGTTTTTTTTTTATCATTGAAATAAGCTGAAACCAAATTTTGTGGTTTCACTGCTGCTGCCACACGGTTAAATTAGACAAAATTTTGATCCGTGGGGACGTACGACATGATCACATGATGTCGAATTTGCAGGACATTCTTGGTAGGAGCAGTGAATTACACGTTCCGACGTACTGCACTATCGTACCTACGTCGGTACATGCCAAAATGCTCGACTGGTTTGCCAGCGAAAGGAATCGACACTACGGAGCGGCACTGTGCACTCCTGCACGTACCACTATTAATTTGAGATCTCAATTCTCACACAAAAAAGCTCTTTGAACGCTACGTAGTAGAAATTTGGCGGGACAAAGGCATCACCATATAGCATGACGTACATATAGAGAAGGCCGCACCAGCTAAGGCAGCACAAACGTACATTTCGTGATAGTACATTTCCACAAATATCAACAATTCCAATTTGGAGTGGAAAAGTCTCCTAACAAAGATGATTGATGATCTTGAATGTGTACAGTAGACGTCATTATCATGTGATTATTTTGGCACCACCGCCTAGAGGAGGTACATAATCCTATATGACCCTGGCTGGTAAGACCCAGCGGTGAACCATATTCATCACCGCACGATTTGATTAACGCGGAAGAAAAATAACAACTTTGGTAGCAGAATTTGCTTAACGGTAAAGACTTTGTTTGCCACATATGTAGGATGCTGAACGCTGAACGAGATCCACCGGCTGGGTCGTACTAGCTGGGGTCGTATAGGATTATTTTCCGCTTAATGGTAGCGAGTGTTTTCAGAATTCAACACACTCTCCTCATGAGACCCTAGCACGCCATCATCCCTCTCGCCTCTATCTTCCACCCTCGCGGTTACTAGAGGCGGCCACCGGCAAGCAGCGTGACATTGACGAAGGTGACGGTGGGGTCCTGCTTCCATGCCAGGTGGACGTTAGCAATCGGGGAGGCAGCCTAGTGCCGAATGATGGCATTGCCCTTCTCTGCTCGCAGCGGCGACAATTGACACAACCACGACGGAATAAGCGGTGTGGTGAGGCCTCGGCGCAGTAGTGACTTAGATGGTATGTGGCAACAACATGACGGCGTTGGATACGATGGCCCCGATTTGGCGTTTACTCGCTGGCGGTGGAGGCGTTGTAGCTGTTGCTTCCTCCTTCACCCCTCAGTGTCATCTCTAGACTAGGGCTTGAATCGGTCGGCGGGGTCATCAACTTCAGAGGCCTGCGGCGATGCAAACATGTGTCGAGGTGGCGTTAATCTAGGTTCAATAAGGGTCGGTATGTATTCCGTGAGGCGGTCTGTAACATCCCAAGTATGAAAAATAGCCATTAGAATGTTTGCTCTCTGTTATTTTATGTTTTGCATCATGACATCATGTTGATTGCATTTGTTTTGCTTGTTTTCCATTTGTTTTCCAACGGTTTTCCTTTGTTTTCCTTTGTTTTCTATTTGAATTTCAAACCAAAATTCAAACCTTTTGTTTCATCCTTGTGATGTTAAAATTTCCAAAATGATATTTCAAATAAAACATCCAATTGATTCCATTAAGAATGAAAAGCTCAAACTATTTAATTGTTCTTTTAATAATTCACTTAATCCAAATTTATTCAAATTCAATTGCCTTTTTCCTTATAGCAACCATTTGAAAGTAATGAAACAAAAAACTCCAATCAATTTGTTTCAAAATAACTTGAGGTTCCAAAAACTAATTAAATGTTACTTTTACTAAATCACTTAATCAACAATTCATTCAAATTCCTTTCCAAATTCAAATAAAACCCAAGCAGCAAACCATTTTTGAAATTATGAAACTTACAAAACCAACATTCATTTGGTAGCAAATAAACATGAATTTTTAAAACCATGATTTTGAATTGCTTAAATTCAATTAATCCCTTAATCCAAATATAAAAGTGAATTCATTTATTTATTTCCAAACAGCAACCCCCTTCTGAACCTTTTTGAAAAACAAAAACTTGGCAAATTGTGGCTGTGACACAATTAATCAATACCACATTTTTTTTTCTAATTTTCTAACCCCCAAAATTTGTCATTTTCTTCTCTATCTCAATTCATCCAAAAAAAAAAAAACCGAATCAAATAGTAAAAAGAAGCCAGGAGAGGGGGAGAGGCAGGCCCAGCCCAAGTCGCTGCAGCCCGTTTCCCATCTCCCCCAACCTCCGTACGTTTGCTGGCGTCACCAATGGTGACAGGGACGTGCTGCTCCCATCCCCCCCTACTTATCTACCTCCTAGCCCCCTAGGAAACCCTAACCCTAGCCGCACGCATCCTCCTCCCTCCTGTCTCCACCACCGCCACCATCGAGAGGAGGAGATCGCCCCCGATTCTTCTGCCCCGACCTCCACTCGCCGGAGCACGCCGCCGCCGTCTCCGCCACTCCCCGGCCGTGCCGCGGGCACCTCTGCGACGTGGGTGAGCAGCCCTTTCCATTCCCCTACTCACCCCCCTCTTCTACTTGCTGTTTGCACCTTGATTTTGCCGGCCATGGAGGCAGTCGCTGCCTGTTCGTGTTCGTATTTCCGTCAGAGAAGGGCAACTGCAGTTGATCGTGTGCAGTTTCAGTTACAGCGATGCGTTGTGTTCAAAACCAATAGATCCCCGTATGCAATCAAACGACCGCAGCAGACCAACTGGTACTGCCTCTCCTCGCGCACCCAGAGATCCCGAGATCGAATCCCAGCTCCCCCACCTTTTCTCTCATTTTTCCGAATTAATCAGTACATGTTCCTGTACCTTAAATCCCCACAGTTCCCCTTCTGTCAACACAGCAGCACACCACCCCACTGGTCAACACCCCTTGCGCTTAACCCACAGGTCTTGGGTTCGATCCCCCTAACCCCACCTTTTTCTTTCCGTTTTTCTTTTTCTGTCAGAATTTCAGCAACTCAGATCTGAATCAATTACTTCTAAATTCCATATAAAATTGAATATCACTCCAATTTGAATGATTCAAAATCCTGTGGTTTCATAATTTTGTGCTCCTTCCAGTAATGTCAAATTTGCAATATGTTTCTGTAACATTTTTTGCACTAAATAATTAATTACTGAAAATGCAATAAAATTTGGAAACTTTGGAATTTCATAACTTTAGTTCTACTCATCCAATTTAATCAAACTTGGGCTCTAAAAATTTGTCTTAACAAACTCTACACATTGGTATTTTATTTGGGCACAATTGAATTAATTTTGAACATGTTTTCCTCTGTTTACTCAAAAGGGCAGAATAAGACTATTTATGGAAAATTGCATAATAACTTCAATAATCACCCTAAAATTATGTTTAATAGCTCAAAATATTCAGTGAAACATTTGCTACATGTTTTCAAACTTTTCAATGCAATTTGTTTACTGTTTCGAATATTTCAAATTGGTGAAATATTTAAAAACTTGCTTAATTCACTTAAACTTGCAAAATTCATAACTTGGGCATAAAAATTCCAATTTCAACAAACTAAACATGTTTTCCAATCAACTTTTCATGTACTTTCCAAATATAAATTTTGTTTGCTGTTTTGAATTATTTAAATTGCTGAAAACAACTGTTTCTTAATTATTGCATTTAAAATTGCCAAAATAATAACTTGCTCATTTTAAATCCAATTTCAACAAATGAAATATGTTTTCCATGCAAAATTAAACCACCTTTCCAAATATAAATTTTGTTTCATGTTTTGAATAATTAAAATTGGCTAAATAATTTAAACCTTGTTTAAATCATTTAAAATTGTTAACTTCATAAATAATTTATTTGAAATCCTTTTTCAACAAGTGAAACATGTATTCCACCTAAAATTGTGTGTTCTTATCAAATATGAACTTTGTTATCTATTTTGAACAATTAAACTTGATGAAAACAACAGATGTTTGTGTGACACCTTTAAGGAACCAAAATTTCCTAACTTAATGAATGAATTTCCAAACTTGGTAAACCTTATTTCCATTTGGTTCTATTGTTGTTATTTTTCTGTTTTCCTCATCCATGCATCATGCTAATCAACTTTCACATGATGATTAGTTGTAAAACAATTAATTCAACCATAATTCATGGGCTTTCCATATGCAATCCAAATTGCATGTGGGTCCATTTAATCATGTTGTTATCTTGTCAACTAGTGTATTTTGTTGCATCAATTAACTGTTCATGCATCATCCCATGTTTGTGCACTATGCCATGATATTGATTGTTTATCTTTCTGCATTGTTTGTTTGCTTCTTCTCGGATACACGACGACGTTGAGACCGACGATACTTACGGCACCCCTTCTAAGGAGTTAGCTCAGTACCGGGCTACTGGGTTTGCAGGCAAGTTATCACTCACATGAACCATCGTGTTCCTTTCAACATTGGTTACCGATACTTTCCGTTGTCTATTCTGCTATCCCTATGATTAGTTGCTTCTGTTACGAACCTATCACATGTATCATTTAACCCTGATATTGCCTCACCTCCATACCTATAACCTTTTGTTTGAGCCCGTGTCTTACTAGCATGCTTAGGTTGTTTTGCTCGAGTCTGTTACCCGTTACTTTCTGTTACTATATTCCATTATGTTCTGGGGGCTCGATGTTTAATCAATCAATCATGCTAATGTTATTATCAATAATAAATTTGATGATAAGGCACCGGCAGGAGGCCCAGGGTGGTTTTGAGGCCTGCTAGTGTCGACCCTAATAGGAAAAGGGTCTTGTCTACTGATCCATGATGAGCGCACTAACCGCATGTGGGAAGCGAGTATGGGCGCCCCCCTCAATTTGATTCGATTCGCATCTCGTCCAAATCGCCACACGTAGTTCGGGCTTTCCATTTGCTGCATGCATGATCTTGCGAGCCCAGGCCAGGGTGGAACTTTTGTAGTCGGCATTTAGGGCGGCGTGGTCTTCCAGTGCTATGAGGGTCCCCTTTTCTTCGTGGGGCTCGATTAGCCGCGCACGCACAACACGTGGTGCTTTGGGCTTGATGCGAAGAAGAGTTGAGTTGTGTTGATTCCCGTCTGGCGGGTTATTCTTACGTGTACGGCCAAATTGGTGCACCCCTGCAGGGATAAATCTTCTCGAGAAGCCGTGTTTTCCGCGGTTATGGACTACTTGGTGAAAGTACTGGCTAACAAGTACTCAGGACAACTTAAACCTAATGATTAACAACCTTACACCTAATGATTAACAACTTGACTAGTAATAGGCTTATTGACACAATAATCTGAACCATCATTATTTCAACTGTGTGAGTTATCCTCGGATTGCTTCTTTGGATAAGGGGCGAGATCCAGGATGGGTTTGTTTGGATTTAGATGATAGGTTGGTTACTATACGCGATCTTATCTCTTTTCTGTTAGTCGGAAGTTGTAGTGATTTTGTAGTTGGTTAGAGCAGCCAGTTGCAGCATCTTTCATATACCCTTTCTTCCGTTGAACCCAAAGCATCTGTGCTGGGTGTTGACGGGTTACACTTTGGTGAACTGTGAGTCTTGCTTGCCAGTACGTTTATGTACTGACCCCTTTGGGGCTGTGGTTTCCGCAGACTATGTTTCGAGGATCTACATGGTGGCTACTACGTGGAGTATGCCGAGACTGCTGACGAGTAGATAGCGGACCCGGGCAGGATCCGAGACTTCGTGGATGGGCTCCGTCTGTTCGTTTCCGGCCTCTTAGGCCTATTTGGATCTTGTCTGTACTCAGACATGTTGAATGCTTCCGCTGTGATGTAATGATGAATTGTTGGGACATGTGTCCTCTGAATGATTGTATTTGCTATCTCTGCCCTAATGAGAGCTATTTGCAACTTATTTCAATCTTTTGTGTCGTAGAGATCTGTTGTGATATCACTTGTTCCAATGCCGTTGATGTACCATGTGTGTATGTTTTGAAGTACGTCAATGGAAGTATCCTGATTTCTATGGGATAGTTTACGTCGACGCTGAACAGATAGGGGTTGGTTGTCACACATACGTGTGTTGGCCTACTCGTAAGAGGACGCGGGTGCCGGTAAGCCCCGTAATCCAATCTACTACTGTTCAACGGAACAGCGAGTATCCTTTAGAAGTCCGGGTGCGACACGGTCTTAGGTGGGACTCATCCATATCAACCTTCTTTTGGCGTCGAATGTGGTGTGACAAGGGCCGAAAGAGGGTCGGGGAGGCCTGACCCTGCTTCTTCTATCTTCTTCTAGCAATGGGTGAGGGCATTGGCCTCTTAGCGCCATGATCCGACTAATGAGAAGACATTAGCCAGTAGAGAGGTTGTTGGCATTGAAGATTTCAACGTCAAGTAATCGTGCGTCGATGATAGAAACACCGAATCTAATCAGATAATGTTGGCGCGCATGCATCTTGGCCTTGCTAAACGTGGTAACTCAAAGCTCATCTTTAGGGATGAACATCTTGAGATTGACCTATGATTACACTCTTCATCGTCGGAGCACTTGTTGGGTCGCGTAGATGTAAAGAAAACTTTCCTAAGCGATACTCCCAAGATCTAGCCAAGGTAGAAGGCCACGAGGATTACCACTAGACGCACATGTGTAAATTATCGATGAAGCGTGAAGATGCAGTGTAGTCTACGATCCGATCTGATCCGATCTCGCGATCGTCGAAGTACTGAACGTGCAACACATTTGCCGTATACACACGTGCGAGGAGGCACCAACGGTGGACTGCCAGGTCTGTACGGCGACGGGACTGAATGGAGCTAGGGTTTCCAACACATGGAAGTGGCTAACCGTGCCCGACGACATACCTTTCAATGCGACTTACGTCTAAGTCTCTTCTGCCTCACGATATACCTTGGCAAGCTATATGTGAATTACCGCCGCCCCTTTAATAACTCAACTCTTTTCTCGATCAGTGATATATGATTCATCTGGCTAACACTTAGTCTATCGTCCCGGTTAACATTTAGCCGAGTCATGCATGGTCATGCTTTCTGAATCATATCACCAGAGAGGGCCCAGAGAATATCTCTCCAATCGGAGGGGAAAATTCCCATCTTTTGAAAAAAAAAACATGGCATCTCATTTCCATGATAGGGATTGTCGTGCTATGTGTCAACCATGGCTCCTACGATCTACTACTACGGCAATGGAAGGTGATCCCCAACTAACAGAGGTGAAGGTCAACCCACTCTCGACCAATGTCGTTTAATATTTCATCTGAAACGCAAGTATTAGTAGGATTTGTTATTTTGGTGTGCTTCAAAATCATATAAAGATAAAGCTACTTCTGACGAGCGGAGCGAGGCCTGTTGCCGGAGGCTTCGGCTGTCGCTAGATCGTTACCGATTGGGTTTCCACCTCGTTTACCGTTTCACCCCTTTATATACCTCTTGTAAGACTCCGAATATAAGTCACAAGTTGTAAAATCACTGGCATTTGTTACCGCACCAGATGTAGTGAAGTTTTGTTGTCTGCCGCCCATGGTTTTTTCCCTTTTTCCTTGGAAGGGGTTTCCACATTAAAATCTTGTGTCCCCTGTCATGGCTTTGATCTCTTAGATCATCGTTTTGTCGTTTATAATAGGATTTAGCAGTTTTTCTTTTTCTTTTAATGAATTTGCATATGGTTCTGAAATTTAATTCTCCTTTTAGTGGTTTTGTTCTTTCTCTACAAGAAAGCTACATAGTAATATTCAAGGCATCAATAGAAAATGTCACAATTTTTGTGCATCATGACATATTTTCACCGGCTTCGGAATAAGTAGAATAACTCCAAATGGTGGTAAAAATATTGGAAGCTTTAAGTTAATGACCAAGACTCGCAAGAGTCAAAAGTATTTACAGAAATGGTCACATGGTACGAAGTGGGAATTTCTTACTCCCGAGCTCGGAGTGATCATGTATTTTTTTAAAAAAATAAAAATCCTAAAAAAACTTGATTTTTTTAGTTTTAAAAACTTAGAAATCTTTTTTTTCAAAAAAGCCAAAATGGCTTTTCGAATGATAAGGTAGAATAAAAGTCTGATCCGAATTTAACCACAAACGATACTACACCAAAATTCTATTGTGCTTCCTTTTTTTGCGACAAAGCCAACTAATCTATTGATCATCAATAACGGTACAAAGAATTTCAAAGTAATAAAAATTACAAATAGGTCTTCGGACCACCTAGCGATGACTACGAACACTGAAGCGAGCCGAAGGCGCGCCGCCGTCCTCACCCCTCCCTCACTGGAGCCGGGTAAACCTTGTCGTAGTAGAGGTTGTTCTAGTAGATAGACGAAAAGTCGTCGTGCTAAGTCCTCGAAAGACCGACGCACAAGAGTTGTAATCAACACCAATGAAGACAACCGTAAATCGGAAGAGTGAGACGTGCAACCACATGGATGGACACGAAAACGGACCGGATCCCAAGAGATCTGCCGAACAAACGCCTTCACACGCCCTCCGACGGTGCTTGACGCACCACCAGAGCGAGATAGGACGGGAAGAATCTTATTCTGACTTCAAGATGTAGCCGCCGCCTCTCCATCTCGAAGAAGACACTGGACAAAAACTAAACAAAAAACTGGACACCTCCCGCCGACGAGAGGCCATGATCCGCCACGACTCCGAGGACTAAGGCCACCGGAGTCCTGAGGCGGAGCGGACCAGCGGCGTCGCCTCGCCCTGCTCTCACGTACGTACCGGTTCAACCTGCCAATTTCTATTGCGCTTCCTTGTTTACAAACAGAAGAGACGAAAAGTCAGCTGCACGCCCGTCCCACCTCTTGCTCGTCGGTCCCGGCCGGACGGTCTAGTTGAGCAACATGCATGTGAGACCGATGGAGTAGCTACAAGTCCTTGTCTTGACGTACGTAGATCATGGCGGATGACGAGGCAAGCAAACTGGGCTGGACCAACGTACTAAGACCCTCGTACGTTATACAAAGCCTCATCGATCAGTTCGTCTCAAGTCTCAACCTACTGCTAAGTTTGGGTTGCCCTAATTTGTTAGTATACATCATCGATTAGTTGAGAGAGAAGACTCGATCGGTACTAGCAGCCAGAACACGCACGGGAATTCGACGGCGTGTCTGGACGTCGCGGTGCCGTGCGGAGCCGAAGCAGAGGGTTCCGGCTGTGGCGTCGCGATCCCGGTTTGTTGGCGCGGCGCCGTCGATGGCCTGGCCGAGACCGACCACCACTTCCGGCAACCTTCAAAAGCTAGCTTGACTAGCAAATTTGCCCGTGCGTTGCTACGGGCTGATTTTAGAGATAAAAATAAACTGAAACTATAATTTTCTACCAATTCACATAGAACATCAGTACAAATTATAAACAACACTCCAATTTTTTTTCTTCAAGTACATAATACAACACAATATGCTTTGTGATGTCCTAACCAAAATCATTTGGTGGTCGTACGCCACTTTTAAGAGCTATAACTTAAATGGGCAACATTTTTTACAAGATCTAATATGTCTTTAACTTGGCCTAGACAAATCTCTATAATTGCTCAGTATGGGCATACCAAGATGCTTTAGAATGCTAACGAAATGTAGTATACGCGATCACTTGAAAAAAACAAGTATATATAATTTAGATGCGGATCGACATAGTTGGTCATAAACTAACCAAGAGTAGTGGTGAATTCCTCAAAAATCTGATCCACGTATTTAACACTGACTTAATTATCTCATATACTCTGCAATTGGTATCATGATAGCTAATGTATCTCCTAAACATCTTCTTTTTCCTATATTGCATTTGGGAGAGAGAACAAATTCAGAATAAAATGGATGTGCATGTTTTAGGCTCATAACCAGGGATTTGGCTACCAGTCGAAATACCACGGTTATCGGCCGGTAACGGGAAATCTTGGTCCCCCGATAAATGAGTTTATGTATCAAAAAATCCCGGACTGTTTGAATTTGGGTCGAATTCATCCTTTTAAAATAAGATTTTTTTTTGTTGACATTTTAGGTCCAAATTGCAAATTTTGTGTGATAATCTCGTCCGGTAACCGACCGGCAATTTTCCGGTAACCATGGTCACCAGAAAAGTCTGGTGCCCCCGAGATTTTTTTCCACTTTGATAACCAAATCCCTGTAACTTGCTTCCCAATAGTATTTATTTGCTTTGGCCAAAAATAAATTACAAAAGCAATGCACCCGCAAAAAATAAACGTGCACAGTCAACTGTTGCTCCTTTGGAACAAGTAATATCCTCTCAGCAATCTTGAAAGCAGAACATATTTTCTCTCTTATACACATGTCTACGCTGAATATATCAAAAAAGAAACCCAAGCTAGTACGTACCTGTACTGAATTCAACCAGCAGTCGCCGCACGAATATGTACCATCCATCATGTGATTTAAACAGTTGGTGTCCCTCATTAATGATCTCCCTCACTTGCGCCCTCCCAATCATCTTGATCACGGCATGACATTAGCTGTCAAGCTGGAGCAGATCGCGGAGATCGAGCGCCAAAGCCTTGACTTTGCCATGCAGGCGAATACAGGTTCGACGGCATGATGTACGCCCGGCCGGGGACGGTCTGTCATGTCCAGCTTCCACACCATCTCGATGACATGGTTAATGAGCTACGCTTTCCGGCGCGTCCAGCACGCGCCGTGCGTCTAGCCTCGTGCTCCTGCTGTGTAGGTCTGTGGAGTCGTGAAGGCTCCATGCTCGGCCTGCATGGACCTGAAGTAAGCCTGGCTCGCGTCGACCAGGTCGGTGTGGCTACACGGCAAGGATAGCATAGCCCTGCCTGAGCCGTCTCGTCAGCGAATCCTTGCCTCTGTCATTCTGCGAGTAGCCGGCCATGATATCGCGCAGGATGCGCATGACATCGAACACCTTTTGGTTGCCTTGCCCAGCGAGACAGTATTGGCGTGGGTGGACACCAACGAGTTCCCGACCAAGAGGAACCAGTCAAACGAACCAGACCAAGGTGCCCTGCATCGGCGCAAGATCTCGGCACGACGGCGACAGCGAGAGAAGTCGTCCGTGGGCACCGTGTGTTCCGTCTGCTAGGGTTTCCATGGCCGCCGCTAGACCTTGAAGATTTTCGTGGGATTTGATTCGGTAGGAATAAGAGTTTGATGTGAACTAACGTGACGTACATCCCCTCGCCGGAATCGTTCTGCCCTGCCCTCATGGTGCGTCCCGGCGACAACGCCATAGAAGGAAGGGCCAGCTACCATGTCTATCATGTCAGCGGGCTCGGCTTCTCCCGTTGCATCGGCAGATTATAGCTAGTCAATCATATCTATCCGAGTCGGTAACCGTCTAGCGAGGATCTTTCTTCGATTGCCCACTTCGCACCCGCGGAAATAGCTATAGAAGAAACGCCAAGGCTCACTTCGCACAATCGTGATGTATCCGATTTCTTACCGGTCGATGGTGGTGCGGTTTCTTTGCGCGAAGGGAGGGACGTACGAGGCGAGCAATGTAGGACGTGTGCGATGTACGACCTACCAGACGTACCATCACGGCATTAGGCCATATTATAGTATAGATGAGTCGTTACCCCTTTTTTTCTGTTCTCGCGCGCGCGCGGTAACTTGGAGAGCCGACCGGCTGCGTTACACACATTTAATCGAGCCACGCGCGCGCATCTGCCGGACGGTGGTTGCCACGTTCCAATCCGGCGCCACGTACGCGCGCACATGTGCACACAGAACCATCGTCGTTTTACTTGGTCAGCCTCCACTTGATCACTGTCTCAAATTAACAACATCAACAAACATGACTGAGTAGTTGTTGGTTTCGTACGTACGTATTTATAGGTGTGTACATCTCTGTGTGTACCTCTGTACCCTTTGCCTGTTACTGTAGCAAATCCTGCACGTTGGAGTTTTTTTTTTTTGAACAAGGGACGGTCCCAGAGGGACCTAGAAGCTGTCATTGATGTGCGGCATCTTACAGAGGATCAAAATAAAAAGGAAAATACAACTCAGTCCTTACAAATTGCTCAGAGGACCCTAGACCTAAACCTAGAAATGCCATCAGGTCCAGCTCCTTCTCCGCGGCATCGGAAGAGCCAGGCGCAGGCAAGCACAGCACCACCGGGGACATAGCCACTTGGGGTGAAGCACCGGGAGCCACCTGCGTCAAAGCTTGAGTGCCTCCGTCATGGCACAAAGGCCTGGAGGAATGATTCACCTTAGAACGCCGGACAGATCCTGCCGCCGACGAGAAGATGTAGAGGGGCCGCCGTTCGACCAGCAGAAATGGTGGCCAGCAAGCGGCCGCCATGGTTTCCTCTCCGGGAGCAGCTTCCCACCTCCCCTGCTGCAGCTCCAACAACCAATCGAGGGGGGAATCGAACCTACCCTCTCGCTCACCTCCACGATGAGAAACAGAGGATAAAATCGCGCCTCCCTCGCAGCTCTTGAACCTGCGATAAAGGTCCTTATTATGGAGGGGCGCCATCTCCGTCTCTCCCTCCTCTGGCTCCATCCATTGGAGCACCTTCGGAAGAACCGAGGCAGACAGCAACAAGCAGATGCAACCTCCACTTGATCACTGTCTCAAATTAACAATATCAACAAACATGATTGAGTAGTTGTTTGTTTGGTACGTACGTATTTATAGGTGTGTACATCTCTGTTACTGTAGCAAATCCGGCACGTTGGGTTGGTGCTAAGAAAATCCTACCCCCTTTGGTTTCTTATTTACTTCGTGTAAAGGATTATATTGATATCCATAATATCAAATGTTTATATATTTGATCATAATTCAAATAATATTCATGTTATTTCCTACATGTTTGGTCAGCTTTTATAAAGGTTGACTTTGAGTAAACCTAGACCACGATATAGTTGCGACACAGGGGATTAATCGAATTGTAAACCCTAGCTACCGATTACAGACATCACGCAGGGCTTGGTGTATTTCCTCATGGCAAACCGGTTCATTATAGCCTCTGCTCTGAATATGCTAGTTTCTGGTACAAGAAAAATCCGATCCAACCGACTCGATTCATTTGAACTCATGTCAAGTACCCCCTCCGTTCCAAAACAGATGACTACCATAGTCATCTGTTTTGGAACGGAGGGAGTACATCTATTGGGATCGAATCACATCAAACTATACGAACACAAGCACACGAAATCTTTTTGCCAAGGACTTGTATCGTGTCCGTTGTTTTTCTCTTTATTTTCTCAGTATCTCGGTACAAGTTCTTGGTAAGAAACTCAGACACAACTCGTGCATATATACACGAGTAGCTAATCCAATCCTATTCCTACCCAAACTACTACCCCTCCTAGGCCTAACCAGACTAGTACTACTGGATTAAACTTCCTTCTTTAGCATAACTAGCCATACGGTATATATAACTCTTAGCTAGACTAACTTGACGTTTCCATGCAGTACTAACATACCGCGTGCATGCATAGAAACTTTCCTAGCTCACTATAGAAATCTTGCCTAATTAACTCAACCTTTATTTGACAAGTTGGATTATTTCCAACAACATCGAGGTTGTTTCCACTTCGTCCATGTCAGGTATGCTCCATGTGGTCGCAAGATCAACTTGCCACGGCCTTGGTTAATTTAACCTTTTACCAAACAGGTGCCTAAGAGTCTTCGGACCATTGTTAACCTCGCGGAAACCGGCTGAGAATGAGGAGGAGATAATGTCAAACATCCTCGACGAAACTAAATGTGGTACTAGTTGGTTCGGTATGCGTGTAGTAGTACATATATCTTTGTAACGTGTTGTCGGTAACTGTATCGAACGACACGGCTGTGACTGGTCGTAAATCCTAACCATTTCTTAAACCTAGCCAGTGATTAGGGCATCTCCAGCCGTTGCGCCCCCCCAGGACGCGAAAACCGTCGCTTTTATTGCGCCGCGGCGCTAAACGGCGCTATTCTGGGAACTGGGGGGGCGCGTTTCCCAGTCGTGAACCCAGGCCGCCCCCCAGCGGCGACTCGGCCCAATTTGGGCAATAGAAAAATTGCACACCAAATAAATAGAGTTTTGACATACAAATAAATAGAGTTTTGCCACACAAATAAATTATTCAACAAATTAAAGGAAAAAAAATAGACTAGTCATCCTCCTCAACATTGCCATTTCCCTTTCGCGCCCACAAATGCTGCACCAGGTCATCCTGCAGAGCATGGTGTGTTGCAGCGTGTCGAATCTCCTGTCGCTTGGTGAGGAAGTCTGCCCATGATGCCGGCACCTGGTGATCAACATCTGCAAGAGTGCCCTGCCGGTAGTATGGTGTGTTTGCCTCACTGTCAGGAACCGGGTCATCCCGCTCACTCTCAATGATCATGTTGTGCAAGATCACACAACACTGCATCACCTCCCACATGTTGGACTTCGACCAAGTCATAGCTGGGTATCGGACAACAGCGAATCGAGATTGCAGCGCACCAAATGCCCTCTCAACATCCTTCCTGCAAGCCTCCTGGCATTTGGAAAACCAAGCTTTTGCGCTTCCTGGGATAGGGTTGGAGATGCTCTTCACAAATGTTGCCCACTTGGGGTAGATACCATCTCCAAGATAGTATCCCTTTGTATACTGGTGTCCATTGATCTCATAGTTCACAGGGGGGGCATGGCCTTCGACAAGATCGGCAAAGACATTCGAGCACTGCAAGACATTGATGTCGTTGTGACTTCCAGGCATACCAAAGAATGAATGCCAAATCCATAGATCGTACGAAGCCACGGCCTCGAGAACCACAGAGCACTCTCCTTCCTTTCCCTTGTACATCCCCTGCCAGTCAAATGGGCAGTTCTTCCATGCCCAGTGCATACAGTCGATGCTGCCAAGCATCCCAGGAAACCCTCTTGCTTCATTCTCTGCGAGGAGACGAGCAGTGTCTTGCGCATTGGGTGATCGCAGGTATATTGGGCCAAAAACTGCAACCACTGCCCGGCAGAACTTGTTCAAGCACTCGATGGCCGTGGACTCGCTCATGCGCAGGTAGTCATCTTGTGCATCTGCGGGAGCACCATATGCAAGCAACCTCATGGCCATCGTGCACTTCTGGATAGAGGTAAACCCTACCGTGCCGGTGCAGTCCTTCTTCAAGTTGAAGTAGGTGTCGAACTCCCGGATGGCATGCATGATCTTGAGGAAGAGCGTGCGTTTCATCCTGAAACGACGCCGGAACACCTTCTCGTCTTTGGTAGGATCCTCGGCGAAGTAGTCGGAGTAGAGGATGCAGTAGCCCTCGTACCGCTGCCTCGGCCTGCTCTTCCGGCGACCGGGCTTCGATCCAGCGCGGCGTGGCGCGGCGTCCTGGGCCAGCAACGCGGCCAGGCAGCTCAGGACGACCAGGTGATCCTCGTCGTCGATGGCGGCCTGGTCTTCCTCGTCGAATAGCTCGGCGAGCATTTCCTCGGCGTCGGAGTCCATGGCTCGGACAGAGCGTCGAACACCTTGCGGGCGGTGGACGCGGCTCACTGGGGCGCAGCCTCCTCCGCGACGGAGACGTGCTCGAACGGCGGCGACGACGTGGTGGACCAGCCGGCGGTGGTTTGTCTCTTCGCTGTCGTACGATGGTGGCGACGGTGGTTGCGTGGGGTGCGGGGGCGGGGCGGCGACGGCGAGGGCGAGCGAGTGGGAAAGACGATTCGGGGGGGGGGGGGAGAAAGTGGGAAAAGAGCTCTCCCTCGCCGACAGCGCAGGCTCACGCGCGCTTTTCCTCTCGCCGCCCCCCCCCCCCCAGGCCGAACCCAACAGGCTGGGTTCCGCCTGGGGGCGGCGGCGCTAATTTCCGCCGAAACGGCGCTTTTTCAGGTCCTGGGGGGGTCGACTGGTGGAAAAACGGCGCTTTTCACCAAAAACGGCGATAATTTGCGTCCTGGGGGGCTCTGGGGGGGACGACTGGAGATGCCCTTACAAACACACGCGAGGGGCAGCCTTTTGGCGTACTCTCGCACGGCAAAAATAGTACTTGCTCTGACTTGGAGCAGCTCGGTCGCCGTCACGCAACCTCCGTTAACTGCACGTTCCGATCATCCATCTATTAACTCATCAAGAATGAAGGCGGCCGGCCAGCTGGATCTGGATGATGATCATTGCACACCTAGCTAGTAGTACCCGCACGCAAGAGCAGTAAACGGGCCGGAGAAGAATGGATGTAGCTCCGGCAAGCTAGCTGCAGCTCGATTTGGTAAATCTTTATCTCCAAGTGAGGTCCAACTCTAGAGCAAGCTAGCTACAGTAGCATTCTTCCTTGATCTCTCCACGTCGACCACACACATGCAGTACATATACCCTCGAGCAAGCTGCGACATCGCGCGCGCTGGGACGTTTCTGTCGTGACGACGCCTTCCTAGCTATAGCTAGCTGGTCGCTGGTGACGGGTCAATTAATTCAGGTAGGGGACAGTAACGATCTTCGTACGTCTGCGTGCCGCACATATTCTAGCGTGTAAAAAAAGCTGTCCTCATCCTTCCTTCCCCTGGTTTTCAGCATCGATCCCTCCCTCGTGCAAGCTCGCGGACCGAGATGAAGAGGTGCGGTACGACACGGCAAAATGCCGACGCAACTTGCTCAATTCGTGTGCCCAAAGCGACCAGCAGCCTTCCGGGAACTTGTATGCTACTACCAGCCTGTGCGTCACGTGGTCCATGCTTAACGTAGTACACTGGCAGCTAGCTAGCCGGGGAATTAGCTTCCCTGAGAACATTGTGTGCCTTGCTCTGTCTAGCCACTTCGAGCTAAAATATTAACTGACTTTCGCTTGCTTGCTGCCACGGTCGTTCTCCTAGCCGTGTGAGATGTGAGGACTGGATAACTACATGTGAGAACTGAGATCCCAATGGTTACGTGCAAGCTCGATCTGCTTTGAAGTCAGTTGAAGGCTTAAACTGACCAGCATGCCGGAATTCAGACAGATTCCGGCTCTATCCAGCGAGCTGTGCGTGCAGAGTGGCCGGGTGATTGGTATGGTACTTCCACATGCATGACTTCTCACCATGGAATGCGAGGCGCGCGTAAGAGGGCCATAACATGTCCACTTGATCATAGTTTTCTCGTGAGTTCAGAGCTAGTAGCTCATATATCTGCATCACTGTTAGGCTTAGCCGCCATGCATGCATATGGCCGCCGCCGACCCACAGAAAACTCAGCTCGCTCGCTCGCTCGGTTAGGGCTGTGATGGATCCATAATTCACCCGTATTTTTTTCTTTCTTTCAATAAATGCTGCTTGTGATTACTTACGATCTTTGTACCGTTATTAGAAAGGATAAAAGTTTGCAGTTTGCTTGGAGTGGTTCCAAAAGGAAGTTCGTGGAAACTGGTGCGTCTATAGCTAGAAGATTGTGCATACTCCAAAAAATTAGGATTAAAGCATTGGTGGTCTGGTGGATCATGACAGCATATATAGAACCAACTAAAACGTGTCTGATATATATACTGAAAATGATGTGTGATGTATGTATGTGGTTGGCACGCACGGCATTTTGGACTACATATATGTTTACTTTTTTTACGTTTGGTTGGTTTTCAGACATAAGCAAAAAAAAAAAAATGTATTGGCTAATCAAACTTTTCGATTACCGCGGAAATCAAAATATGCATCTAGAACCAAAGAGGAGCGTAAGACTGTAAGGGATCCTTTTGATTCATAGGATAGGAAAAATATAGGAATGGAAATCCTATAGGATTGGGATGGCATGCCAACTTGAATCCTATGGGAAGTGTCATTCTCTTTGATTGTGTAAAGGAATTTTTTCATGAGGTTGGACCTCATGTTAGTTTCCTATAGGATTTGCACTACAGAATTCCTATAGGAATATTTCCTATATGATGCAATCCTATGAATCAAATAAGCTCTAAAGGAAAACTTCCTACAAGATTCTATTCTACAAAAATCCTACGTTATTCCTTAGAATCAAAGGGACCCTAAGTGGTTTGAATCAAATAATGGTACCCACTGAATGTGAATAATTACTTAACCTACTCATGACCTGTGAAGCTCAGAAAAATGGTTGCATCTACTCTCGGTCCAATACTTAACTAGATCACAATAAAGCTGCCTAACAGCCTTGTTAAGCTATGGGGCCACCGACAGCCAACATGATTAACCAATCAGTAAGTATTTTACGTTTAGATCGCTAAACTAAATTGGGGAAAAGGGAATCAGCATCGGTCCCAAAAGAAATAATATGCACACAACAATTATTCGGATTAACCCTCTGGCGCTTGGGAGTTGGGAGTGAGAACACCGCCTCCCATTAATTATCTAGTTTGTTTATAGTTTTGGTTTGTAGTGTATATTATGTTCCAGTTGATGTTAATTTGTCTATGTTTTATGTTTGAATGTTGAATGTTCTAGCTTGCAATGTTGACTGTGTGATGGTCAAAAGTGGCGGGAATGTTTTTTTTTGCGGTGGACATATGCATGACCTCGTGCTCTGGCGGATCAAATGTTATACCGCAAATGTGTTTTGTGGTTTGCGGCCTCATAATCTGCTAGAGTTGCTCTTAGATAGCCAAGGATTTAGCTTCCATGAGAACTTGCTTTGTTTTATGTATCTAATTTGAGCTAAGAGCATCTCCACGACATCCCCAAACGCCCCCCCCCCCCAACGTCCAATGGGGGCCCGGATAAAAAAAAAGCCGCAGCGGCACCCCCCCCAAACATGTCTACTAGCCAAATTTGTCCTGGCACCCCAGCCCACCCGCCAAATTTGGGCGCCTGCCTGGGGGCGCCGGACATCGTCCGTTCACCCCACCTGTCAGGCGGCCCCCAGCGGTCATTGACACAAATAAAATTTAAAAACATTGTTCACAAATTAAAGGTAGAGGCATATGCCCGTTTTTACATAAACATAACGAAATTTGTAAAAAAAAAACGGACGCGACGCCCGCGAAGAACTAATCCTTGTTCTCGTCGTCCGATGGTGACAGCGGCGGAGTGCCTAACTCCTCCGGCTCCGGAGTCGGCGGTGGGGGTGTTCCGAGAAGTGGCATCGCAGGAGCAACGGGAACTGCCGGTGGCGGTGCAAAGAACCGCGGGTCTGCACCGTGCCGGGCGTCCTCCCATGACGGCCAAGGGTTCCAACGGGCTTCAGCCGCGTCGGGCTCCGGCCACGGTTTCTGATCCACCTCCACCATGTCGTCGTATTCCGGTAGCGGCTCCCGCTGCTCCGGTTGTGGCTCCTACGGCAGCGGCTCCTCCGGCAGCACGTTGTCTGGAAGCGTCATTGTTGTGGGCTTACAACCGGTGTGGTGGATCGTGGGCGTGCAACCGCCATGGCTGATCGTGGGCGCTTAAAAAGAGGTTTTGGCGCTGAATCCCGAGGAGACGCGGCTGCAAACAGGCGAGGCGAAGCGACGCGGCTCGAGGCGCGCCTTCCCAACGCGCACGTCCCCACTACGGCCGTCACTTCCCCCACTACGCGCACGTCCCCACGACCGAGGAGCCTGCCCACGGCAGCTATAAAACCCCCTCTTGCCGGAGAGGGGATCATTCCCGCCCCTTCCCCCATCTCTCCGGCGATCATCCACCACTTCTCCGGCGATGGCGAGAGCTCCAAGAGCCGGACGCGTGGCCCGTGGAGGGCGAAGAGGCCACAGAGGGCGAGGAGGCCGCGAAGATTGTGGAGGGCAAGGAGGCCATGGAGGGAGAGGAGGCCGTGGAGGGCAGGTGGTCACCCTGCCCGAGCAGGTCGCGCCGCCCATGGAGGTCGAGAAGGAGGCCAACATCGATAGCGACGATGAAGGAGGAGTTGCCCTCCCCGAGTTCTTCATCATACTCTGGCAACCATTGGGCAACTCCTTGAGGTTGCTAGATAGGATCGGCGTCCTGCTCGAAGGCAGGGACCAAACTCCTTGACCTTCCAGCTAGAAGGGTGCCCCCAACGATGCGAGGCTGTCGTGTTTAGGCATGACGGTCACCTTTTCCTCGGCAACGGCTGGGCTACATTCACCCGTATGCACCAGCCGCAGCAAGGTTGGATGCTCACCTTCCGCTACGCCGTACAAGTAAGTTGCGCATCAAGATGTACGATGTCACTTGCGTTTTCCACCCCTGTTGCATGGACAGCGAGGCCCCGCACAGCGCAGAGGGCCCCCAACGGCGAGGAGGAGGGTGACGGCGAGGATCACTCCGACGGCGACGAGTAGGACGCTACGTCAACAGACTTTGTTCTTTTTTTTGTTTAAACCTTGTTCGGATCGAGTCAACCTTCAGCGCTTGTTCTAGACGAAGTGCTACTTGCCTTTGGCGCCATGGCGTTCGTTCGGCATGCCCACAATATGTTTGATTTAACGACTCTGCAAATGGCGGGTCCTGTTTGGAGTATGCCGCTGCGGAGCACGCCCAACAAATCCGCGGACACGGGTCTGGCACCCCCAAAGGGGGTCCAATTAGAGGGTGCCGGACACATATGTAAGATGCAAGGACTAGACCCCCACAAACATTATACGTGATCCTACTGATTTCGTGCAAGCTCTGCTTCCAAGTCAGTTAAATGTTTAAACTATCGGATTGCGCTCCTGGTTTGCCGTTTGGCGGCTTGGTTGGGACCTCCGGATTTAGATGATGTGCGTAGGTGTATGAGGTCAGAGCACTTAGATCCGGTCAGGTCCACCCCATTCATCAAGCTTGTGGGTGTAGCGAGTAATCGTCGGATGATGGCTTCCGACATGATCGATGTATTTCTTTGTAAGACTGGATGACTTTTTTTTCCCTATTATTAACAATAATAAACGATGTATGCATCATTTTGATGCAGAGACGGGTGATTCATCCTTTATTTTGAAAAAACACATATTGGAATTCACATTGGTTCCACCCTGCCAGGGAAACAATTGATTGATCATCAACTTGTTGGTCTCTTGGCTTGGTACTTGCCGATGCCTTCTCATGTGTATAACATGTCTGATTGATCATAGTTTTATCCTGAGAGAACTAGCTTAATTATGTATGTCACTGTTAGGCATATGGCCGCCGCCGAACCACAGAAAATTCAGCTCTCTCGGTTAAGTACGATCAACTGATTAAGAAAATTCAGCTCTCTCAGTTAGTAGTACGATCGACCGATTATCTATAAACGAAAATAGAAGATTTGGAATTCAATTAGACATTGAATCCAAAAGTAGTTTGTCATTGCTGTGTCTAGCTAGATTAGATTATATATGCATACACCAATCATGGTGAGGATAAAGCATTAGTGGATCATCATGACACCATATAGATCCAATTAACTAAAACATGTCTGATATATACTAGATAATGCTATGTGATGCATGGTTGCTACGCAGGACATTTTGGATGACATATATTTGTTTGTCTTTCTTTGAAAAGATGTATTTGCTTGGTTGTTTGTGTTGTTTTTGGTTTTCATCCATGAGCAGCTGAAGTCGCAAGTGGTTTGAATCAAATAATGGCGCCCACAGACTGTGCTCAATTTCACCTACTCATGACTCATGATATTACAGACTCTAAACCCAAACAAAAAAATTGCATCTCGGTCCAATACTTAATTAGGTCATGATAAAGCTACCTACCAGTATACCTAACACCGTTGGCTAAGCTATAGAGCCACACCGACAGCAAGCATAATTAACCAATTCATACTTTATGGTTGAGATCGTTAAACTAAATTGGATAAAAAAAAAAGGGAATCAGCATCTGGCTAAAAGGAGGCATAGATTATGAACACAGCAATTAAACCTGTGAGTGGACCATGACAGAGTGTTTGAGTAGCTACTTAAAGAGGGCTAGATACTTTTGCTTGCTTTGCTTTGGGCCCAGTCTGTACAAGGATATTGAGATACAGAAGACTGGACCATACAAATATTACATCTTAACCCCACTAACCACTTCGGATGCTAGTCTCCAGTATATTCGTGATATATAGTCCTGGAATTCGGACAGATTCCTGCCAGGAAAAAAGGCGCCAAGAAATGGGTATCGTCAGTTAACTTGCAGCTGGTCTTGGCGAGCTAGCTGGAGAGCGTGCTGATTAGTTTCAACTTGCCTATGACTCATGATGGAGTGTAAAGCTGAAGACCGCTTGTGACATACCCCCTTGATCTTAGTTCCATCATGAGAGTGATAGCGTACTGACATGATCGTTAGACATATACATATATATAAAGCCACGCCCCGGCCGACCGACGCTAGGCTCTCTCAGTTTAGGATCGAGCTCGAATCATTTGTTAAGCAGAAATAAAGTCAGGAGCTCAATCAGAAAGCGATTCCTTGAAAAATTAGAGACGCTCAGCATACACCATCAGTTCATGCTGATTAAACAGGTTAGTGGATCATGACACAAATATACGTACGCCGTGTGATGTGTGGTTGGTAGGCAGGACATTATAGACGCCACCTGTGTTTGTTTGCCCTTTTTTAAGGGTTTGGTTGCATGCTTGCTTATTTGTGGTGTGCCTGGAGTTTCCATATGCATGTACGTATAAGAAAATAAAGTGTGGTGTGTATTGGCTAATCAAACAGCTCAGGTTTGTATCAAATATCCTTGCCACAGACTGCGATCAACCTAATCACGACTCATGATGGATAGTAAAACCCAGAGAATTTGTGGCAGATCGGTCCTATATATACCTGATTAGATCATGAGGAACCTAATTAGCAACTGACACTGTTGTTTAAGTTGGAACTACCGACAGCCAAGATATAATTAAGTCGGGAAAAAAAAGGAAATGCACAGGAAAGCAGCATCAATGAATTATGGCGACTGAACCTGACAGTGGATTACACGAGACAAGGTGTCATAATGTGGTGTCATATGTGGTTGGTGCAGGATATCGGTAAGAGTAAGACTATCTGCATTGTTTCTTACTTGTGAGTATTTTGGCTTTGATTTCCATTCCATGGCTGGACAAAAAAAGTACTGTGAGTACTGTCTAACAGGTCTAATCGGGCAATTAATAGGATCGTCATGAACACTTGTGCACAGTAAGGTTGGTGAGGATCGATGTGACATGTACGCCATGTTCATGCCCCTCCATTTCGTCCTCCTTTCTGGTAAGTTGGTACATCACTGTTAGGGATTAGGACCATATATATGGTTGGGGTACTATGATATTGTAATGGCAACTAGGCTGCGATTGATTTCATTATCAAAATTATTTTGCAACTAACTAGACCTCTGGCCGACACACGCCAGGAAGACCCCCTGACCTCTATATTAACGATATGCACAATCATAAATTCATTATTCATAAATTTCTGGAAAAGCCAAACGGCAATGTCCAACAAGTCGACCAAAAAAAGAAGTCGTCCGCTCGTGGTTTTAAGTTCAGCAACATATCACAAACCCTACGACAAGTAAAAGTACACAACTTGTAGGTAGAATTCAATAATGGTTCGTCGCACATAAATCAGTAATGACGAGTCCAATCGCATGCCAAAGTTGGGACTTTTATCCCCAAAAGCCGAGTTACGATCCACCACCATCAGCAAACACATGTTGCGCGTGCGTCGATAATTATTGATTTGAGATATTGTGTTTCCATCGAAAGTACGGACATACTTACCGTCAAAACCATCAATCCATTTATTAACTGAAGACATCTCACTAGCCAGGTACGCTGGAGGAGACATGAAAGCAAGAAAGCACCTCATACCGCATCACCACTTTCAATCCACTTTCTGTGGCAAAGAATGATGTCTTCCCATCGACACCAACAACAGGTTTAGCATGACAACTCCACATGAGATGCCTTGTGTAGAGCCTGCTAAGCCGGATCAAATCCAACCTAGAATTGGAGGGAGCGTCCCATGTATGTATTTGTTGATGGGTTAATTCATTGATTGCCATCATATGGGCCAAATGAATTTCATGGGCTGTATTTGGGTGGTTTTATTCAGTCTGTTGGACAATTAGACTTAGATCTTAGCTAGCCCCCTCCCCCCCCCCCCGTCCTCCGCGTTTCCTCCTCTTCCGAAACATCGTGAACTTTGTAACATTCGGTAGAAAAGGCAATTCAATTTTTCCTTCATGTCACTAACCATTCCTGCAGTAGGAGAAGCGACTACGGTGTTGAAGACCGAAACTAGGCACTAGAATTCATGGTTAACCATCAGTTCCTACACAAAATATATTTATTCCAAATCTCAACTCGTGTGTTGTCCCTACCACTGACCAAAGGTTTCCTAAAACTCTTCTATCTCCCTGCATGCATCTAGGGGATGTGTAACATCCCAGTGTTTGGGAAGTTATAAGGATCTAAATTTAATATGTGCATTTGCAAAGCATGCATCTAAAAGTACGGGAAATTTTGGCGCGAAAGTTTAAACGAATCAAAGTGACCAAAGTTTCACTTGACATGATGAAATAGGTCTAATTCATCTGGTCAAGAGTGCATTTGGAATGATCTTTATAGCATAGTATCTCTACAAACCAAATCATCTGATTACACAAACCATAATTGGATGTGACCAAAACAAACCCTAAACAAGTCTAACCTCAAGTCTATAAGTGACTTGGGATAATTCACTAGGTATCTAGAACTCAAAGAGGGGTGAGTATCCAAATCCCATATCTGATGATCATACTTCCACAATTAAGTAATACCTAATTGAACCATCTCATTAACAGAGATGTTATCTTCTATAAAACAACAACTCTTAAGTTATCAACCATTCACACTACACCTGTCCAAATTATTAAGTAACTACTAAGTGAACCTTCACAAGTAAATAACAAAGGTTCAATGGAACACAAGTGATATAAACAAGTGTTAACCCAAGTTCCACAAGTGGGAAGTAACTTAATTATCATTAATAATATACTTATCGAATATGTAAATATCTCCTCAACCATAACAGAAGTATCACCAAGAAGAAATAAATCTTCTTCAACTAATAATTAACCTTGATCATTACATATGATCTTTCCAAATCTCTATATCTGCATTATGGATAACAAAGTTAATAAATAGAAGAATATAAAGTAACAACATGACACCTAAGAAAAACAATTAATAACTATGACATAAGTCATTCAATTCAATAATCTTCACATGATCATTGTCTCAATTATCTTAAACAAGTGAGCATATGAAAGCTCAACACATTAATGAACCATTTGATTAACTTATAATCTTAAGTTTCCATTTCACAAACACTCCACATTTCTATCCATATCAATATTCAACAACTAAAGTATCTCTGGATGTGAGTAATGAATGACAACAAGTTATAACCTCTATTTGAGGAATTGAAATGATAAGTAAGTAAACCAATCGTGTATGATATAAGAACATCTTATGGGAAATAAAATAAGAAGTTTATAGAAGGATAATAAAAGCATGAACTATATCTTAATCTAGATCTTGTTGTGTTGTCAAGACCATTCTATCTTGTCTTCCAATCTTCTCTAAATCATTCTGCAAGATAAGCAACCAAAAGGAAGGAGGACTACCACAGGAAGATTTCCAAGAAGATTAATTAGAGTGTGCTTGAAGTGCTACTCTAATCTTCTATAAGAGTACTTGGAAACTCTTATATATTGATCTGATCTTATTAACCTCTTGAAATAGTATGATACTCCAATGTTAGTGTTATATAGAAGTAGTTTGGTAACAAGACTAGCTACCTTGTTAACAGATCACTTTTGTATACTCAAACAATTGAATGTCATACACAAACAAACATAAGATTGAACAATCTGGTACATCTCAGCCTAATGTATATGAGTAGTAATTTGGAGGCAAGACTAGCTAACTTGTTTACAAATTCTTCTTATATGCATAAGTGCAACTTGATGTCATAAAACAAACTTCCATATTTTTATATTCATCTAAGAGAAATCTTTGCTTGGAGTAATTGGTTGTCTTCACCACAAGGGTAAGATAATTGAATATGGAATTCCAAAGATGATCTCCCTTGCAAATGACAAAGGTGAAAACAGAAGGCTAGTGGAAACCAGAGTGAAGAACATCAAGCAACAGAAGACCACAAGGAGCAACACTGCCTCAGTAAGGGAACCTCAGAAGTTATCCAGTTAATACTTAGGTAGTGCTAGAGACCTATAATCTCTATTCATTGCCAAGACTCATCCTAGATGAGGAACAATTAATAATCACTTCAAGGGAAAACAATTATCAAGTATGATATAATAAGAAGCCATTACATCCACATGTCTGTGATATGTGGAGGTTAATGGTAGCAAGATGAACACCTTATTTTCAGATCATTCTCATCCATAAGAAAAAAAAATGTAATAACAAAAATTCCTCTATACATAATTATGCAACTGAATACATGTTGTAAAACCAACAGAGCATAATAGCCATACTTAGAACTTGTGTGGAAGACAACCCAACAAGATTCCAAAGCCACACATGTTTCCATTTAATCAAGTACTATGAAAACAACAAAGATACATGAAGGAAAACAAGACTATCCATCCACTAAAATCATTTGGCATTCTCTAGAATAAAACTCCCTACATGGTGATTTTGTGAACAATGCATAAAAGAAAAAAACTACTAAGTAATTACCAAACTCTGTCCTAATAAAATTTCAATTAAAATTATGAAGAGTTTCAGTTATGAAAATTACAAAGTTTACAAAAGAAAACAAGTGTATTTACTAATCAAAGTATTTGGTAGTATTTGGGAGAATACTCCATATTGGGTGAATTTTTCATAACACATAAAAACATTACTATGTAGTGTTATGAAACTATTTTCCAAAAGGGATTGTATTCCAATTTGTTCAATTATGATTACACCACTTTGTTAACCACATGATTATTGTGTTTGATCATAATGATTGTGCCTAGATTAATTTTAAAGCCATTTAATCAAATAAATGGTGAGAAATAACAAACACCACTCAATCTAGCACCCTAAATAAAAAATATAAATATTCTTCAAATTCACCAAAACAAAATATGGTGAGTTGTAGAATTTGATAAGGAACTTAAATATATTTTTTATTAATTGTTCTATTCACAGATAGGCCCTGAAAACAAAGGTTTTCTGCTCAGTTTTTAAACCAAAAGGACCTCCTGGTAAAACTTAAAAACTTCTCAGGGGGTTATGGGGAAAAATCATCCTTTTGTCTTCCTCCAGGACGGCAACCTGCGTGTCACCGCCGCCGACGCCTCCATGCCACCTATTGCTAGCCGCCCTTGGCAGGAGAACTACATCACGACGATCCTCTTCCTCCTCTCTATCCGCTAGGTCACTTTCCCCTCTCTCTCTCGCTCTCTATCACGCGAAAAAAACGAAACCCTAACCGTACGGGCCGTCGCCGTTCGCCGTCGACTCCGGCCACCTCGGGAGGATTGGAGACCACCATTAGAACCGCCATCCTCTATTCTCTCACCTCGTCGAACCACGTTTGCGGGGAGGACCGGAGGAGGCCGAATCGGGCCATCTTCTTCAACTCCGGCCGTCGGCCGAGTTTCCACGCCGCCGGCGAATTCGACCACTTCGTGCCTCACCGTCTAGTCCAACGAGTTCCTGGTAAGCTGTAGAGCACCAAGGTTCTTTTCGTTTGGTCAATCATTTCCAATTTCGCCGTAGAGCCATCGACCGCCGCCGTCTGCCGCACTCAAGCTCGCCGCCGGCAACCCCATGACCATATGGTCTAATAGCCACCATCCCTGAGTTCCTCAAGTCACTCTCTACATCCCCATACCCAGCAATCGAACCAATTCGAACACAATCGCCCGATTGCAAACTCACAGTACCAATCCCCTCCATTGATGACATAGTCATGACGTCAGCATGACGTCCTAAACATTTTCCTTTTTCTTTTCTTTATTTTTAATTAGAAATAAAACTGACAGGTGGGACCCACCTGTCAATTTAAAATTGGCAGAAAAATAATTAATCCTATACAATCAATAACTTTAATTCTGTTAATCAAAAAAATAAAACCAATATACCAAAATGATTAGAAAAATATAATCTAAATGATTATCAAATTTTCAAAAATGTTTGATAAAGTTTTAAAATTAATATTTTCTTTAATTAATTAAATCATTTAAAATAAAGAAAAATAATAAATAAGTCCTAAAATCAGAAAAATACAAGTTATATACCAAAATGCTCCAAATTACATATACAACTCATCTATGATGTTTACAAAGTCATTTGACCAAGTTTTAATGTGTGCAATGCTTTGCCTAGTCATTAAATTCATTTAAACCTAATAAAATAATAGCTTATTCAAATATTTTCATAAAACATCAATTGATATACCAAATTAAAGAGAACCAAATTTCCAACTCTAATATGTCAATTGTAAAACATTTTACTTAACTTCTAAACTTGCTTTTATAAGTATATTGAAAGTCTATTAATGTCTATTAAAAAAAAACCAGAGATGAATCTCACATCATTATTTTCCTTATTAAATGAAAATCTCATGTATTCACACCTACTAAACCTATCATCACAAGTCTTTAGCAAGTATTGTGATGATAGAGTTAGTTGTAGCATTTGATCACTCTTATTTAAACTCTTTATTAAACAGCTCCATTTATTTCAACAACATAAAAGAATATGTGTGTTATCTTTCCAACAGTTGTTTTCCATGTGTTTTTGTTTTGTTATCCAACCAAGTCATCAACACTTCTACTTAAACATAATAACCATTGTTTGCTAAATAAAAGTGAAACACATGTAAATCTAAAAAGAAGTAATAACCACATCACCTCAAGTAATGAAACAATTCACCTAAAACAAGTGTGATTAAGGTATCGTATCAAACGTGGCTTACACTTGTAAGCTGAGGTATTTTCCAGGGGATTTCACGATGCATCTCATTACTATGCATATCTCATCTTGCCAGTGTTTTCTGTAGTCCTTACCGGGACTACTTTGCTATCTTTCAGATATTTGGATTTCTTTACGCGACCTCGAACCCCGAAGACCTGGATTATTATTGTCATTATTTCAATCTCAGGCAAGTTCATCACTTGTTCATATCCTTTGCAGTACTTCATAACAAACTAATTGCAAAAACCCTATCGTCTTATCACCTACTCTCAAAAGAATGCATGATCCTATTTTTATAATAATATGATTAATTGAATGACTACCCGAGTGGTAGTGTTCTGTTTGGTGGGCGGATGGAACCATGGTAAGATGAATAGGTCAAAGGAAGGTTCCATCTGCACGGGAACGTATTACCTAGGAACTAATCACAAATGCCGTCAGAACTCGGTGCACCGTAAATACCGCGTTAACCATGGATCTTCTATGGGGGGAGTAAGTCAACCGTGATACTTTTCTCGTTCGCATGTCAACGGACGCGCCAGAGACGTACGCTGTAGGTCTTGCGGGACTACATGCACATGGGTGGGAGCCCTTACGTCCCACGGACTCTGGGGTCTATGAGTGTCTGCCGGGGGCGCGTAGATCTCCATCGTGAGGGGTGGAATCAGGCGTTCAACCTACTGGCAGAAATGGGTGGGCATGCGTTGTGCGGAGAAGCACGGTTTGGCTTGGACCAACTACCGGGCCCCACACCTGAGTGGGCGTGGACAGGAACGATCGCCTGGTTGTGCAACATGGTCTTGGTCGTCCATGGGTAAAGTAACGCACCTCTGCAGAGTGTAAAAAGATGTGGCATGTTACCCCCTGTTCCGGGAAGGAACTGCGAACGCTACAGGAAAGGCAACTCCATGAAGTTCTAGCCCTGTGATGGTCTGGCGGGCATAGTTTTCAGAATTAAAAGCAACCTCTTGAAGAAAGTTTTACAAAACCTTGCATTAGCTTATGACTCTTTCGAGTCTAAAGCTGTAGTTAGTGCATCAACCACCCACTATATATCATGAACTTGCTGAGTAACGCTCGTTACTCATTCTATCCCGTTTGACCCCTGCTTAGAGTTGAAGCCCCTGGAAGTCGTCATCGTGAAGCCATCACTACATCATGAAGCTACGTGGAATGATCTACTACTTAGTCAATAAATTACCATCATCAACAACACTGGTGGAGAACAAGATATCAAGGTGTAGGTTGAGTCCATTCTTGGACTTAGCAGTTACAAGCCATAGATTAGGGCTGACATCAGCCGTAGTAGATTAGTTCTGAGCTAGAGTTCTTCTCCGGCTTGGAGCTTCGAATTGCTTCTTCTGATGTTTCTTTTACAGGAGATCTTCTTGATTCGTTAAGGAGATTCTCAAGATTTTGTAATGAGGTTTGTATCCTATAGTTTTACCTGGACCCGCTGTGTTTCTGTTGTACTACTCTGAGTGATGTAATATTCACGGATAAGTCCTTCTGTGAGTATTATGTCACTGACTTGCGCACTACACATGCAGTGGTGTGCTGGGTCACCACAGGATGTCTCCAATCACTCAGATGGATAAGAAATTGCCGATCACTAAGATTAGAAACATGCAAGAGATAACCCGAACATAAATAAAACAACACAATCTAACTTGGAGTGTATTTATCGAAAAGGCGGATGATCCCATGGCACTAGATTGATTGATGTAATAACCATATATTGTTCATTATTCAAAACCTAGCAGCTAAAAAAACCAACCAGTAAAATAAAACTCGCGGCGGTATGGCTCACGGCGATGAGATCACCACACAACCACTAATCCTATGATAAAAGACTGGAACGAAGTAAAAGTATACAACCTGTATACTAATACTAAATATCTTCATGTGCGTTGATGGTATACCAACATAGGTAAAAAAAAATACTTGGTATAAAAAACAAAGAATATGTACGAATGAGGCTCGTGTACTCAGCAGGGTATATAAAACAAAAGAAATACACGAAGTTCTTAAGATAATCATAATAAGAAAAAAAATCTAAGAGAAATGCACGAAGCCCTTTTCTATCAACTTTGGAAAGCTTTATTGATTAATAGAGAAAATATTATAATCAACTAGAAGGCTGCTTACAAGAAACGGCAGTCAATCCTGCTTAGCACAACGATCCATGGACCTACTAGCCTCCCTCTTAACATGCTTAATCGAGAAGGAAACAAAATTATACGATCTCCATAACATCGTCCACGATGGGTGACACGATATATCTTGAGTAGTGACATGAATTCCAGTGGTCTACAACCTCAGAGTAATCAATCTCCATAATCACATGTGAGAATCTTCACAGCGGTGAAAAGATTACGCCTTCATGCAAGGGCCTCAACAACCCGATATAAGGCATGCATCAAGCACCTACGAATGAAAGATGAGAACAAGCAACACCTCCACCCCCTCCCCCTACACGGTCACAAGCATCTGCTGCTCCAACAGTGTTATTTATTTATCCAGCCTAGCTCTGGTGATAGCCAACATTGCTCCGCCGTAGTGATCTTACTTCCATGGGGAATTTCTAGCAAGGAAAGATCTTATTTTATCGTCTTGATTATGTCTTGAGGCTCAAGCTCTCGTGACCATGTGTCCACCGATTTCTGGCATTCCAAACAGAGTGCATAATCATAGTAATTTTGCTTCAGTCTTCAGCATAAAACATGTCGTCAAATACAATGTTTGGAAAATTGGGAAATTTCACACTTTGTTTCACTAAATATATCGTGTTTTAGGAAGAAATTTCGCCCAGAATCTTTTTTTTAAGCGACGTCCAGAAATATGTTCTACTCCCTCCGTTCCTAAATATAATATGTTTTAGTTATTGTACATGTTGACTAGATACAAACTAATATGAGTGAACATACTCCCTCCGTCCACAAATAAGTGTACCTCTAGTATCGGTCTTGGTCAAACCTTTTAAATTTTGACCAACTTTATAAAAAATAATACCAACATATAAGATATACAATCTATATATTATCAAAGCGGATCTAATTATAGTAATTTAGTGTCATAAATATTGTTACGTTTTCATATAAAGTTGATCAAACTTTAAAATATTTAAGTTCCAAAAAAGGAAAACATACACTTATTTGCAGACACAGAGAGTATACACGAAAAGTTGTCTAGATACATGTAGCTACAAGTGAATGTAGAAAAATGCTAAAACATCTTATATTTAGGAACCGAGGGAGTAGGTTTTTTTTTTAACAGAAATATGTTCTAGTAGGTTTTTTTTTTTTTTGAGGAAATGTTCTAGTAGGTGTGAGCCCAACTCTTCCCTTCAAACGTGTACTCCCAAATTTCATGGGCCAAATCCCTTTCTTACCCAAACCCAAACCCCAGTCCAACAAACCACTCTTTGGGCCCACACACGCGAACCGCCTTACTGGCCATCGCCGTCAGCCCAACACATGGGCACTAGTCTGCTGTCTGCGCTCTGCGGCGAGTCGGCGACCCACGCTGTTCTTCCTCCCCGTTCCTCTCCAAACTCTCTGTAGCCCCCCGAACCCCTCCCCTCCGCATGGCGCCCGCCGCCGCCGCCGCCAGGACGACGGTGAGCGTGTCCGGCGCCGTGCTCCGCGTGCAGGTGGCCCTCTTCGAGGGCGCGGCGGCCTCCAATGAGCCCCTCCTCCACGCGGCCGCCGCCGTCCTCTCCCGCCCCGACTACGACGATGTCGTCGGCGAGCGCGTCATCAACGACTCGTGCGGCTGCCCGTCCTGCCCCAACCCGCTCCCCGACGCCTACAGCAACCCCAAGGCGGCGCCCCGGTTCCACATCTCCCTCCGCGAGCACCGCGTCTACGACCTCGAGGAGGCCCGCAAGTTCTGCTCCGAGCGCTGTCTCGTCGCTTCCGCGGCCTTCGCCGCCTCCCTCCCACACCAACGCCCCTTCGGCGTCCCGCCCGGCCAGCTCGACGCACTCGTCGCGCTGTTCGAGGGCGGCGGGGCCGGGCCGGGCCTAGGGTTTCGGGAGATCGCCGGTAAGGAGAAGGAGGAGAGGAAGGTGGAGATTAAGTTGAAGGAGGTGCCTGGGCCAGGGGAGGTGACGCTGCAGGAGTGGATTGGGCCATCGGACGCCATCGAGGGCTATGTTCCCCGCCATCACCCCATTAACGAAGGTGATTGCTGTTTCTCGCCCAACTCTCCCAATTATACTTTTAAATGAGAATAGCATTGATGTTCAGTAGGATACTAGGATTGCTGAGAATGCCTGAGGCATTTTTATTGTGTTGGCAACACGTTTGACAACTAATAGGAAGGTTAATTGGAGTTTAGATGAGATATTTGTAGAGAGAGTAGACATTGTATGTGACATTTTAGTCCCAAACCTCTATTTGGTATCACCAATTTGAGGCATTCAGGCATAAGTTTCTTCCCTTGTTTGGTTTGTGGCAATTCATGATGAATTAGCTAAGGCAGATGATGGCGTAAGTTTTGATGAAGGATCGTGATGTCTTCTACAAAACAATTTCCAACCCCACCCCCATTAAAATGGTGGGAGTTGGGACCAACTCCCGTACGTAATCTCTCCAACCAAACTGGTGAAAATATATCTCATAACCTCTTGATTCACATTCCATCAATTACCTCCAATGCGTATTTGGTTGAGGGTAACTAGGTATGTGACTTTAAATCTGTTCTATGGTTGGGGGCATTGGAGTTGCGGAGGGATTAGGCACGAGAGTTGTTAATCTAACTCACACCATTTTAAAACAGGGGAAGGGTGGGAATTGGATGGGAATTGTTGTAGTGAGAACATCTTAACTGTTCATGATAACTTAGTATATCATCCCTTAGCTAATCCCTCATCAGTCCCCACTAAACAAACAAGGTGGTAAACTTATCCCACAAATTCCCACTCACAATTCTCATTAGGTACCAAGCAAAGGATGGGGATTAACGTTACGCATACCATGTCCAATCTCACCACAATTTTCCTCCTCTAAAACTTCGTTCCTGTTCCCAATAACTGGCAAGTGCTTGTTATATTGATTGATAAAAATAGCTGAGCCGTTTTATTGTCTTTGCGTGCCCAGAGTTCTATGTGGATCTATGCCAAGTCATTGCGATGGAAATATATAGGTTATGAGATATTGGAATACAGAATTTGCTACCAAAAAAGTGAATTTAGCTGGAGTGTGTAGTGAGATTCTGCGTAACATGAAATATTCTGACAGGCAGTTGCAGTTTGTAGGTGTATTTATTGTGAGTGTCGAGTTGCTGATTATTGGTGGCTCAAATTATCCACTTCAAATATTCGAGTACATAGTTTCCTAGTTGGCTAATGGAGTCAAATTTGATCCTTATCGGCATAATGTCTATATGTCAGCCCAACCTGATAAACACATGCAATTTTGATGTAGTTTCAAACGTTTCTAACTTTCTATTAAAGTGAAACGGGAACTTGTTTGTTATTACAACGGCCAGTGCCCTTTCTGGGAAGCAGGTCCCTGGTCCAATAGGCCAACCTGTCGTGTTCGAGGCACGTTGTTAATTAGAGTGATAGATGCTACGATGGCAAGAAATGAGCAGAGCGGATTCCCATTATGCTTTTATTGATAATAAAATATTTCACGTTTCTTATGTAATTGAATCACAAGAAATAAAATCAAGTTTTGTGAGAGACACGTCCCATTGGGTATTCTGTTCATACTATTCTAGAATCTAGTGCAACAATGTTATAAGAGTGACAGTAGTTTTACTTGCAGGCACAATACTGTACATGAAAGGATGCTTATCTCTTTCCCTTTGTTCGGCTTATCTTAAGTTACGAACAATTGAAGAACCAGTGAGCTTGTGTTCTCTATTTCAGGGCCAATGCCAGAGGCTAAACAGAGCAAAGTTAGTAAAGTTGAGCAGTCCGGAAATAAGAACGTGGATTCTGGGACTGCTGCTCCTGGCAAACATATAAAGGCAGTTTCTTCTTCTTCTTCAGGGGAAGCACAAGTGAGCTCAGAAGTTCTAGCTAAAAAGTTCGATGACATTGCCCTTCGTGAGAACATGAAAGCGAAGAAAAAAGAACCAGCTGAAACCCCATCAGAGACTTTCAAGCAGGATGACGAGATTGATATGTTGTCGACATGCATAACAGATTCCATTGCGAAGCAGCTAGAGCATGTAATTTTGGAAGAGAAAAATGAAAAGAAGAAAAAGAAATCGACTAGAGTCTCATCAAGGGCATCCAAGAGTAAGCCTGCAAGAAAACCTGCTGGAAGTGATGGGCATGGAGTAGGCTTTACTAGTACAATCATTATGGGGGATCCTGCTTCGCTAAAGATGGATCAAGGGCCTTTGGGTCAATATAATTTCTCAAGTTCCATCCTAGCAGATAATCACCCCTCATCATCTCAACACTCTGTGAGAGATTCAACATGTGGTTACAATGAACAACTACACGAAGAATTTAGTAATGCAGTGGACCTTGGAAAGAATGGGACAAGTGACGAGAAGGCTAGAGCTGCACCAAAATCCTCACTGAAGGCTGCAGGGTCCAAGAACAGAAGTCAGTCTGTGACATGGGCGGATGAGAATGGAAGCATCTTAGAAATAAGCAAAGCATATGATATCCATTCAGATGATAAACAATCTAAGGCAGACATTGACAGTTCACTAAGGCGTGAATCTGCAGAGGCTTGTGCAGCTGCCCTTATTGAGGCAGCAGGAGCTATTTCTTCAGGCGTGTCACAAGTGGAAGATGCAGGTGAACATATTTTCCCTAACCTTGTGATCCTTTGATATGTGCACTCCCTTTTGTTGCTGATATACTGACTTGCACCTTTCTGAACACAGTTTCTAAGGCAGGGATCATCATATTGCCTGACATGCTTCACCAGGAACAGTTTGAGAATGATAAGGGCAATGATATAGTGGAGAAGGAAGTATCTGAAACAGATAATAGTGTTGTGAAGTGGCCAGCGAAGCCTGTGCTTCTAGACACAGACATGTTTGAGGTCGATGATTCCTGGCATGACACACCGCCAGAAGGTTTCAGTTTAACTGTAAGCATCCTACAGAAAAAAAAAGCACCAATTTTGTATCTTACTCCATGATTCATTTTATAATTAAGCCTGACATGCATGTCTTTTCAGCTGTCTGCCTTTGCAACAATGTGGGCCACACTATTTGGATGGATATCTCGGTCATCTTTAGCCTATGTGTACATGCTTGATGAAAGTTCTGTGGAACAGTTGTTGATATCTAGCGGGAGAGAGTATCCTGAGAAGAGAGTTACGAGAGATAGCCAATCATCTGAAATTAAAAGAGCTTTAGCTTCTTGCATCTCTAATGCATTGCCAGTACTTGCATCAAACATGAGGATGCGAATCCCTGTCTCCAAGCTGGAGACAACTCTGGTATGTATCAAGACGGAGTTCATTGCTTGATCTACTGTTGTGCAGTTAGTCCAAAGCTTTAATTTTCTACATAGACTTAGTTGCATATCAACGTTTTTAGCTTTACTAGCTGGAACATATTAAATTTCAGATAATTATTACTGGCAAGCAGTGGGTAATTACATTTGAGAAATTAGTCTAGTAGAGTGAGTTGGGATCCATATTTTTTTAGAAACAGGTAGAACGTGCATGTTCCTGGAAGTCCAGAACCTTTCTGGGTATTCTTTCTGCTCCTGGCTAACATCTAATCAGCCTAAAAAGGTGCAGGTTATCTTGATGTTAGCATCTGATAATTATTTATGCCCTCGCACCTTGAGCCACATGTTTGCGCTGGCACCTTGCTTTTGGATAATCTAATGGGAGTTGTTTCATTGGCTACCAGAGATACTTGATTGAGCCTATCTCATAATCAGCATAGAAGAAGTCTAGTCTTAACTATAGGGTCTCATAATGAATTAATTAGGCCCTCACACCTGGATCCACATATTTGTGCTGGGACCATCCTTTCAGATAATCTAATTGGCGTTCTATTCTTTGTTTGCTACCAGGGATATTTGATCGAGACAATGTCATTGGTTGAGGCACTGCCTCCACTGAGATCGAGGCAGTGGCAACTGATGGTTCTCGTGCTGCTCGATGCACTCTCGGTTAGCCAGCTTCCTGCTCTTACTCCAGTGATCTCAGACTCGAAGCTTATGCAGAAGGTGATATTTCCTTTCCCTACTTCTGTGATGTTCAAATACGCTGATGTATTTGTGTCCTGAAGAACATGTTTTTTTGTTGTTGTTGCATGCTGTAGGTTCTGAACTCGGCCCAGGTTAGCAGAGAGGAGTACGACTCCATGGTCGACCTCATTCTCCCTCTCGGAAGATCCACACAGACGCCCCCACAAAGTTAAGCCTGCGCAAGAGTTCCGTGGTCGAGTCAGAGAGCGTAGCAAATCCCCTCGTGTGCAGAGGGTTTGGATAAATCTTGACGCAGTCCAGTACATACATGATAGAAGTCGTTGTGTATCAGCATCAATAGCAGGGTGAATGAATAGTCGATTCGAATACCGCCACAGCAATGGCGTCCACTGGCTTGTTCTCTAGAAGACGCATCACAAATATGACTGGCTTACCAAGTTGCCATAGCTTGTTGTATTCGTCTGGTGTAGCCGCTGTCATCTGCCTGCGCGGCCAGGCTTGTTTCCCGTCACTCTCGTGAGCTCGTCCCTCTATCCTGGGGAGAGCAAAAGATAACTGTAGTAGTGCCTCTGGATGTCACCTATAACCGTAGCCCCACCTGTGAGTCGGTGAGTGATGGATGCCGCCGCCGTCGCTGTATGGGTGTGTACACATTTGTATTCTGCATTTGCCTATCAGCTTCCCTTCCGTGGTCAAATGCAGCGGCTTTTTCTGCCCGTCGTTTTTGTTGGAGTTGGCAGAAGAGCTGTGAGTGTGAGGCGTAGGTGCGATGAACCTTAGGTGTTATCGATGCGCCTCACTGATCTATATCTCTGTCACAGAGCGTAGAAATATTCTTGACGGCTAGGGATTGGGAAAGCAACAGAAAGGAACGGGGCCGTGGAGTTGGTAAAGGGGCTTGTCTAGCCTCGAGTGGTGCCGGTGCCAGCCAGCCATGCCACCACCACCAGCAGTCTTGCCACAGAATTTCCAGGAGCTCTCTTCTTCTTTGACTCCAAATTTTCCAAAGAGTTCACTTTATGTTCTCGTCGTACATGGGTCAGGACAGAAGAGAGAATCTGAACCTGTGCTAACTAATTGGACGTTCAATAATACAGCTAAATATAACAGTGGTTGCTCCAGGAAAGCAGGCCCGTGCCCATCCATGGACGCAACGGATCTACTATGTACAACAGCAATGGCGCGAGCGAGCAACAACACAAGTGAAGGAAAAACAACAAAGAAACAACGGGAAAAAATACCCCTACAAAACTGCCGGCCGCTGCCTGAACAAATGGAAAAAACTACAATATGTAGGTGGTAGGAGCGAGCAGATACGATTCCTCGATCGATGTCAGCATATGCATATTTACAGCGTGGGAACGACGACGACCCAGCCAGCTACGTACGTGCTACCACTTATCTCAGCTACCGATCGGTCTCCAGCCAGCTCCGCAGGTTGCACAGGGCCTCCGCGAGAGGCCCTTGCAGCTCCTCGGCCTCGCCGCCTGCTCCTGAGCCGACGACGGTGAGGTTGTCGGCTCTGACCCGAAGCAGACCACGATCACGGTGAGGTTGTCGGCCGTCTCGAGCCGCTTCGCCTCCATGACGAGCTCCCGCGCGCACCGCTCGGGGTCGTCGTGCTGCCGGAGGCCCCGCCGCACCACGCCCACCGCGTGCTGGCTCGTCATCACGTCCCAGATGCCATCGCAGCCCATGATGAGGAACTCGTCCTCCTCCGTCAGCGTCGCCTGCTGGAAATCTGGTTCGGCGATCAGGGGGGACGCGGAGGGGCAGTCGGGCGTCTTCATGTCCCAGTCGCCGAGAGCCCGCGTCACGGATAGCACACCGTTCAGGTAGCCATCCTCGATGTACCCACCGGAAGCGGCGACCCTCTCGCACTCCTCGGCATGGTTCGCTCTGTGGTCTCGGGACATCTCCATCGCTACGCCTCTCCGGCAGAGGACCGCACGGCAGTCGCCTGTGTTTGCGACCAACAATTGCCTGCAGGACAGGTCAGACCCTGGAATGAGTATCAGAGTATGCGTGCTGAAACGAGTGTCGCACAATTCTGCAGATTGGAACTGCAACTAATGATGCACAGCTTACCTCCCAAAAACTAATGCTGCGAGTGCCGTAGTTCCAGAAGAGCGGCTGATATCTAGACTATCAGCCAGAGCGAGATCGGCCTCCAAGAACGCGCTGCGAATACAGTCCTCGACGGACTCAAGGAATACATCATCTACTTGCGATGATTGTGGAAACTCCCGATCCTCGAACAGGAATCTCATCGCGTGCCTTTTCATGTAGGCTGCAGCATCGGACCCCCATGGCCATCGAAGACCTAAATACGAATAGAAGAAACAGGACAATTTATTTAGGCACTATTGCTAGACCGTGTGCTAAAATCCAGCAAGCATTTATGCTGTAATCACTTACTGACTTACCCCATAGAAGGCACTAGGTAATGGGCACACCAACAGCGAGCCAAGATGAGCCGAAAGATCATCTATCCGGATGTGTTCATCTTCCATGTATCTCCTAGGTCCGATATCAGCAAAGCTACCAGACCGAATGTTGGGCACAAACTGTAGTGTCTCAGCAGAAACACTCGTCGCACCATCAGCAGTCACCAACCCCTATTACCAAGACACAAAGCCATTACCACCCTGTTCCTTGATTTGGGCATTTGTACTTAATCTGGTAAACAAACACGATTTAAACCCTGCACAGTAGGCTAAACTAGCCGTATGCCAAAATGGCCTTCATTGCAGCAACAACTAGAGATTCTGACTTTATTAAGAATGAAATTGCACTACTGCAGAAGAACACATCACAGCTGAACAACTCTACACACTAGACAAATGGCTCCAATAATTTGAGCACCCACTTTCTCACCCCCGTGGCCTACAACCACCACCACCGCCCTAGAACTAGAAACCTCTAAAAAGGAGCTACTTTTTATGAAAGTATGTCAGACTTTTGCATCCACAAGCAGATAATCATTCCTAGTAAGAAAGAAAAGTTACCCCCCTAGCTTGAAAATAGTATGGCGATTATAATTCACAAAATATATGTAATTTTGAGCTGATTAAGTCCACAAATCTGTCTCAGAAATCCAACAATAAAGCTGCCTAACAGCTACAACTGATCCGTTGCTAAAATTCCCCAATCTCCTATGGACATACGGTCTCAGGACACAGGCATACCAGCAAAGAAAGGCACGAGCTTTAGCAGCGCAACTCACCAAGCGAGACACCTCGACGGTGACCTCTACCTCCACTCCCACCTCCGGTACCGCGACCGCCGACATCCCGGCCGCCTTGGCGACGCACCTGTGGTACGGAACCTCCAACACCGGCGCCGGCTGCTGATGCATCACCTCCGCCTCGGCCACCATCTCCGCGCGCCCAGAACCGCGGTCCTCTCCGGCCGGCGACCAAAAAGAGGGAAGATAAATCTCGCAACAGAGACAACCGCTCGATCTGTGCGCAGGAGTAGACCGTGAGAATCCGTGGGAGGGTGGCGCCTTTTCTGCGATCTCGGTGGTTTGTGGGACACGGTTTTCTTGATCTGAGGAGGAGGAGGAAGAAGAAATGGGTAGAGAAGAAGAGGGTAGTTGGCTTTTATCCCGTGCTTGTCTCTCTGTGTCTGTATGTGCGTGCGTGGAGGTGACCGTCGGCGACCGGTGCGTGGGCGGGCGGGTGACCGGTGGGTGGCGGTGGGCGTGCACGCGGCTGCTGCACGGACACGTGGATGCCGACCTCAGCACAAAATCTCGTTTCCTCCTCTCTGTTTTGGTGTTTGGAATAAGATACGTACAACGTTAGAGATAAAATTAGGTGAAAAATGTAAGGCGCAGGTGCAAGTGTTCATTATTAGATTTTGATGTGGAGAAGCAGAATGAAACTTTGCATTGTTTTTAACGTAAAAAAAACTGTGCATTGTTTGGCGTGTAGCAAAAATGATACTCGCTCCAATCCTTAAAAAAAGTGTGGGGAAAGCTATACGTATAAGTTGTATGAGATTAGTTCGTTTGTGGCGACATTTTTTTAGAATCGAAAGGAGTAGATTTCGTGTTCATATTTGATTTGGGTAAGATGTGTTGGAGGATATTTTTTGCTTAAAAGTGAGACCGATGATGTAGGTACATTGTTAGTTGGTTGTCATAGTAACACAACTAAAGTTGAAGTTGAAAACAAAATGTTAGTCTTTCTTTATTTGCTTTCTCAACCTATATCGACAGTGGTGCTCCATGATTCATTTTGTTCCTTGGCTCCCGTATTTGCCACGCCTTTCTTGAAATTTTATTTCTTATCTACTTTGGGATTTAGAATAAGATAAAATATTAATTAACATACTCCAAGAAAGTAGATAAGAAATAAAACTTTGCTCCTAGTACATTAGCCACACGGTGAAATAAAACTCCACCGTGTGGCTAATGTACTAGGCCGGTGGAGCAAGGATACTTTCGGCTCAGTCAAGAAGAAAATCAATAAACTCGAGAAACATTTAAAATATCTCCGCTTGTCGCCGTGGGGGAATACGGATGCGGAGGCAAAATTGGTTGAGCGCGAACTTTGTGAGCTGTTTGAACAAGAGGAGATCATGGCACGCCAAAGATCTCGGGTCAACTGGCTCAAAGAAGGCGATCGTAATACGGCCTTCTTTCATGCACGAGCATCAGCTAGGAGACGTACTAACAGAATCAAATCATTGGTACGCCCTGATGGCTCTAGATGTTCGGACTCTGCCGAAATTAAATCTATGGCAGCGGGGTTTTATTCGGACCTATTCTCCTCGGAGCCGTGCGAGCGGGTTGATGAGCTGCTAAGCGCTATTCCTTGCAGAGTCACGGATGATATGAATACAATGCTTTGTAAAGAGTATTCAGAGGAGGAGATCCATGATGCTTATTCCAGATGGGGCCAACCAAGGCACCCGGACCTGATGGTTTTCCGGCACTCTTCTATCAGATTCACTGGGATCTCATTAAGGAGGAAATTTGCGCTTCTGTCCGTGGGTTCTTATTGGGGGATCTTATTCCTGAAGGCTTATGTGACTCGGTGGTGGTCTTGATTCCTAAGGTAACCAACCCGGATAATCTAAAGAATTTCCGTCCTATCAGTCTGTGCAACGTTTTGTACAAAATTGCTTCTAAGGTACTAGCTAATCGGCTTAAGGTATTACTCCCTGATTTAATCTCTGAGCACCAGAGTGCTTTCGTACCTGGTCGATTAATTACTGATAACGCACTTATTGCTTATGAGTGTCTTCATACTATTCGGAAGCAGAAAGCCAAGAAACCTTTCTTTGCTCTCAAGATAGACATGATGAAAGCCTACGACAGGGTCGAATGGACTTATCTTCATGGTTGTTTATTGAGGCTGGGTTTTGATCAATCATGGATCAATTCGGTGATGCGATGTGTAACAATGGTAAGGTACGCAGTCAAAATTAATGGTGATCTGACTGATCCTGTTGTTCCCACACGTGGCATTCGGCAGGGGGATCCTATTAGCCCGTACTTGTTCTTGATGTGTACGGAGGGCCTCTCTTGCAAATTGAAGATGAAGGAGAATTCCGGAGAATTATTGGGTATTCGCAATGGAAGAACGGGGCCCCCGGTTTCCCATCTCCTCTTCGCGGATGATAGCATTTTTTTCTCTCGCAGTGATGTATCCAGTGTGCAGGCCCACCACTCAACACTCCAATTATACTGCCAAGGTTCTGGGCAGAAGATCAATCATGATAAATCTTCGATCTTCTTTGGGACAGCATGCTCGGATTCCATCAAAGACCGCGTGAAAAATACTCTCGGTGTTCATGCCGAAATTCTACAGGACTCGTACTTGGGCATGCCAACAGAAGTGGGGCGCTCAACTACCAGTACTTTTTCCTCTCTAGCGGACCGCACGTGGAAGAGAATTATGGCGGTGTCTGATCGGCCACTTTCCAGAGCGGGAAGAGAGGTATTTCTAAAAGCAGTGATACATGCTATTCCAACCTACGTCATGAGCTGTTTCCAAATCCCTACTCAAACTTGCACCAAAATTCGGCGATCCATTGCTAACTTTTGGTGGGGTGTCGAAGAAGGGCGGAAGAATATGCATTGGAGGTCTTGGGACTGGATGTCTACTCCTAAACCGATGGGAGGTATGGGTTTCCGCGATCTGGCATTATTCAACCAAGCAATCTTGGGCCGTCAAGCATGGAAAATGATCACCGAGCCGGATTCTTTATGCGCTCGAGTTCTAAAAGGAAGGTATTTTCCAAATACAGACTTCTGGCATGCTGCACGACCCCGATCTTCGTCTTTCACGTGGCGCAGCATTCTCCATGGCAAGGATCTAGTGGCGACAGGTATGCGATGGGGCATCGGAGACGGAAAGAATACTCTTATTCTCTCTGACCGCTGGATTCCGGGGATATCTCCAGAGGATGTGAATCCTAGAGGTACGATTCCACCTACAGCCTCTGTTGATTTGTTGATCGAGGCAGATTCACAACAGTGGGATGTGCAGCTCGTTCATGAGCTATTTGATGATACCACGGCATCAAAAATTTTGCAAATTCCCCTTAGCCGGTTTGGGGGTGAGGATTTTGCGTGCTGGCCATTGGAGCGGTGCGGAAACTACACAGTTCGCTCCGCCTACAACCTGGGGCGAACGCATGCGGTATGGGACAAAAGAAACCAATCTGGCCAGGGGATGGTCTCTGATCATACCGATGACATCAGGTTCTGGAAGAAATTGTGGAGCATTCGTGCGCCTGGTAAAATGAAAATAACCTTGTGGCGTTTTGCTCATGACTGTCTACCTAGTGGATTTCAGCTAAGGCATAGACGGATTCCAGCGACGGGGACTTGTGTGTTCTGTGCACGTGAAGAACGTGTGGAACACACGATGCTTTTCTGCCAGTACGCGTCGGCGGCTTGGCGTGAGGTGAAAAAATCAATTCCATTGAAGCTAAATAGGAAGTTCTTTTCAACTCCAAAAGCTTGGTTGATGGATTTTTTGGCGAGAGCGGATGATATCAAAATGGGGGCGGTGGCTGTTACTTTTTGGTATATTTGGAATGCCCGCAATGCAGTCCGCAACGGTGAAGACTTGAAGAATCCCACCGGTCTTGCTATCCAGATTGTGTCATATGTGCAGATGATCCAGCTACATCTATCTAAACAGCTAACTAGCCATAGGCGTGAGGCGATCTCGAAGTCTTCTTGGTCTCCGCCGTCGGATGGGTCTGCTGTTGTTAATGTGGATGCGGCGTTGTTCTCAGCTTCTTCAAGGATGGGGGTCGGTATTGTAATCAGAAGCCACAACGGGGAGTTCTTGGTAGCGTGCTGCCAGGTTCGCGATGAGGTTACGATGCCAGAATTAGCAGAAGCACTCGCAGTTCGGAGTGCAGTCATCCTCGCCCAAGAAGAAGGTTTGGACAAGTTCATTATCGCATGTGACTGTCTTTCACTCATCCACAGGATCCGATCGTCTTCGAGGGATCGGTCCCCTATTGGCGTGGTGGTCGGAGACATCAAGGTTTTGGCAAAGTCCTTGTCTGTCTCGTTCCGCCATGTTTCTCGTCTCTGTAATAACTCAGCACATACTTTAGCTCGTCGATCTGAACTTATCGGTAATTCTCTATACCGATCTTCTGCCCCGGATTTCATCCGGGACTTCCTCTGTATTGATACGATTTGATTCAATAAAGTGCTGTGAAATCTCAAAAAAAAAAAAGTGTCGTTTTCGCTCTTTTGGTTTCAGCTATTTCGGCTATTGTACTCCTTAGATCATATTGTTCTCATTGGCTCCCTCATCTTTCACGGCTTTGGCAATATTATTTTCTATTTATCTTTACCTTACCGCCAACCCTTTTTTCAACCTTTGATGGTGCTAATGTATCCTTCACCGCTGGAAGTTTAAATATGAGAAAGTGATAACTTGTCTGCTTTGTGGGGGAGGGGGGGTTACATGTCTATTGATTGTTTTTTCCTTTAATTTTTTTTATTTTTGGAGGAAACTCGTCTGTGGAGGTGATCGGCAACGACCTGTCCCGTGGGTAACCGGAGGGTGGAAGTGGGTATACACATGACTACTACATATACACGCGACTACACACGATTTCATTTCCTCTCCGTTTTGCAGGTTGGTAAGAGATATAACATTAATTAACATAATTTTTTAGAGATATTAAAAATTACGTGTTTATAACAAACTAACAACAATGTACAATTATGCCATAAATGTCATACGTGGTTTAAATTGTCTACATTAGATTTTTAAAAGGAGGCACATGATAAAATTATGTAATGGTGTGTAGAAAAAAAGGCATGTACACATAAAATGTTATTTCTTGTTCATATTTGTTTTTCATTAGAGGCGTGGTATATAATTTTTGTGGATTATGTGAAACCGATGAGGTATATACAATGCTATAGTTGGCTGTCATCGTAACTCAAACTCAAGTTGAATCCGGACAACGAAGCAGCAAATGTCGTATTCCTTTTTTTCTTTCATCTATTTCGGCTATTGTATCCCTTGGATAATTTTGTTCTCCCCGTCTCCCTCATTTTCCACGTTTTCCGAATGTGATTTTCTACTGCTCCCTATCATACTGACAACACTTTTCTCAAACTTTGAAGGGATATTTTCGTCTTCTCCGCTTCATGTTAAAATATGAGAAAGTTAACACTTTTCTGGTATCAGCTAATGACGACGGCCTTGGTGGATCGCGCCTTCTGCAAGAACACGAAAGCCGACCTCAACACATGATTTTATTTCCTGTTTTATTTGGGGTTTGGTACTATAAGATAGAACAATAATTAACAAAACAAAATAGATACAATAACATAGTAAATTCAATGATAAATGTAATAACATCTATAAGTGTTTATATGTGAAATTTTATGTGGATGGAATCAAGAAAAAATGAAAATATGTAGTGCTTTTGTGTCAAAAAGAATGGTATGCCAACATAGAATGATATTCCATGTCTTTCTTTATTTTGACCATCAGGGGTGTTGATGATACTTTTGCGGATAGCGTTTTAATTGTTTTAATATATTAAACGAGGCCGATGATGTATATGAGAATTCTAGATGGCTTCCATCACAACACAAACCCAAGTGAAGTTAGTTTGGAGTTCATTTCAAACAAAAAAGGACCGCATATTCTATTCTCATGTTTTCTCAACCTCTTTGGTTGTTGCACTTGTTTGTTCATTATGTCCTTGTTGGCTGTCTCATTTGCCACATGTCTCCCCATGACCCTCATCTTCTGCAAAGTCGATCTGTACATCATTTCCGACCCTCTTCTCATAATTAAGTGTTGTGATATTGTCGCATCTGCCACTTCACCTCCGAAAAGGAAAATAATTCTAAAGGGTCCAATATAGTGGACATTTTCCTCGTAACATCTGATGGCAGTAGTGAATTCCTCTGGATCCGTCTTTTACTATGGCGGTGGCTGGCAATCGAGCGAAGGTGCCTTGCTTTAGAATGTTTGTTATAACTAATATGCATTTCTTTAATCATCGTGAATGTACGGCTTACCTGTGATTATTTTATCGTTTTCAAGTTTTTATTGGTCAAGCTCGTTGACAGTTTACTTTGCTGACTTCTCACGAGTGGGATTGGTGGGACTCGGTCGTGCACTTTTCCCTGCTGAGTCGCGCGGCGAGGTGTGATGTTTAGTCCTACATCGCTACTTTATAGTGTATATACTACCAATTTGTAAAACCGCACGTGGCACGAGTAATGTAACATTGCATGTAAAGGGTTAGTCGGTCCCTCTACATACAATGTTATTTGATTCATATGTAGTTTCTTTTGCTATTAAATGCATGTGCATGGTCGTGATGTCATATGGGGTGGGATGTTTTGTCCCACATCGCTAGTTTACTGTGTGCACCACCTGTTTATACGGCCTAACATGACACTGCTATTGTCAATCTTGCATTTAGGTCCAGTTAAATGGGATGTTGGTTTTTTTATGTATGGTCATTGATACGTGTCTCACGTATCTATACTTTTTTATTGTTTCATTTTTATATTATTTATGTACGTTTTATTATAGTTTTATATCATTTTACCTATTAACAAGTGACCAGCGTGAGTTCCTGTTTTTTTTTTTGCTGTTTTTGAGTTTCAATAAAATTTGTTAAAGAAATGTTCGCGAAAGGTACTGAAAATCTACAGGGTCATTTTTTTCACCGACACGAAGACGGAGTCTAAAGGAGAGCCGAAGGTGACCACCAGGGATAGGGGGCAACCCCGAGGCGCGACGTAGGATGGGGCCGCACCCTAAGCCCACATGTGGGCCTTGAGTCTCCTCCTGTATCCTCTCTTTTCCTATAAGTTTCCCCTTGACCTAAGAAGATCGGGGCGGACATTATTTTCCATGAAATTTCTAGAGAGCCACCGCCATCTCAAAACCCTAACTCGAGGGTTCAAGAGTCCTGTTATGGCACCCTGCCGGAGGGGGAAATCGTCATAAGAGGTCTCTTTCTCGCCATGATTTCTTCATAAGTGATACGTGAGTAGTTCATCCTTGGACTACGGGTCTATAACAGTATCTAGATGACTATCCCTTCTTCTTGTGCTACCATGTTTAGATCTTGTGAGATGGCTAGCATGATCAAGCTCACCGTTACGCAATTGTCACATGTAGTGTTTGCTGGGGTCCGATGAATTGTGAAGTTATAATCAGATTGTTCATGTGTTTTATACGCTCTTGTTGCTATTATAATATCCATGGTTTATTTAAGTTCTTGCATTCTCTCTAATCCATGTAGTTATTTTAGCCAAGTGATTGCATGCAGGATTTTGTGCTACATAGTAGGCCCATGCCTCATGCGTGTCTGGACTCGAGTAACAACAACGACTAAGACCAAGGGATGTGATGTTGCCGCTAAAGGTAAAATAATGGTGTTTATGTCTTTTACTATTATGAATATTTCTTACATTATGTATGATGCTTAATGCAATTATATGTTGCTTTGCAACTTAATACCATCAGGTGGCAAGCATAGAAGTGCACTCAAGATGGATTATTAGTAATATATGCAGTCAGATAATGTTCTATGTATGTTTGACGCAATGCCTACATGAATACCGCACTAAACTTTGCTTGTCATAGTTATTTGTTGTTCCAATTCTATAAATTGCCCACGTGTAATTCATTCATTCAACATGTTTTGTTGTTATCTTTTGGAGAGATACCACTAGTGAAACTATGGCCCGGTCCATTATTTTACATTGATTACAACCTCGTTTAATTGATTTTTATTATTACTTGCTTGCCATTCCTTTTCCACTTTTATTATTATTTTCTACGCCATATGTTTAATCTCTTTTTTTGCAAGACGGGAAGATTCACAACCTTTCTAGAATGTTGGGGCAAAAGTGAGCTCATGTGTTGTGTCATGTTCACACTCATTAAAAACGATCACTGTGCTGTAGATCACAATGTCCTACTGGTTCGATTAAAACTTGGTCTCATCACTGAGGTAAATTTTCTAGTACACCACATCACCTTCCCTCTTGGGGTCCCCAACGGGTGGTGACAATTCACTTCATCAAGGACGTATTTCGGCGCCGTTGTTGGGGACTCTAGAGGTACCACGAGGTGGATTACACACTTCCATTCTTTTTACTTTTTCCTTGATTATTTACTTTTTGTTTAGTCTTGTTTTTTCTTGCTTGTTTTCTCTAAAAATCAAAAACACAAAAAATAGAATTTGAGCTTTTAGTCTTTTTCCTGTTTTGTTAGTTTATCTTGATTTTATCTTAATAAGATGGGTTCAACTGAGAGCACTAAGTTATGTGACTTTACTAGTACCAATAATAATAATTTCATCAGCACACCAATTGCTCCTCCTGCTAAGACATCATTTATGAAATAAAACTTGCTTTGTTGAATCTTGTTATGAAAGAGCAATTTTCGGGTGTTAGTTGTGTTGATGTTGCCTCCCATTCAAATAACTTTGTTGACTTATGTGATATGTATAATTATAAAGAGGTAAAAGGTGACATTATTAAACTGAAAGTATTCCCTAAAAATAGCATTCATTCTCGGACTAAATGCAAATATGCTTTTATTGGAAAGTACTATCCACCTGTTAAACTTATACACTCGAGGAGCAACATTATGAACTTCATACTATTTTATAATAAACATGTTGTTCAAGCTTGGGAAAAAATGAACTCTATGGTTAAAAATTATCCCACGCATGGATTGACTACATGGATGGTTGTCCAAATTTTTTATGCAAGATTAAAATTTTCTATGAGGAATTTATTGGATTCATCTACCGGGGGTGGTATGTTTATGTCCACCACAATAGGTGCGACAACTAAGATTCTTGATGATATGATGAAAAATTATTCTCAATGGTACACCAAAAGAGTTCCGACAGGTAAGAAGGTAAATTCTGTTGAGTAGATCTTTTATTTTAAAGGTAAAGTGGACATGATTATGTCTATGATTGCTAGGAAAAAAATATCCTATTGATACTAATAATGTTCCCTGAGCTTATCTGATTTCTCAAGAAAAGGATCAAGTTGATGTTAATTTTATGGCTAGAAATAATTTCAACAACACTTATAGAAATAACTTTGGTGGTAACAATTATAGACCTTTGATACATCTCTAATGTATCTATAATTTATGACGTTCCATGTTGATATTATGCCAATTGCTACATGTTTTCTATACGATTCATAGCATGTTTATGCATTTTCTGGGACTAATCTACTGACAAGATGCCACAGTGCCATTTCTTGTTTTCTGCTGTTTTTGTAAGTCAGAAAAGTTGTTCTGAAAATATTCTCGGAATTGGACGAAACAAAAGCCGGAGTCGCTATTTTTCTGTCACGTACACGGAGTCCGAAGGAGACTCGAAGGAGGCCAGGGAGGCAGCCACACCAGGTGGCGGCGCGGCCCCCCTTGGCCGCGCGACCACGTAGTGTGGGCCCCCTGGTCTCCCACCGACATCGCCCTTACGCCTATATATTGCCTTCCTCAGGAAAACCCTAAGTACCCGAGTCTCCATCCACGAAAAGTTCGGTAGCCGCTGCCGTCGTCAACCCTAGTTCGGGAGGGTTCTCAAGCTCTTCCCAGCACCTTGCCAGAGAGGATAATCATCACCGAAGGGCTCTTCATCACCATGCCTTCCTCCGGAGTGATGCGTTAGTATTTCATCCTTGGAGTACTGGTCCATAACAGTAGCTAGATGGTTGTATTCTCCAATTTTGTGCCATCATGATTACATCTTGTGAGCTGCCTAACATGGTCAAGTTCATCTTATTGTAATGCTACATGTTGTGTTTGCTGAATATTGAATACTATATCAAGTTGATTATAGATCTATCATATATGTTATTTGTGATATTGCATTCTCTCCGTTGCTAATAGATGCTCTGGCCAAGTAAATTCTTGTGACTCCCAGAGGGAGTATTTATGCTAGATAGTGGGTTCATGCCTATGATATGTCTCAAACGTATCTATAATTTTATGATGTTCCATATGATTTTCATGCCTTATGCTACATGTTTCTTATACACTTTATGCCATTTTTATGGATTTTCTGGGACTAACCTATTGAAAATATGCCATAGAGCCAATTCATGTTTTCTGCTCTTTTTGGTTTCAGAAAAGTTGTTCTGGAAATATTCTCGGAATTGGACGAAACAAAATCCTAGAGTTTTAGAAATTCGTCATGTACGTGGAGTCCGGAGGAGACCCGGAGGGGGGGGGCTCATGGGCCCCACACCATCGGGCAGTGTGCCCCTGGCCGCGCCAGCTGAGGGTGTGGGCTCCCTAGCCACCCACCGACGTTGCCCTCTTGCCTATTTAAGCTTCTCCACGGGTCAACTCTAAATACCCGAGCCATTTCCACAAAAAAGATCCGTAGCCGCCGTTATCGTCAACCCTAGTTCGGGAGGGTTCTGGAGCTATTCCCAGCACCCTGTCGGGAGGGGGAATCATCACCGGAGGGCTCTTCATTACCATGCCTGCCTCTAGAGTGATGTGTCAGTAGTTTATCCCTGGACTACGGGTCCATAGAAGTAGTTAGATGGTTGTTCTCTCCTCTTTATACCTCATGTTTAGATCTTTTGAGCTGCCTAACATGATTAATATCATCTTATTGTAATGCTAAATGTTGTGTTTGGTAGGATCCTATGAATATTGAATGCTATGTACAATGATTATCAATATACCATGTTCTTTCATGTGTATGTTATTTATGATCTTGAATGCTCTCTGTTACTAGTAGATGCTCTGGCCAAGTTGATGCTTGTAACTCCAAGAGGGAGTATTTATGCTCGATAGTGCGTTCATGCCTCCCTTTCACTCATGCTCGAGTGACAGAAACGTAACGGGTGGGGGATGTGCTGTCGCATTAGGGAGAAAACAACAATGCTTTGTCTAAGGATGATGTTATTGTTTCCATTACACACTTTGCTTAATGCAACTATCTGTTGCTTGCAATTTAATACCCAAGGTTTGCTCGGATGACACTTTGAGGGTGGATTATTAGTCATAGATGCAGTTGGATAACGGTCTATGTATCTTGTTTTAATGCCCGCATGAATCACATAGTAATCATCATGTCATGCATATGCACTATGGTGCAGTCTTTATATCTGTCAATTCCCCAGCTGTAATATGTTTGCCCAGCATGTTATCTATTTGTTTTGGAGAGACACCTCTAGTGAACTATGGACCTTGATACGTCATAAATGTATCCTTAATTTCTGATGTTCCATGTTGTATTCTTATTGTTTCCACATGTTTGCTATACACTTTATGCCATTTTTATCGATTTTCCGGACTAACCTATTGACAAGATGCCACAGAGCCAGTTCCTTGTTTTCTGTTGTTTTTAGTTTCAGAAAAGTTGTTCTCGAAATATTCTCGGAATTGGAAAATTCAAAGCCCGGAAGTCTTAGAATCCCCGAAGGTTCCATGGAGTCCCGAAGAGACCCGGAGGGGGGCCTCAGGGGGCCCACACCATAGGGCGGCGCTCCCCCTTAGCCACGCCGGGGGGTGGTGTGAGGCCACAGGCCTCCACCGCCTTTGCCCTTCCGCCTATTTAATCCCCCCGAGACATAAACCCTAGGACGAGACCACTTTTACCCGAGAAACACCCGACGCCGCCGTCACCATCATCCTGAGATCGGGAGGGTTCTGGAGCTCTCCCCGGCACCCTGCCAGAGGGGGAAATCATCACCGGAGGTGTCTACACCACCATGACCTCCTTCGAAGTGATGCGTGAGTTGTTCATCCCTGGACTACGGGTCCATAGCAGTATCTAGATGGTTGTTCTCTCCACTTTGCACCTCATGTTTAGATCTTGTGAGCTGCCTATCATGATCCACATCATCTTTATGTAATGCTACATGTTGTGTTTGCTGGGATCTGATGAATGTTGAATGCTATGTCTTCTGATTATCAATCTATCATGTTATCTTCATGCTTATGTTATTTATGATCTTGCATGCTCTCTATTATTAGTAGATGCTCTGGCCAAGTAGATGCTAGTAACTCCAAGAGGGAGTATTTATGCTCGATAGTGGGTTCATGCCTCCTTTTCATCTGTGCTCGAGTGACAGAAACGTGACGGATGGAGGATGTGCTGTTGCCATTAGGGAGAAAACAACAATGCTTTGTCTAAGGATGATGTTATTGTTTACATTACACACTTTGCTTACTGCGATTATCTGTTGCTTGCAACTTAATACCCAACGTTTGTTCCGATGATATTTAGAGAGTGGATTATTAGTCATAGATGCAGTTGGATAACGGTCTATGTATTTTGTTGTAATGCCCGCATGAATCACATAGTAATTTTTGTGTCTTGCATATGCACTACGGTGCAACCTTCATTTCTGTCAATTTCCCAGCTGTAATTTGTTCACCACACATGTTATTTATCTTTCACAGAGAGACACCACTAGTGAACTGTGGACCCCGGTCCATTTTTTCTCATACTGATAAAACACCTACTGCTTTCATACTGCTCTCATACTGTTCCTACTGTTTTCTAATGTTTTCCACACCATACGTTTAACCTCTTTGTGTTCAGCAAAACCGGCGAGATTGACAATCTCACTGCTTTGTTGGGACAGAGAGATTTGATGGTGTTGTGTAGGATCCACGTTGCTGTTGAACCGGTAGTGCGCCCTACCACCTCAGCTGCATCAACCTTCAGAGATTTCTTGTCCTCCTACTGGTCGATTCAACCTTGATTTCTTTTCTGAGGGAAAACTTGCTGCTACACTCTTCACAACCTTTCCCTTGGGGTTTACCAACGAGGGCATTAAGGCCATCAACAAGTTTTCTGGCGCCGTTGCCGAGGACGAAGTTTTCGGGAGCAAGCAGCCTCCCGTCAAGGCACCCATCAAGTTTTCTAGCTCCGTTGCCTGGGAGGAAGAGAATTTCTGCAAGGGGAGTCTCTCACTTCCAATCTATTTTCTTTGTTTTTGTTTTGCTTAGTTTATTTTATTTTGTCTTGTTTGCTTCGCTTTACCAAAAACACACAAAAAAATGTTCTTAGTCTAGCTGTTATTTTTTGCTTTACCATGCTTGCTATCAATGTTTGATGCCTTTGAAACTAGATCTTTTAGGCAAAAAAATATTATAAGGAACACCGCTTGTCACAAAAAGGGATACACTTATGGGAGCAAATTAATAAATTGCATGACTATGCTAAAAATTTGTGCTCCACTCCTCTTATGTTAAGGGAAATTATGAATTAGATGATGTGGAACAAATTGAAGAATTTATTGCTTGAAAGGTTCTTTCAAAATTGCTTATTTACTTGAAAGTATTGATGACGCACCTTATAAATACGATATTTATGCTATACTTGAATATTGCTTTGATAATTACAAGGATTGTAATTACTACATAATGGAATATCTTAATAAAGGCTCTCAACCTAAGGAAGAGATGCATGAACCTATGGAAGAAGAAACTACTGAATCTGGAAGCTCATTGGATGAAAAGGAGGAGGAGAGTGATGATCAAGAGGAGGAAGAATGGAGCTACCCATGTCCACCTCCCAATGATAGTAACTCTTTAACTCATACATTATTTGATGAAATTGATACTTGCTATACTTGTGACCTTGATTCTACTATGAATGAAACTTGTGAGAATGATATTGCTATTGTTATTTATGATAATCCATGCTACTTAGATAAATCTTATGATAATGCTCTTGATTATGGCCCTATGTTACTTGATGTTATAAATTATAATGCTATTGAAAATAGGATTGCTATAATGTGACATATACCTTTTATGAGTGATCAATCATCTTGTTTTTCTATTACTAAAAGTGGAAAAAAATAAGGAGCTGATTTTAAATTTTGATCCCACTGTTTTGGAGCTTGATATGAATTGTGTGCTTTTAGACCATGACAAACATGCTTTATGTGATAATTATGTTGTTGAGTTTGTTCATGATGATACTGGAAATTATTATGAGAGAGGAAAATATGGTTGTAGGAATTTTCAAGTTACTAAAACACCTCTCTTTGTGTTGAAATTTTTGAAGTTGCTCTTGTTCTACCTTCCCATGATTTCTAGTTTGAGCTTCTTTGATTTATTTATTTACAAGAGTCCTATGCATAGGAAGTGGGCTAGACTAAAATTTGTTTTATACTTGCTTCTTGGTTCTCTATTTTTCTTAATTCATATTTCTTATATGAGCATCTTCTTCATTTGAAAATACTTGATTCCACTTTTCCGGGCGTAGCTAAAAGGCGTTAAAGAAAAGAACTTCTTGGGAGATAACCCATGGTTTTATTTTGCTTTGTTCTTCTCTGTTTTTATTTGAGTCAAGGGGTTGTATACTTCTGTAGCAACTCCTTTGTATCTTTCTTTTCATGTTTCAGTAGTGCCAAGTAAGGTTTCTGACGAGAGTTGGAGTTGGTTTTCGCATTTCTGCGCAGGAAACAGATTTTTGCTATATGTCGTAAGAAATCGTATAAAATCCTGGAATATCAGAATGATCTGAAATGTTTTTTTTGCTTATTCCTCAGCTAATTCCACAACTTTTTTGTTCTTTAAGTTTTTCGATCTGAGCAACGTAAGTGCCTCGAAAAAATTCGTCTTTACAGACAGTTCTAGTTTTGACAGATTCTGCCATTTTTCTTGCATTTGCTCTTTTGCAATGTCAAGTGGATTTCTTTGCTTCACGAAACATCAGTGCCTGTAGATAATGTTTAAAAATATCAATAGCACTTTTGCCATACAGAACTAATGGAGTTTTAATTGTTGCACTAACCCTCTAATGCGAATTACTGTTTGAGTGTGGTGTGAAGGAAGTTTTCAAGGGTCAAGAGAAGAGGTGATATATGTGATCTAGAAGAGTGCAAGGTCAAAGCTTGGGGATGACCCCATGGTTCATCCAAGCATATTTTTAGAATACTCAAGCATCATAGCTTGGGGATGCCGAAGGCATCCCCTTCTTCATCAACTATCTATCAGGTCACTTCTCGTGAAACTATATTTTTATTCGATCACATCATATGAAGTTTACTTGGAGCGTATGTTTGTTTTTCTTTTGTTTTCCTTGCTGCAATGATATAGTTGGACCCTAGAATTCCTTGTTTGGGAGAGATACACGCTCCGCTTTTTCGTTTGAATACTTGCTATGCTAGTATTCTTAGTTTTTCTTCTAGTTACTGCAAAAATTCCTGTTTAGCTCTTGTTTTTATTACATCTCTTGTTCAGAGTTGTTAGTTTTAGTAGTGTTATGTGAGTCCTCTCATGTTTGCTTGCTGTAGCATTTAGAGATTTTTTGTTAAAGCATGTTTTGTATGGTGCTTGTTGGGAAAAGAAACTGCTGCTTGAGGTAGAATGTTTTTGACGGTGCAAGTAGAAGCTTGTATAGACCGTGGCTAGACTTTTTCATATCATGCTAGATGTTATTTTAGTTTTAAAGACTTGTGGTTATTGAGTAGAATGATTAGCCTCAAATAGATGAGAGTGTTTAATGTGCCATTAAAAGAATCATGAGTTGTTCTTGTCATATTGAAGCATAAATTTGTGGTGTTCTCCTTTGAATGTTTTATTTGGTTGACTTGGCGCATGCTCACACCATATTTATGACTATGAACCGGTCACTTATACTTGTGGTACCACTTATGCTTTGATTAATGATGTTTATGTCGCAATGCATGATTATGGCTCTTATGCTCTCTTGATTTATAGCTCCCAGTCTTTTGCTAGCGTCCACCTGTACTGAGTATGAGATCTAATCGTGCATCCAACTCCAAAAAACCAAAGTTTTCCCATTCTGTCCACCATACCTACCTACATGTGGTATTTAACCGCCACTCCAAAGTAAATTGCTCATGTACTATTAAAACTTTCAAACTTACTCCTGTTTTGTGCTCCTGTTTTGGCTCATGAGGACGTAAATAGAGAATCTTTATCTCACTTGTTGATTGGACTTTCACACCCTGGACTAGTGGTTTCATCCGCTTATCCAATGAAAGAAGAGCTGCCAGCAGGGTGCCCAGCCCCAAATTAATAACACAACTTCTCTTCACTATTTTTGCCCCTGATTTATCAGTCAAAGCATAATTGTATAAACAAAAGAGAAAGAGGGATGACCTTCTACCCAGATGCGTCCTTCTATGGGAGCCGCTCTTGTGAAGTCGAGTTGGCTTGTGGCGTACTGTATTTTCTGTTTACCATTTGTTGACATAAGCATACACCTCTCTTAAAAATGTTTTCAATACCTATATTTAATAAAATAAAAGCTCTAGCACATGAGTTGATCCCTGCTTCCCTCTGCGAAGGTCCCTTCTTTTACTTTTATGTTGAGTCTCCATCTTCCAAGTTTATGCATGGTTGAGAGAGCATTTTTGCCATTCTTAGTTTTAAGTGCATTTGTCCCAGAAACATTATTAATTGATTCATGATGTGTTATTGCTTGTTCTCTAATTATTTGTTCCAGTCTTCCTCATGAACTTTGAAGGTGTCCTGGCATTTATGTTTTGCCCCACTCTTAAGGCCTAGCGAAATATCACTTTGACATGTTCTCTCTATACTTGAAACAAACATATCTCTTTTTTTGCATTGTTATTCATGATCTTTTATTTGAGTTACTTCTCATAATGCAAAGCGATTGCTATGATTTATTATAAAAGTTCTATTTATCATTCTTGTGTTTAAGTTCTATGATCTCAGCTTACTTATGCTTTTACATTATTGATGATTAAGTTTATGTTGGTAGCATGTCATTTCAGAAATTATGTGTTTTTATCGCTTACCTACTCGAGGACGAGTAGGAACTAAGCTTGGGGATGTTAATACGTCATAAACATATCCTTAATTTCTGATGTTCCATGTTGTTTTCTTATTGTTTTCCACATGTTTGCTATACACTTTATGCCATTTTTATCGATTTTCCGGACTAACCTACTGACAAGATGCCATAAAGCGAGTTCCCTGTTTTCTGATGTTTTTAGTTTCAGAAAAGTTGTTCTGGAAATATTCTCGGAATTGGAAAATCCAAAGCCCGGAAGTATTAGAACTCCCGAAGGTTCCACGGAGTCCCGAAGAGACCCGGAGGGGGGCCTCAGGGGGCCCACACCATAGTGCGGCGCGTCCCCCTTGGCCGCGCCGAGGGGGTGGTGTGGCCCCCCATGCCTCCACCTCCTTTGCCCTTTCGCCTATTTAATCCCCCCGAGACATAAACCCTAGGAGGTGACCACTTTTACCCGAGAAACACCCAGGCCGCCGTCACCATCATCCCGAGATCGGGAGGAATCTGGAGCTCTCCCCGGCACCCTTCCGGAGGGGGAAATCATCACCAGATGGGTCTACAGCACCATGCCCTCCTCCGAAGTGATGTGTGAGTAGTTCATCCCTGAACTACGGGTCCATAACAGTAGCTAGATGGTTGTTCTCTCCACTTTGTACCTCATGTTTAGATCTTGTGAGCTGCCTATCATGATCAAGATCATCTTTATGTAATGCTACATGTTGTGTTTGCTAGGATCTGATGAATGTTGAAGTCTATGTCTTCTGATTATCAATCTATCATGTTAACTTTATGCTTATGTTATTTATGATCTTGCATGCTCTCTGTTATTAGTAGATGTCTGGCCAAGTAGATGCTAGTAACTCCAAGAGGAGTATTTATGCTCGATAGTGGGTTCATGCCTCCTTTTCATCTGTGCTGGAGTGACAGAAACGTGACTGATGGAGGATGTGCTATTGCCATTAGGGAGAAAACAACAATTCTTTGTCTAAGGATGATGTTATTGTTTACATTACACACTTTTCTTACTACGATTATATATTGCTTGCAACTTAATACCCAACGTTTGTTCGGATGATATTCGTGTCACACCCCAGTTTTTGGAACCTTGTACTGTAGTTCAAGGAGACAAAAATGTGGGCCAACAAATTTTTTTTACAACAACATGTTTGTTTGAACCAACATGTGTATGTGACAATATTCATATATGCAATGCAAGATTTGTTTGATTTGAAAAACCAACACAAAAAACAATTTTCCTAAAAACACCTTTATATTTTCCCTGATGTTACTTGAGTGATATTTATTCCAAGACTTGGATCATGCTTGTTTGCATCTTGATTTATAATTTTAACTTTGTTGCATCCAATAAAATAAAAATAGAAAATTATTTATGAAAGTTTTCTTCTAAGTTTTCTATTGAAACTATTTCCTGAAAAATATAGGCAAGTACCTGTTTTCCACACTTGTTTTCACTAGGCTAAAATATTCCATTTTGTGTTTTCTTGACTTGTATTTGTTCTTTGATATATGGAGTACAAATCCATAAGATTGGTTTTGATTTTGGAATAAGAAAAACAATCTTTTGCTTGTTGTTTTTGTGGAAGAAAAATAAGACAGAAAAAGGCATTTTTAGAAAACAGAGAATAACAGAAAGTACCCCTTTTCCCACTTTGTTTTCCTAGCCTTCAACTTTTCCCAAAAAAAATCAAAAGATGTTTCTGAAAGTTTAAAACATGTTTAACAATCTCCAACTTTGAAAACAAAAATTAGATTTCATTTGACCCCTGAAAACAAGCTCAACTTTTTGATGATCTTAATTGTTTTCAGCACTTGGAAAAATTTGCTAAGTGTTAAGTGAATTTTCTGAATTTTTCAGAAATAGTAGTTTTACGAAATTTTAGCAGATGTTTTCTATTGGTTTTTGTCAAATCTTGAAATGCCACTTTGCCAAAGGGATTCACCTATGTATGGGCTTCATGTTGGATCCTTCGGATTGCTTCTAGATGGTCAAGGGAGAGAGAGAGAGAGCAGGAGAGTAAGAGAGGGGGCAGAGATAAGGATGGCATGGCATGGGCACAACAGTGCCATGGTCACTGTGGGCATGCCTTGGCTTTTCCATCCTCCAAAAGCCTCCTAGCACTTGCACACGACCATTCCACACCTCCCTGACACCACCCACGACTTGGAGCACCGCGGACACGCCCCCAAAGCGCCCCCATGCCGTTTTCTGACACCACCCGAGAGCACCCCGTGCACACGACCTCAATGCCGTGGCTTTAAGCCATCCCGTGCGTCCCCCTCTCGCCACTGCCTCCCCACACCACCACCCTCTCACCTCGAGCAGCCAGACGAGCCCCCAAGCCTCCACTAGCGAGCCCGAGCTCGAATATTGCCGCCGGCCACCAAGAAATGCTCTGAGGTGGTGCAGCCCTCCCGCTCCCTCCCATCTCTCGTTATCGTCACCTTAGAGCTCCCCATAGTCCCGCCGCAACTCCCTGAACCCTCCCCGTGTGTGTATGCGTGCAGGAGCGCCGCCGCCATTGTGGTCGCCGCCGTGGGCGCTCTGTCGCGCGCCACCGCCTGGAGCCGCGCCCGACGCCAACTCACGCGCCCCTCGACTCCCCTGAGCCCCTGCAACCTCCTCGACGCAACGCCGCCCCTCCACGAGCCCCGCGTTGAGCACACGCGGAGATTCCCGTCGCCGGCGTGTTCCCGTTGAGAGAGAGAGTGAGGGAGGAGGAAGAGACTCCATGGCCCGTCGATTGTGAGATCGACGACGCACGTTTAACCTGCCGGTTTCCCGCTCCGCACGCATGCGCTGGGGCGCGCCATGTTTTCCTTGGGCCGCGCAGTGAGAAATTGGCACAAGCCGCAATTTGTTTTTCCGTTTAAATCTTTACAGAAACTAGTGTTTGCTTTAGTCTTGTGAAAAATAGAGTTGGTGCAGGATATATTCTACAAAAATTCACGGCAGTAGATTTGCTGTTTCTTGAACACACCCAAGTGGTTGATCCAGGTTTGCATGTGTATTTTTGCTATAGTAATTTAAATGTCACTGAGTATCTGTGAGACCGTTTGGGGAATAACTTTTTGTGTATGTTTCCAAATGGGTCAAACAAAATTGTTTTGACTAGCTAGTGAATAGATCTATCAATAGGGCTTGACCTCACATCAAGGGGAGTTTCCATTTGGAAATTCCATCCATTTTGGTAAATGACCAGTAGGCTTTTGTAGGATTTTTAGAGAGAGTTTAAAAAGATTTTTGATGTGAATCCAATTAGATGAGTTTGTGTGTGACTATATCTATGTAATCCTATCTTGGTGGAATTTTTAGAGCTCTCGATTATTTTTTGTGAGCATTTCTAGAAACAATACCTTTTCTGTTTTTATTAAATCTTGTGTGCTTGTTTTTAAATAAATGTTTGCTTGTTTGAAACTTGTTTCCTAGCATGTGTAGATGTGTTTCTACTTGTTATTAGGTTGTTTTCTTGCAGAACAAATACATTAGGAAGTGTGTGCATGATTGGAAATCAAATAGAAATAGCTTTTTTATTGTTTCCTAGTATTTTGTTTGAATAGATTGTGTGAGAAAATCTTTGTGTGTTTTTTACCTAAGTTTTTGTTGTGGCTAGGTTGAGTCCAGTACCATTTTGGTGCCGTTCTTGTGATTCTATCACCTCCGTTAGCTTACTTTTTATTTTATAGAAAAGCATGTATAGCATTTGTTGTTTGTTTTCACTTTGTTGTTTCACTAGTATGAGTAGGAGTGTGATGAATTGTTTGGTTGATGATTGTCTTCTCAAGTAGGACCATAGGCTTTGTGACCTCTTAAAATGTCTTGGTATATTATTGGGCCCATAACCCACTGGACCCATTGCATTTTTGGTTAGGGATACAAATCCCCTACCAGACACTTGTTTGTTAATAGCATGTACTACTATATGTGTGTTTAGTATTTTCCACCAAGGAAAATGGTTGATTGTTTTACTTGTTTGAGTGAAGTGATAGAAATAATTTGTGACTCCTAGTATGTCTAGTTGAGGTACATTTGCTGTCATAATGTTCCCTTGGGAATATCATGTTAAGAAGTGCTTAACTGTTGTTTGGATTAATTGAGTATTGTTTGGAAATAGAATTATTTTCCTAGTGTTGGTAAATTATGTGTGGATAGAAATTCCTTGAGTGTTTTGATTTTAGAAAATGTTTTATTGAGAATGTATTGAGTGCATAGCTACTGGTTGTATAGCATGTCACTTTGTTGCTTGTTATTTGGTTGATTAGAAAAGCATGTTCAACTAGACTTGGTTGATTCTTGCTAAGTAGTGGTTTTCATAGAATTATTGAAGTATATTTACTTACTAGCATGTGTAAGGTGGATGTGTTGTTAGTAGGTATTTATATTCATGTGTTTCTTGTTTAGGAGAATGCATCCTTGTAGGATTGTTTTCTTCTCTAGCGTTGCATTAGTGTCACCACTAGATATTATCAGTTGCTCCATTACGTTTGTCTTAGATTTTTATGAGTGTATGATTATCCTAGCATGTTTAGCATCTTTTCATTTCTGTTATTGTGGCATAGGTATTTTAGTTGCTAGTTGTGATTAGTGGCAGAATACAATTATTTATTATAACATGCTTGTGTAGTCATCTTTCATGACTAGTATGTTTTTAGTAGAGTCATGTTGTTATGTTATTTTTTAGTTTTGTTACCTCCTGTGATTGTTGTGTTTTAGAGTGTGTATTATGACTTGTTACATTTTATTGAGCCACTGGTTTGTTTGGTTACTTTCATGATTGAGTGATTCCTTAGCTTTTGTGTAGACATAAGCATAGTCAGTAACTATATATTCATCTATGGTTTGTTTGCTTTGCTGTTTGGAATTGTCTGAGTGTTTACCTTAGCATGAGTATTGTATTATGGTGGTGTTTAGTTACCTTGTTATCTATGCATTAGATTAGTGTAAACTTGTTTGGAGATGATTGCTTGTGTCGTTGTTAATACCCACTTCCATGGGTATTGCTTTGAATGATTGTTAGTACCTTAGTAGTCTCACCCTTGTGACCACAAGCTATATTTTTAGCTTCTTAAATATCTTGGTATGAGAATGGTACACCCACTCCATCTATGATATTTAATATGTGGAATATGGTTTCTCAACCATATGTATTTCTGGCAGTAGTTTTGTACCATGAGTGTTTGTGAATAGGTTTCTCGATAGATTTTTGAGTGATTGCTCTAGTATAAGTTTGCTTGATGTATGTGTTGCTTTGTTTATGTGATTGCATTTTTGGTTCTGAGTGTGTGTCTTTTATTCTTTTACGAAGTTAGAAAACAAAGAAGAAGAAGGAGTTGTAGAGATGTGTGTCAAGTTCAAGCTACTTCAAGGCCAGGGACATAAAGAGTTTTAAGGCAAGCCATCCTGATGCTTGCTGTTACTACCCTTATCATTATCTATCATGCATGTTTTACTTCTGAAAAGTTTTACAAAACTTTGATTATCAAAAACTATTTTTGAGTGACTATTACCACTATTAATACTATATATTATCCTTATGCCAGTAGTTGAAACTTGGTGTTACCAAGCCCATAGCCACCATCTGGTATTTATTACCACCAAAAGTATAAGTCCCTAAGTGGACATCCTAAAAATATGTTTTTGTAAAACAAAGGCCTTATAGAAAACCCGGTGGAAAGGCGAAGCCTTATCCACCGGAGGAATGTTGAAGTCGTCATTTTTGGGAAAAAGTGTTTTACAAAAATGAACCATAACCTAGTCTTCGCCGGGCAACCTTTACCGTACTGCCACTCTACCCCAACATGGGCACGAGGCTTAATTTGAAGCTTGTTTTTGTTAGTGTGTGTTCTGACTCAATTTTCTATAAGGGTCGTCATGCCCTCGAACCGATTGTCGCCAGGAGGAGTATACGTGACATACAAAGTGAGGGATTAAGTTACCCCCCTATCGCAGGAGTTGGGACCCCTGCCGTGGCGCTGGTGGACAGAATGCCGGGGGAATCAGACCCAACTGAAGAGGTAGGCATATTCTAGCTTGAACATAGTGGATGGTTAGGATCAGTTATCTGATGTTTACATACTGTTGTTACAGTCCGTGGTTGTTCACGACGGATGTACTGGATCTTGTGGAATGTGTACACCTTTGTAGAGTCAAACTATTCTGAATAGCCGCATCCTCGGATATGGACAGTTGAATGGCCATGTAGCTAGCATTGTGTCAATGTTTCAAAAAGGAGTTTTGAGAAAAGGGAGTTGAACTTGAGAAGTAATGAAAGAAGGAACTTTGTACCATGGAGGTACTGTTGGAGAAAAGCCAGAAGTTGTTTCACAAGAAGTTTTGCAAAGAAAAACATTTCTTTTCTAAAACAAAGTTTTACAAAACTCTTGGATATGTAATATCTACAAGAGAAAGAAAACTATATTATTTTCTTTTGAAGTATGTTCTTCAACAAAGATACATAGATTTTAAAAATCAACTATGATATATCTTTCATATATCATGGATAGTGAACCCTATGTACAGCTTACCTACTCCACCGTATAAGCATAATCGCATTCTGTAAGCTACATGATGGGCGTCTTGATGAGTATATTCAAACGTACTCATATTGGTTTCGTCCCTGGTATTTACTTGCCAGACTTCGAGAAGGAGTCTCAGGAAGAGATCTATGAGGAGGAGTACTGCACCGATGGACTTGCGAACTAGGATCGTCTCCCGGTCAGCAGCCTGTAGGTTAAGGCGTGACTTGGGCTCTACTACGTTTGTCTGTTTTAGTCTTCCGTTGTGTGCGTTATGTGTTTGCCCCGCGTGGGAGTTGTGTTAGACTTGGTCATGTGACCATGTCCCTTTTGTAAGTCTTTCTGTAATCGTGTAATGGATATTGTATCTGTATGCCAACTTGATATGTTGTTCACGACTGGTGTGATCTGGCATCGTGAATGTATGCATATTGGAGGTGTCCTTGAACAGTGGTTCTGGGGGACCTTACAATTTGGAGGGTGAATTATTAGTCATAGATGCATTTGGATAACGGTTTATGTATTTTGTTGTAATGCCCGCATGAATCACATAGTAATGTTTATGTCTTGCATATGCACCTTTGCAGCCTTCATTTCTGTCAATTGTCCAGCTGTAATTTGTTCACCACACATATTATTTATCTTTCACGGACAGACACCACTAGTGAACTATGGACCCGGGTCCCTTTTTCCTCATACTGATAAAACACCTACTGCTTTCATACTGCTCTCATACTGCTCCTACTGTTTTCCTAATGTTTTCCACACCATACGTTTAACCTCTTTGCGTTCAGCAAAACCAGTGAGATTGACAACCTCACTGCTTCGTTGGGACAGAGAGATTTGATTGTGTTGTGTAGGTTCCACGTTGCTTCTGAACCGGTAGTGCACCCTGCCACCTCAGCTGCATTAACCTTCAGAGATTGCTTGTCCTCCTACTTGTCGATTCAAGCTTGGTTTCTTTTCTGAGGGAAAACATGCTGCTGCACTCTTCACAACCTTTCTCTTGGGGTTTACCAACGAGGCCATTAAGGCCATCAGACCCCCGTCCATTTCTTTACACTGATACACAACCACTTCAACCACTGGTTTCCTACTGCACTTATTGTTCTCTTTCATCTACTGCAAACAAATACTATTTTCCACACTATACGTCTAATCCTTTTTTCAGCAAAGCCGATGATATTGACAACCTCACTGCTTCGTTGGGGCCAAGTAATTTGATTGTGTTGTGTAGATTCCACGTTGTTGCTGAAAAGATAGTGCGCCCTGCCAACATCAGCTGCATCAACCTTCGGAAGTGATTTCTTTCTCCTACTGGTCGATTCAACCCTGGTTTCTTTCTCAGGGAAAACTTGTCGTTGCACTCTTCATAACCTTTCTCTTGGGGTTTCCCAATGAGTGCACACCTGCACCATCAACAAGGTTTCTGGCGCCGTTGCCGAGGAGGAAGAGGATTTCTGAAAGGGGGGTCTCTCACCTCCAATCTCTTTACTTTGTTTTTGTTTTGCTTAGTTTATTTTATTTTGTCTTATTTGCTTCTCTTTATCAAAAACACAAAAAAATAGTTCTTATTCTAGTTGTTATTTTTATCTTGTTTTTAATCTTGTTAAAATGAGTAATCCTGAGAACACTAACTTGTGTGACTTCACTAGCACAAACAACAATGATTTTATTATCACACCTATTGCTCCACCTGCTCCTACTATTGATTTTTTTTGTGATAAAGCCTGCCCTGTTAAATCTTGTTATGAGAGAGAAATCTTCTGGTGGTAGTACCAATGATGCTACTGGCCATCTAAATAATTTTACTGAACTCTGTGAGATGCAAAAATATAAGGATGTAGATGGATATATTATTAAACTGAAATTGTTTCCTTTCTCTTTGAGAGGAAGAGCTAAAGAATGGTTGGTATCTTTGCCTAGAAATAGTATTGATTCATGGACTAAATGTAAAGATGCTTTCACTGGAAAATGTTATCCTCCTACTAATATTATATCCTTAAGAAGTAGCATTGTGAATTTTAAGCAACTTGATAATGAGCATGTTGCTAAACCTTGGGAAAGAATGAAATCTTTGGTAAAGAATTGTCCCACTCATGGACTGACTACTTGGATTATCATCCAAACCTTTTATGCGGGTCTGATTTTTCTTGAAGAAACCTTCTAGATTCAGCTGCTAGAGGAACCTTTATATCCATCACTTTAGGCTCTGCAACAAAGCTTCTTGATGATATGATGTTAAATTATTCTGAATGACACACTGAGAGAGCTCCACCATGTAAGAAGGTAAATTCTGTTGAGGAAACCTCTTCTTTGAGTGATAGGCATGATGCTATTATATCTATGCTTGTTAATGGCCATGCTCCTGTTGTCCAAACAATGCTCCTTTAGCCTCTTTGGTTTCTCAAGAAGAGCATGTTGATGTGAACTTCATTAAAAATAATAATTTCAACAATAATGCTTATAGGAATAATTTTGTTAGCAACAATTATAGGCCATATCCTTCTAATAATGGTAATGGTTATGTCAACTCTTATGGTAATTCCTACAACAACAATAGAAGTGTACCCTCTGATCTTGAAAACATGCTTAAGAATTTTATTAGTACACAAACTGCTTTTAATAAATCTCGCAAAATTGATGTTCTTGCTTCTAAAGTTGATAGCCTTGCTCTTGATGGTGATCTTTTTAAAATAAAGGTTATGCCTCATGATGTTCAAGAAATCAAAACTTTGAATTCCATTCAAGTTAGAATTGGCGACAGTGCTAGGATGTTACCTGAATTGCATGCTAGATGCGAAAGAGAAGATGAAATAGCTAGAAAGAATAATATAGCTAATGTTTGCACTATTACCGGCACTAGTAAAACTGAAACTTCTCATGCTAGTAAACCTTCTACTACTAATGTAAATTAATTGGTGTTGGCAATACCTCCACTTCTTCTGTTAAACGTTTAAAATTTCCTGAAACCACTTAAACTATTCCTGATAAAAGTGCTGAAATTTTTCGAAATATGGGAGACAGTGGTCCCATTACCTTTGATAAAAATGATCTTGATTTTTATGATTGCAATATATCTGAAGTAATTGTGTTCTTACAAAAGCTTTCTAGTTTTCCTAATGCTAGTGCTATGAATATGGCTTTCACAAAACATATTACAAATGCTCTCATGCATATTAGAGAAGAAGAATTGAGTTGTGAAGCCTCTATCTCTAGGAAGTTAGATGATGGTTGGGAACCCATCATTAAAATGAAGGTGAATGATTTTGATTGTAATGATTTATGTGATCTTTGTGCTAGTATCTCTGTTATGCCTAAGAAAGTTTATGATATGCTTGATTTGCCTCCTTTGGAACACTGTTATTTGGATGTTCGTCTTGCTCATAATGTTAGAAAGAAACCCTTGGGGAGTTTTGATGATATTCTTATTATGGTTAATAATAAGCTAGTCCTTGTTGATTTCATTGTTATGAATATTGAATGCAATGCTTCTTGTCCTATCGTTTTGGGAAGACCTTTTCTTAGAACTGTTGGTGCTGTTATTGATATGAAAGAAGGCAATATTACATATCAATTCCCACCAAAAAAAGTTTTGGAACACTTTCCTAAGAATAGAATGAAGTTGCATTTTGATTCTATTATTAGAACAAGTTACAATTTGGATGCTTCTTCACTCGAAAATACTTGATTCTAGTTTTCTCGGCCTAGCTAAAAGGCATTAAAGAAAAGCACTTCTTGGAAGATAACCCATGGTTTTATTTTTTCATCGTTTTCTTATGTTTTCTTTGAGTCAAGGTTTTGTTTACTTATGTAGAAAATCCTTTGTATCTTTATTTTCTCGCATTTTTTGTGCCAAGTAAAGTCTCTAGCGAAAGTTGAGGTTAGATATGGATTTCTACGCAGGAAACAGTTTTCTGCTATCCATCGTTAAATTTGTGAAAATTCATAGAAAGATGAAAATGACCTGCAAATTTGTTTGCCTGTTCTTCAGATAATTCCGAAACTTTTCTTAGCTTTGCATTTTTCAATTTGAGCGACGTAAGTGCCCCTAAAAAAATCGTCTTTACAGACTGTTCTGGTTTTGACAGATTCTATCTTTTTACTTGCATTTTCTCTTTTACTATGTCGAGTGGATTTATTTGCTCCACAAAACATCGGTGGCTGTAGCTAATGTTTAAAGAGTATTAATAATGCTTGTGTCCAATGAGAACATGTGAATTTCTGATTGTTTACTAACCCTCTAATGAGAATTACTTTGAGTTTGCCGTGAAGGAAGTTTTCAAGGGTAAAGAGAAGAGGGTGACATAATGTGATCAGGAAGAGTGAAAAGCCAAAGCTTGGGGATGCCCCGTGGTTTATCCCAGAAAATTCTAAGAAGACTAAAGCGTCTAAGCTTGGGGATGCCCAAGGCATCCATTTCTTCATCATCAACTTATCATGTCACTTCTAGTGAAACTATATTTTTATTCGGTCACATCATATGCACTTTACTTGGAGTGTCTGTTTATTTTTGTTTTGTTTTCTTTTGTTTTCCTTGCTTCAATAAATATAGTTGGAACCTAGCATTCTTGTGTGGGAGAGATACACGCTCCGCTTTTTCATATTAATACTCGCTTTCTTCCATGCTCGTATTCTTAGTTTTTCTTCTAGCTGCTGTAAATCCTTTTAGCTCATGTTTTTCATGCATATCTTATTCAGAGTTGTTAGTTCTAGTACAGTAGTGTTAGTACTCTCTTGTTTCATTGTTATATTAGTTGGAGAGTTTGTGTTGAGATATATATTGTTTGGTGTTTTATGGAAATAGAAAATGCTACATGTGGTAGATGGTATGTTGGGAAAGACTTGCATACTCTTGTAGATCATTAAACTGTTTCACTTGATTATTTTCTATTGTTTTGATATTCTTAGCGGTAAACCTGCTGGTTTAGTAAAGTAAAAAAAATAATGGTTGGTCTAAAAGCTTGAAACTGTGCCACACTCGAATAACCAGTTGATAGTATAATGGTATATGACTTCCTATGCTAATAACAATCGTAATGGCTTTTTGTTACGCGCTACGGTCGGGGTATCCAACAGTTACTTGTCATGGCCATGGACCCTCTTGGAGTGATTCTCATTATTCCTTGTATGATCATATTTATAGTTGTAATATTTTAACTTGTGAGTTCTAAGTTGCGGTTTTCTGGCACTTCCACCATCCATATTCGCTAGTCTCTTCGGTACTGTGCATTTCCCATTCTCACGTTGAGAGTTGGTTCAAACTTCGCCGGTGCATCCAAACCCCGTGGGAGGACTTTGTTCTCCTACACATAAGGCCAAATATCTTTCTCAAAACAGCCACCATACGTACCTATCACGACATTTACATAGCCATTCGGAGATATATTGCATACAACATCCATCTTCATTATGTTACGTGTTTCATTGTTATTTTGCATACTGCTACACTGATAAGAGCATTTAGTTTTATACATTAGAGATATTCCAGTTTCGGTCATGAGTACTAAAAGTGTGATGATTCATTGTAAATAGAGTGTTGCCCCTACCGGTGAGGTTATATATAAAAAAAAAGAAAAAAAATAAAGAGGGCCAAAGAGAGATAATAAATAGAGAGGGGTCAGCACTATTATCATTTATTCCACACTTGTGCTTATTTGGCACCAATACTTCAGTTTGGAGAGAGTTTTCATTTTATGACTTGCATAACTATGTGAGGAACTTTACCTTATAGAACTTGGCTTGTATATTACAATGATGAGCCTCCTCAAAAGTGCTCTAGGTCTTCGTGAGCAACAAAGTTGGATGCACCCCCACTAGTTCCATTGGAGAGATTTCATACACTTATAGCTCTATGTGCATCCGTTGTGTGGCAATAGCTCCTGATTGCATAGCTTCGATTATAAGACTTCCTCTTGTCCAATGATCACTTTCAGCTGTGTCAGACTTTCTTCCATTGACCTTCCAAACCCCCCATAATATTTTTTTAGCCATAACATCATGGTGTCAGGGACCAATACTGAACACTTGCTTGTTTTGAGTGCACAAATAGTTTGATGATTTTCCTACGTGCATATTGTTGTCACTTGACTTGATCCTAACATGAGTTGTTGTGAGAGTTTGATGCTTAGGTTGATTATATTGTTGTTCTTGAAGCTTAAATCATCTTTAATATACTTTGCACAATTGATTGTCTTTTAGTATTGATAGTTTTACTTTGTTCTTCCTAATGGTTTATACATTAATCTATTTGATATCAACTATAAACCACAGCCTTTATTCATTTGATCTTAGTTTACATGCTTTACATTATGATGATCATGTTTATGTCAGTAGCATGTCACCTCAGAAATTATTTGTTTTTATCGTTTTACCTACTCGAGGACGAGTAGAAAGTAAGCTTGGGACATATCAACGATTTCTATGGAAGGTGGTAAGATTATATCTTGAGCAGTTATATATCTAGGACCTTTGACGCAAATTGATGCGTCTCTAACTCCATAGAGATTACTTCTCAATACAATTTCTTTCAAATTTAGTAAAATTTCTTGTACGGATTCTTCAATACCGACTATTGTAGAATATTCGTGCGGCAAGCTCCCAAATTTTGCGCGTGTGATACATGTTCCTTCTATTTCTCCAAGTAAAGCTCTTCGCAAGGCAATACCGACGGTGTCCGCTTGCCCTTTCCTAAGCGGTGAGGTTGATAATAATCGAGTGCCATTACTCCGTCGGCCCGAACCAAGGAATCCGTTAGAAATGTTTTGAAATGGATATTGTTCTCTCTTTGATCATGGATTGCTATATGAAAAGAAGTGGAGTTTGAAAAAGGGAACGGAATCCTCAAACCGGAACTGCTAGAGGAACTAATTTTCAATAGCATAACTTGGGCTCCTAGAATATGGCGCCCTTGGGACAATCTATTTGATTGCAGGGTTTTGTTTTGTTCCAAAGCAAAGATATCCGCGGTGTTCGGTTCGTTCGTCCTATTCTGATATTCAGGACCAAGAGGTACTGGATTCTCTTTCGGATAGGCCCTAAAAGGAGAAGAAAGGCTGAAATGCCAACGGACCTCTGTCTATTCTCTAATTCACCCGATCCGATAGTACCCGTTTTTGGAACGTCCAGTGCCAAAGTCACTGAATGGGTAAGTCACCAATCCAATCCCTTTGACAAATGGGGTGTCATATTAGGTAGTTATGAAACTTTGACCAATGTACCTTGTAGCACGTATTGTTTGTTGACCATAACTCATGAACCCAGTTACCATAGGGAACATATTCATTCTAAATATCTATGAAAAAGATATGTTTCTTTCTCTTGTTTGAGAGAGCCTTTGTCTTGAAAATATTCTTACTGTTATTGTATTATCTTATTTATAGTGAAACAAGTTGGGAAGAGGTTGTTAATAAGAGATTTCCCAGGGAAATAGGTAAAAGAAATTCCCATCCAAGATTTAATAACTGATCCATTCTCATTGTGGGTAAATGTTATGATCTTCTACATCCTAGGTCTCCGCATTCCGTCATCTGGCTTATGTTCTTCATGTAGCATTCAGATCGAATGACTCTATGAAATTACGGCGATACTTCCACATATTATGGGTAACGTAGGAGACATCCCTATTTTCCCCCGGGGGTCTTAATTACCACTGCTTAGCTTTCAATTTGCCTCTGACCATCAAATTAAATGTGAATAACCCGTCCTCCTCTCTTTGAAACAAGGGGCGCTTCCGGTTCTGTGCGTGCTTCAAACAATTTTGTCTTCTCCATATTACCATATCTCTAGAGCTTGATAAGTCTCAAACGTATCTATAATTTCCGATGTTCCGTGTTATTTTCATGCCTTATGCTACATGTTTCTTATACACTTTATGTCATTTTTATGGATTTTCTGGGACTAACCTATTGACAAGATGCCACAGAGTCGGTTCTTGTTTTCTGTTGTTTTTGGTTTTAGAAAAGTTGATCTATAAATATTCTTGGAATTGGACGAAACAAAATCCCAGAGTCTTAGAAAGTCTTCACGTACATGGAGTCCGGAGGAGACCCGGAGGAGGCCTCAGGGGCCCCACACCATAGGGCGGCGCGTCCCTCGCCACGCCAGCTAGTGGTGTGGGCCCTCTAGCCACCCACAGGCGTTGCCCTCTCGCCTATTTAAGCTTCTCCATGAGTTAACCCTAAATACCCGAGCCTTTTCCACCAAAAAGATCTGTAGCCACCATCATCGTCAACCCTAGTTTGGGAGGTTTCTTGAGCTCTCCCCGGCACCCTGCCGAGAGTGGGTATCATCACCGGAGGGATCTTCATCACCATGTCTGCCTCCGGAGTGATGCGTGAGTAGTTCATCCCTGGACTACGAGTCCATAGAAGTAGCTAGATGGTTGTTCTCTCCTCTTTATGCCTCATGTTTAGATCTTGTGAGCTGCCTAACATGATCAAGATCATCTTATTGTAATGCTACATGTTGTGTTTGCTGGGATCCTATGAATATTTTATGCTATGTCCAATGATTATCAATCTATCATGTTCTTTCACGCGTATGTTATTTATGATCTTGCATGATCTCCGTTACTAGTAGATGCTCTGGCCAAGTTAACTCTTGTAACTCCAAGAGGGAGTATTTCTTCTTGATAGTGGGTTCATGCCTCCCTTTCCCTCACGCTCGATTGACAGAAACGTAACGGGTGGGGTATGTGCTATTGCCATTAGGGAAAAAACAACAATGCTTTGTCTAAGGATAATTTTATTGGTTACATTACACACTTTGCTTAATGCAATTATCTTTTTCTTGCAACTTAATACCCAAGGTTTGCTCGGATGACACTCTGAGGGTGGATTATTAGTCATAGATGCAGTTGGATAACGATATATGTATCTTGTTGTAATGCGCGCATGAATCACATAGTAATCATCATGTCATGCATATGCACTACAGTGCAACCTTTATATCTGTCAATTGCCCAGTTGTAGTTTGTTTACCCAACATGTTATCTATCTATTTTGGAGAGACACCTCTATTGAATTTTGGACCCAGGTCCATTTCTTTACACTAATATACAACCACTTCAACCACTATTTTCCTACGGCACTTATTATTCTCTTTCATCTACTGCAAACAAATACTATTTTCCACACTATACGTCTAATCCTTTGTTTCAGCAAAATCAGTGAGATTTACAACCTCACTGCTTCGTTGGGGAAAACTAATTTGATTGTGTTGTGTAGATTTCACGTTGCTGCTGAACCGGTAGTGCGCCCTTCCAACATCAGCTGCATCAACCTTCGAAAGTGATTACGTTCTCCTACTGGTCGTTTCAACCTTGGTTTCTTTCTGAGGGAAAACTTGCTGCTGCACTCTTCATAACCTTTCTCTTGGGGTTTCCCAACAAGTGCACACCTGCACCATCAGCCTCCAGTAATCTGGGAGAGTGACAATAACTTCTAAGATTGTGGATGTGGTGTTGCCAATAGGGGTAAAACAACAATGCTTTGTCTAAGGATAATTGTGTTGTTTACATTACGCACTTTACTTAATGCAATAATCTGTTGCTTGCAACTTAATACCCAAAATTTGCTCGCATGACGTCCTGAGGGTGGATTATTAGTCATAGATGCAGTTGGATAACATTCTATGTATCATGTTGTAATGTCCAAATGAATACCATAGTACTCATTATGTCATATATATGTGTTACGGTGCATTCTCTATTTGTCAATTTCACAACTGTAATTTTTTCACCCACTATGTTTTTTATCTGTTATGGAGAGACACCACTAGTGAACTGTGGACCCCAGTCCATTCTTTTACACTGATAATACAACCTAATGCAAACATTGTTATTTTTCACTTCAAACACTATTCTCATTTCAATCACTGCAAACAAACATCACTTTCCACACTATACGTCTAATCCTTTGTTTTCAGAAAGACCGGTGAGATTGACAACCTCACAGTTTTGTTGGGTGAAGTATCTTCGTTGTCTTGTGTGCAGATTTCAAGTTGCTTCTGATCCTGGTAGTGTGTCCTGCCAACATCAGCTGCCAACATCCTTCAGAAGTGATTTATTTCTCCGACTGGTCCGATTAAACCTTGGTTTCTTACGGAGGAAAAAACTTTTTTTTGTACTCATCAGACATTCCTCTTGGGGTCTCCCAACGAACGTGTGTTCACACACCATCAAGCTCTTTTCTGGCGCCGTTGCCGGGGAGGAAGAGGATTTCTTCAAGGGGAGTCTGTCACCTCCGATATTTTTTACTCTTTTATTGTTTTTCTTAGTTTATTTTATTTTGTCTTGTTTTCTTCTTTATATAAAAAACCCAAGAAATAGTTCCTATTATAGTTGTTATTTTTGTTATCCTGTTTTAATCTTGCTAAAATGAGTATTCCTAAAGTCGAGATTCGTTCTTTTAGGAAACAGGGGGGATTTGAAAGATGCTTGGTATAGAATAAGTGATGCTCATCATAGATGTACTAAAAAAATATTCTACCATGATCCTTCTTAGGAATTTCTATGTTGGTATTACTAGCTGGCATAGATATGTTCTAGATACTCTTACATGTGGTAATTTTCTGGGAACTCCCGCTTTGTAAGCCTGTAATTTAATTGAAACTTTAGTAGGAATACCACCTAATAAAGTTGTTAAAACTGAGATCACTTTACAAGATGTTATACAAAATTTGAACTCTCTGGAGAAAAAATTGCCAAATTTCCTTGATAATGCTAGCAAAGTTAATGAAAAAATAGTAAGTATCAATAAAAGAATCTCTGTTTTAGAAGCTAGCAATACCTATGATAATCAAATCCTCGGGATTGGTAAACTAGTGGAGGCTATGGAAACTTTAAGTTCAACCTTTTCTTCTCTTAAATGTAAGAGGGAGAAAGATTTTGTGGGAAAAGAGTAAAAGTTCATGTATGTTCCCAAGGTGTGTAATCCGAAACCCCATAAAGTGTTTAAAATTGATAATTTTTTTAAGGAAAATCAAGAGTGATTTACATGTTGAATCATCTTCAAGGGTACCTAAAGTACCAATTGTTACAAGCTGTGTTTTAGAGGAAATTATTGATTTGGATGCTTCTTCACTTGAAAATAATTGATTCTTGTTTTCTGTGCCTAGCTGAAAGGCGTTAAAGAAAAACACTATTGGGAGATAACCCATGTTTTATTTCTGTATTTTTTTTTGTTTTCTTTGAGTTTAGGTATTGTTTACTTCTGTAACAACTCCTTTGTATCTTTACTTTTTCTAATTGTTGTGCCAAGTAAAATCTCTAGTGGAAAGTTGATGCTAGATTCAGATTTCTGCGTAGGAACAAATTTTTGATGTCCACCGTTTAATTTATAATAAATTGCATAAATATTGAAATATCCTGATATTTTTTTGCGTGATCCTTAGATATGTACGCAACTTTTCTTAGTTCTGGGTTTTCTTATCTGATCAATGTAAGTGCCTCGAAAAAATTCGTCTTTATAGACTGTTCTAGTTGTGACAAATTCTGCCTTTTATTTTGCATTCTCTCTTTTACTATGTTGAGTGGATTTCTTTGCTCCCCAAAACATCAGTGGATGTAGATAATGTTTAGAAAGTATTGGTAATGCTTGTGTCCATGCAGAACATGTGATTTTTTGATCATGCACTAACCCTCTAATGAGAATTACTTTGAGTTTGGTGCAAAGGAAGTTTTAAAGGGTCAAGAGAAAAGGATGATATAATTTGATCGAGAAGAGTGAAAAGGCTAAGATTGAGGATGCCCCTGTGGATCATCCCAACAAATTTCAAGAATAATTAAGCGTATAAGCTTGGGGATGCCCATGGCATCCCCTTCTTCATCAACAACTTATCAGGTCATTTCTAGTGAAACTATATTTTTATTCGTTCACATCTTATGTACTTTACTTGGAGCGTCTATTTTTTATTATCTTTTATTTTCTGTAATAAACTTGGTTGGATCCTAGCATTCTTGTGTGGGAGAGAAACACGCTCCGCTTTTTCATATGAATATTCGTATTCTTCATTTATTGTCTAGCTGCTGCAATTCTTTTATCTCCTATTTTTCATGCATCTCTTATTCAGAGCTGTTAGTTCTTGTAGAGTAGTACTCTCTTGTTTCATTGATAAATTATTTGGAGAGTTTGTATTGAAATATTTAAATGGTGTTTGGTTGGAAACAAAAAATGCTAAATGTGGTAGATGATATATTGGAAAAGACTTACATACTCTTGTAGATCACTGTCTTGGATAATTTGATACTTGGCAATTGTTTTGAGCTTTCAAGTATTTTATTTTTAAGATCTTGTATCATGTGGTTAAAACCTATTAGTGGAGAACTATCGTAGAGCTTGTTGAAATTTGGATTGCATGATTGGTATCTCTAAGGTATAGATATTTTCTGGTAAAACGTGTTTGAGTAACAAGGAGGACAATATATAGTCTTATAATGCTTGCAATTTGCTTCCATGTAAGTCTTGCTATACTAGTTTATATCTTGTGTTTGCTTCAAAAAAAACCTTGCTAGCCTAAACTCTGTACTGACAGGGAATGCTTCTCGTGCATCCAAACCTTGAGCCAAAATCCATGCCACTTGTGTCCACCATACCTACCTATTATGTGGTATTTCCTGCCATTCCAAGTAAATATTTTGTGTGCTACCTTTAAACCTTCAAAATTATTAAACACATTTTTTCTTTGTTTTAGCTCATGAGGAAGTATTGGCTGATTTATTGTCTCTTTCATGTGTATTTGGCTTCACACCCTGACTAGCATGAATAATGTGATAAGTCCCTTATATTGCAAAAAGAGCAGGCGAGCGGGTGCCCATCCCCTAAAATATAAATTACAACTTATAACCAAATAAATCTCCTAACACTATGGGCTTGAGAAATCATGAACTTAGCTTGTTCAAACAAAGGAGAAGAGGAACTTTATTGTTCTCTCTATGGGAGCCGCTCGTGAAGCCTTTTAAACATGAAAGGATGAGAAATCATTCGATGCCATTCCTTGACATAGACAAACACCTCTCTCAAAATTTATTTTTATACTCTCTGTATGTTTTTAAAACCTTAAAAAGATCTAGCACATGATTTATACCTGCTTCCCTCTGCGAAGGGACTTTCTTTTACTTTTATGTTGAGTCAGTTTTCCTACTTCTTTCTGTCTCAAAAGCAAACACTTGTGTCAACTTTGTGCGAAACAATTTTTACATGCTAGTTTATTGCACTTATTATATTTCTTTGTATTGACAATATCGACGAGATAGATATGTTGAAATTTGAAAGCCAGTGCTGAAATTTAAATCTTCCTACGTGTTGATCGATGCATTCTATTTAGAATCTATTGCTTTATGAGTTAACTCTTATGCAAACTTTCTGATGCTTGCCTTGAAAGTACTATTCATGAAAAGTTTTTGCTCATATGATTCAGTTGTTTACTCATTATATATTTGTTAGAAAACTATTAGACCATTGACTTGGATCACTTTGTTCATGAATTGTGCTTTACATTATTATTTGATCAAGATTGTGAGGTAGCATGTCACTTCAAAAATTATTTTGTTGTTATTGTTTTACCTACTCGAGGACGAGTGGAACTAATCTTGGGGATGCTTGATACGTCTCCAACGTATCTATAATTTCTAATGTTCCATGTTGATATTATGCCAACTTCTACATGTTTCTATACACTTCATAGCATTTTTATGCATTTTCTGGGATTAACCTATTGACAAGATGCCACAGTGACAGTTCTTGTTTTCTGCAGTTTTTGTATTTCATAAAAGTTGTTCTGGAAATATTCTCAGAATTGGACGAAACAAAAGCCGAAGTCCCTATTTTTCTGTCAGGTACATGGAGGCCGAAGGAGACTCGAAGGAGGCATGGGAGGCAACCACACCAGGTGGCGGCGCGCCCCCCTTGGCCATGCGGCCACATGATGTGGGCCCCCTGGTCGCCCACCGACATCTCCCTTCCGCCTATATATTGCCTTCTTCGGGAAAAACCTAAGTACCGGAGCCTCCATCCACGAAAAGTGTCATAGCCACCGCCGCCGTCAACCCCTGTTTGGGAGGGTTCTGAAGCTCTTCCCGGCACCCTGCCAGAGAGGGAAGAGCCCTCCGGAGTGATAAGTGAGTAGTTCATCCTTGGACTACGGGTCTAAAGCAGTAGTTAGATGGTTGTCTTCTCCAATTTTGTGCCATCATGTTTAGATCTTGTGAGCTGCGTATGTAGGGTTCGTAGCATAGAAAACAAAAAATTTCCTACGCGATAGACACCTGAAGGGCCAAGATCTAATCTAGGAGATGTAAGCAACATGCATAGAGAAAGTATTAAGGAGAACATACCCTCTAAGACACAAAGCGTTACGAGATCGAATCTCGTTGGTGATGTAGTCGAACTCACATCGATCTCAAGATCGCAAAGAAGAGAGTTGCAATACAGCAGCGCTTCGCACTCGGTCACACGTACAGCTCAATGACGACCTAAGTTCCCCCGATCCAGCGGGGCAACGGAAGTAGAGGATCCACATGAATCTCCAACAACACAACGGCGTGGTGAAGAAAACATTGCTCAGGGCTTCCCCAAGCGCACGAACAAGTGGTGGAGAAGCGGGAGGAGGGAGGAATATATGACACACATGTGTGTGTGTGTGGGGGGGGGAGAGGGAGCTCCCACCCTCCTTATATAAGAGGGGAAGGCAGCCACAAATTTTTGGGTGTCTCCACCTCTCCCTCATGATGTGAGTGGATTCTCCACTCAACCCACTCATTCTTCCATTAATTCCCACTCAAAATCCCAAGGGTTTCTTTAATAAATAAAACAATTTTATTTCTTTATTTTAATATTTGTTAATTCCATTAACAAACATTAACACATAACCCCTTGAGTTAGTTGTTAAATCTATTAACAACCATTTGACAAGAATCCCCTTGAAATATTTCAAAATTAACCGAAATGATTTCGGTGTTGTCCAAACTTTTCTCCGACATTCCGTATCCACTCAAACGCGTCATCGAACCTTTAGTGTGTCACCGTACGGTTCGTGAATAATGTAGACATGATTGAGACACCTCTCTGATCAATACTCAACAACGGGACCTGGAGATCCGTAATGACTCCTACACATTCAACAATGAATCTAATGATCGTGTGAATCATAAAATTGTAATCAATTCCCTTTGTCTCGCGATATTTTACTTGTCTGAGATCCAATCATTGGTATCAACCATACCTAGTTCAATCTTGTTACTTACAAGTACTCTTTTACTCGTTTTGTGATGTGACATCCTTGTGACCTAGTCACGTGCTTGCAAGCGGTGTTGATGTGATATCACCAAGAGGGCCCAGAGTATATCTCTCTGTCATTTGGACGGAAAAATCCCACTCTTGATCCATGAGCCTCAACTAGTACTTTCCGAATACCCAATGGCACATTTATAGTCACCCTGTTACGGTGTGACGTTTGATGACATCAAATCACTCTTTCGGTGTTAGTGATTGACATGATCTCATGGTCTAAGGATTAGAGTTAGTTCGTATGTTTGATATAACAATGTAACTTAATGAATTGATCACATTGCTATATTCACTTTGGTTCTATGTTCATCATATCATTCTACCAATGACATGACCCCGTTATTAACAACATCTAATGTTCATGATCAGGAAACCTTGATCATCAGTTAATCAACAAGCTAGTTAAACGAGAGACGTTACTAGGAACTCTTCTTTGTTTATTAAACACACATGTATCAACGTTTCTGGTTAATACATAGCATGATAAATAAACATTTATCATAAACAAGGAATAAGATAATAACCACTTTATTATTGCCTCTCAGGGCATATTCCCTTCAGTCTCCCACTTGCACTAGAGTAAATAATCTAGCATGTAAGCACTTAACACATATGACATTCTAGTGTTATTACCACGCTTTGCATGTGGTAAACTTCATCAAAAGATCTGACATGTTCAGGTCCTATTGTATTTGCATGTCTTTGCGTCTACACGCAACACACATTCTCTAATGAGATGGAGTTGTATATATTTGGTCAATCGGTGAGACCGTAATTCCTCAGCTTAAACTAATGTTACTCACATTGTGAAAATGTTGCTTCATAGTGTCAGCATTCTTGGAAATTCACCAAGTTCAATAAAGAACTCCTTGACACAAAATACTCCTATTATTTGTTGTCAACACAACGATATACTTAGCCTTTGTTGTAGTATCCGTCACAATACTTTAATTTTGAAACTCATTCAAGTCCAGTTTGGAACTTTCTTCCAGCCTATTGTGCCACCCTTCGTCACATATTTTAATTGAGATAAAATTATTTGAATAGATAACAAGACTATTAGTGTAACATATTACAAAGAATATTTTGTCATTACTACATAGGAAAACATATATTCTTAGCATTTTCTAAGAATGGCATAAGGATCTCCCCCACTGTTGTCTAATCATCATATGAATTATCCTGCTATAACATTCTATAGCATAGGACTCATTGGTTGTGTACATAGCATGGAACACATGACATAGAAATATCAATTTCAATTATGCTCATCATGTGTCGAAACACTTGAATATTGCTCAATTCTTTTCCATGTGGCAAGAACTCCTTCTTGTCATTTCGATATTGACTTACTTCAATATTTCATCTATGTAATTTGGCTCAACCATATCAGGCGCTTCAATCAGTCTCGTATAGATATCGATGCTCAATATCTCTTAAACATTTCATCAATATGAAAATCTTAACCGTGTTAATTTAAAATAAATATTTTCCAACAACTATATGCCATCTACAGAAAGCATTAGAAATATGTCTTAGCGCTCTCACTTAATTTCTTGTAACTCTACAAGCATCTTTACCGTTTCATGATGGAATCAAACTGTTTTGTTAACTTCATTAAAGTAAGGATTCCAACTTCGTTATGCTCACTTCAACCATTGAAATTTGCATACCTTTCTGGCAACCTTTTGAATTTTACAGAACTCCCAGACTGTGTCAAGTACACATCCTCGATCAAACTTCCTAGAGAGCAGAGTTGGTTTTGTTATTCAACTGCCATATCATAATATGTAACTTTTGCTAGAACTATCCGCAAAGACTAAAGCATCACTACGGAAGATCAAAATATTCTAGTAGTTAACTTTTTGAACTTCGTCGAAAACATGTTTTTGACAAGCACAACTTTCAAAGGATGTAAATATCCATGTCTTTGTTGCTATATAGACCCGTTTGCTATCGTTAGGCATCATGCCTATCGAAAGGACTACCAAGTCACATACTTGATATTCATACAGGGATACTATCGCGGATATAATGACTCATAGCCAATTTTACAAAGTCAGGGCCCATCATTTGCTTCCTTTATAAGTTCCAGGTCCTTTGTTGTCAAACAACACTTCACTCTCAAACCACAAGTTGGTATAAGTACAAAGTTTTAGGACTTTTGTGGTTCAGTTTGCAAACTCATTCGAAGTATCTACAACAGATGTAGTGTCTTCTACTTAGTCAAAATAGGAAACCCCGAAATAAGTTCCAGTGTTGTGCTACTCTTGACATGATAACAAAGATTCTCTAATGTCGTCGAGTTTCTACTATCCTCCCACTCACTTGTTTCGCAAGAACTACTTTCTCGAGAAATCAACCCTTTATGACAAACAACATTTGTCTTTGGTTTGGTGATCAGAGAAATACCCAATGGATTCTTTGGGATAACCTTATAAACATATATGTATACTATTTTGGTTTTAAACATTTTACACATGCTATGTATACCAAAACTTAAGAAAAATACAATCTAGGTCACTACCCAAGCCATAATTTATATGGTGTCAATTTCAACGGATCATGATGGCGCTCTTTTCAGTGTAAAAAGCGGTAGTCTCTAATGTATAAACTACAAAAATATAATGGCATTTTATTTATCTTACCATGTCCAAGAAGGTTTGATTATGTCTCTCGAACACTCCATACTTATGTGGGGTATTCGAAAAGGATAAGTTGTAGAACAATTCTGCAACTCCTCGGATGTTTTGCTAAACATGTAACTAAAACTTTATCGTTTATGATCCAATCATAAATACTTGATTATCTTGTTACGATGATTTTTACTTCATACTAACAATAGTTTGAACCAATTAAAAAATGTCAAACTCCGTTCACTTTAAATAGATATACTCATATATCTACTCAATTCGTTGATGAAATTTTATGAAGAAAAATTGATCCACCACACATGACTACACATAATGGACTAAATACATCAACATGTATAATCTCGACTAAATTAGTAGTTCATTCTACATTGGCCTATGAACATAATTTTAGTCATCTTTTAGAAGAGGTCTCACAAGCGGCAATTTATTCAAACCAAAATGACCCCGGAAGTCCATTAACATGGAGTTCCTTCATGCTTTCCTTTCCGATATAAACTAAAATTATGGTGTCACAATTTAAGTAAAATTCTTTTACGTCTTGCAACGTTTAGCATTTAATCTTATAGATGTTTACTTTACCAACACGATATGTATTAACTCATCCATCAATTATGGAATATGGTCATAGTTTGAACAATCTCATTTGTTCTCACAAACAACCGGAACAAAATAACCACTTATTAAGTTTTTAAAATAAATCTTGAATGTTTGGTTCGAAACGATAGTGGACACAATAACACTTTATTTCTATTCTTGTCATGATCGATCCCACATCTACTACTAGTTCCTTTTAGGCCTTTGTATTTCTTGCATTGCGTTGCTTTGTGTGACAACTTCATACCAACCAATCTGGTATCAAAATACCAAAAACTATTTTATTAACTAGTAATACATCTATACCTTGTATATCACGCATATACTCCTGAGCTGGTTCCAGTTATTTTCTTTTCTGCCATATAACTTTTTGTAATTCTATTTTCAATTTTCCCTTTCCTTTACAGAAGAATCATTCAACATAAAACAATGCTAGTTGTACTAGAACATTTTCCTTGTCGTGTTAGTCATATACTATCACCCATTGAGTCATACTTTGAGTTTGATTGTTCTACTAATATCACCATATTAAAAGCATTCTTCCGGATTCCACTCTTAACAATCGTCAAGTAAGGTAAACGATTTTACCCATACTTTTAATCCAGACCATTATAACAATTTTGTGATGAAGCTACTATAGATCGAAGGAAGGAATATAGAGGATACTATTTAGCGCCCAACTTCTTGGAAGATTCAAACGCCTAGCGTCTTCAATCATTGCACATATTAAAATAATGTAAGCATACATTGTCACACTAAATTGTACTTAGTCATGTTGCCACAAATAAGTTTCTAGATATCAATATATCTTTCACTTGATTGTTTTTTAAAACAATTCTTTTCAGTTCCTAAATCACCTTGATCAACAAAACATTCTTTTGAATATAAAATATTATGGAAGCAAGCATGACACTGGATTCTAAATAGGAATTATTTGCTCTCTAGATCAATCAATCATTAATCATATGGAGCTAGGTAGGTTATACCGAAAATCTACAATCGAATTCAATTTTGAATTTCACTAATACGGTACCAATCTTAAATGGTTTTACCAGATCATAACAGTTATATCTAAATTAACAATCCAAGTGTAAGGTAGTTGTGGATGCCAATGAATACTACGATTTATGCAAATTCACTTTGATTGGTTGTTCATGATAAATAAGTTGAAGTTAATTCAAAATTACTATGTGAACTCCCACTCAAAAACAACATTCCTCTTAGTCGTTTTAGTGATTACACGAACCAAATTCACTACACCAAAAAGATCATCACGTGAGATGATGCAGTTGCAAAGGAGAACATCGACATGTTCATCATATCATCCATATGAATCATGATTTACCTTTCTGTTACGTGTTCCGAGGCCATGTCTGTACATGCTAGGATCGCCAAGTAGAACCATTGTATTGCGTGTGTTTCAAGGCCATGTGTGTACGTGCTAGGCTCGAAAACACCAGTTGTATGCGAATGTTGAGTCTGTCACACCCGATCATCACGTGGTGTCTCGAAATGATGAACTTTCTTAACGGTGTAAACTAAGGAAGAACACATTATTATCTTGATATTAAGTGAGAGGGATCATCTTATCATGCTACCGTCACGATCTAAGAAAAATAAGATGTATAAAAAGGATTAACATCACATGCATGGATAATGTGATATGATATGGTCCTTCTTGCCCTTGATCTCCATCTTGCGCATCATGGTATGATATCCATCATTCCACCGGTGTGGCACCAAGGTCCATGCCACCTCTATCTTGATTGTCTATCAATATTACAACATATCACATGGATATGATATACAACACACATACCATAAATAATAAGACAACCACATGACTCCTGCCGGTATGTCAATAATTTACAAAAGAGATCATTTCATACATCAAATTTGTAACATTGACCATATCACATCACATGCCCTGCAAAAATAAGTTAGATGTCTCTAATTTATTTTTTGCATATTTTACGTGGCTTAGGGCTTTCGAAGATAGAACCATTCATACCTACGAACATGAACCACAACGTTAATAAACATATTTTTAACAACCCTTTGTAGATTACATCTTAACTATAGCAGGAGAAACATAACACCCCCTCAGCCACAAGTGAGACAGGTTTCTCGTACAAAGTACACGTAAAGTTTGTTTAGGTCAGCTTCATCCTACTATCCCACTAAGATCACAAAATAATCAAGGAGGCAATAACATGATCATCAATGCCCATATACACCTATGTGTTCTACCCGTACAAAACATCTACGCATAGATCCGGCTCTGATACACTATAGGGTTCGCAGCATAGAAACCAAAAAATTTCCTACGCGATAGACACCTGAAGGGCCAAGATCTAATCTAGCAGATGTAAACAACAGACACAAAGAAATTCTTAAGGATAACATACCCTATAATACACAAAGCGTTACGAGATTGAATCTCGTTGGCGATGTAGTCTAACTCACATTGATCTCAAGATCGCAAAGAAGAGCGCTGCAATCCGGCACCTCAGTCACACATACAGCTCGATGACGACCTCTGTTCCCTCAATCCAGCGGGGAAGCGGAAGTAGAGGATCCATCGGAATCTCCAACAACACGACGACGTGGTGTGGTGAAGAAAACGTTGCTCAGGGCTTCGCCAAGCGCACGAACAAGTGGTGGAGCAGCGGGAGGAGGGAGGAAGAGATGGCACAAGTGTGTGTGTGGGAGAGGGAGCTCCCAACCCTCCTTATATGAGAGAGGAAGGCAGCCACCAATTTTGGGTGTCTCCACCTCTCCCTCATCATGTGAGTGGAGTCTCCAGTCAACTCACTCATTCTTCGGTTAATTCCCACTCAAAATCCCAATGGTTTTATTTAATAAATAAATAAAACAATTTTATTTCTTTATGTTGATATTTGTTAATTCCATTAACAAAAATTAACACATAACCCCTTGAGTTAGTTGTTAAATATATTAACAACCATTTGACAAGAATCCCCTTGAACTATTTCAAAATTATCCGATTTTTTTTTGGTGCTGTCCAAACTTTTCTCCGATATTCCGTATCCACTCAAACGCGTCATTAAACTTTAAGTGTGTCACCCTACAGTTCGTGAATAATGTAGACATGATTGAGACACCTCTCTGATCAATAGTCAACAACGGGACCTGGAGATCCGTAATGAATCCTATACATTCAACGATGAATCTAGTGATCGTGTGAACCATAAACATTATAACCAATTCCCTTTGTCTCGCGATATTTTATTTGTCCGAGATCCGATCATTGGTATCAACCATACTAGTTCAATTTCGTCACCAACAAGTACTCTTTTACTCGTTCTGTGATATGACATCCTTGTGACCTAGTCACGTGCTTCCAAGCGGTGTCGATATGATATCACCGAGAGGGTCCAGAGTATATCTCTCCGTCATTTGGATGGACAAATCCCACTCTTGATCCACGAGCCTCAACTAATACATCCCGAATACCCAATGACACCTTTATAGTCACCCTGTTACAGTGTGACGTTTGATGACATCAAAGCACTGTTTTGGTGTTAGTGATTGACATGATCTCATGGTCTAAGGATTAGAGTTACTTCGTATGTATATAACAATGTAACTTAATGACTTGATCACATTGCTATATTCACTTTGGTTCTATGTTCATCACATCATTCTACCAATGACATGACCCCGTTATTAACAACATCCAATGTTCATGATCAGGAAACCTTGATCATCAGTTAATCAACAAGCTAGTTAAACGAGAGGCGTTACTAGGAACTCTTGTTTGTTTATTAAACACACATATATCAACGTTTCCGGTTAATTCAATTCTAGCATGAGAAATAAAAATTTATCATAAACAAGGAATAAGATAATAACCACTTTATTATTGCCTCTCGGGCATATTCCCTTCAGCCTAACATGATCAAGATCATCTTATTGTAATGCTACATGTTGTGTTTGCTGGATCCGAAGAATATTGAATACTATATCAAGTTGATTATAGATCTATCATATATATGTTATTTATGATCTTGCATGCTCTCCGTTGCTAGTAGATGCTCTGGCTAAGTAGATGCTTGTGACTCCAAGAGGGAGTATTTATGCTAGATAGTGGGTTCATGCCTCAAGTAATGTGGGAAAGTGACAGTAACTTCTAAGCTTGTGGATATGCTATTGCCAATAGGGTAAGACAACAATGCTTTTATCTAAGGGTAATTGTGTTGTTTACATTACGCTCTTTACATAATGCAATAATCTATTCCTTGCAACTTAATACCCAAAGTTTGCTTGGATGAGGTCCTGAGGGTGGATTATTAGTCATAGATGCAGTTGGATAACGGTTTATGTATCATGTTGTAATGACCAAATGATATCATAGTAGTCATCATGTCATGTATATGCATTACAGTGAATTCTCTATTTGTCAATTGCCCAGCTGTAATTTTTTTTACCCAGCATGTTATTTATCTGTTATGGAGAGACAACACTAGTGAACTGTGGACCCCGGTCCATTCTTTTACACTAATAATACAACCTACTGCTTACACTGTTCTTTTTCACTGCAAACACTGTTGTCATTTCATTCACAGCAAACAAACAATATTTTCGACACTATATGTCTAATCCTTTGTTTTCAGCAGAACCAATGAGATTGATAACCTCACTGTTTCGTTGGGGCAAAATATCTTGATTCTGTTGTATGCAGATTCCATGTTGCCGCTGAGCCTGGTAGTGCGTCCTGCCAACATCAGTTGTCAACAACCTTCAGAAGTGATTTCTTTCTCCTACTGGTCCGATTAAACCTTGGTTTCTTACTGAGGAAAAAAATTCCTATTGTACTCATCATAACTTCCTCTTGGGGTCTCCCAACGAACGTGTGTTCACACGTCATCAACCTTTTCCTCGTATTAGTGGTAATTCCTATGGAAATAATTATGGTAATTCTTACAACAATAAAATTGTACCTTATGATCTTGAAAGTTCTATTAAATATTTTATCACTACACACAAATAATTTAATAAAACTATTGAAGAAAAAATAGAAAAACTTGATAATATTGTCTCAAAGGTTGATAATCTTGCACATGATTTCGAATTATTCAAAATAATAACCTCACCTCTTGAAGACAAGAAAATTAAATCCTTAAATTCTTTACAAATTAAAATTTACCACAATGAGAGGATGTTAGCTTAAATTCATGAGAATAGTAAAATTGCCAATGTTTATACCATTCAAATACACAAGAATCTTAAAACCTTTATTAACTTTTAGTATCCTACAGGTACTAAAGCTCGAGCCCAGCCCGACACGACTATCGGGTCACAGAAATTAGGCCCGCACCCGGACCAAACCCGAGAAAGCCCGACCGAGCCCGATCGGTCCAGCCCGACTACGACCAAAAGTGCACTTTCATCAAGCCCGAGCCCTGCTCGACCAAACTGCGGGGCTAAAAATTCAGGCCCGAGCTCGACCCGATGGTGCTGTCAGGCTCAGCCCGGCCTGGGATTTTTGGCCCGGGTCGGGCCGGCCGGGTTACCCATGGCCAGGTAGAGTCTCAAGTGTAGCTAGAAAGAGACCCAAGCGTAATTACAAGATGAATGGGAACCCACTATTAAGATGAAAATAAATGGATTTCATTGCAATGCTTCTTGTGATTTTGGTCCAAGTGATTCTGTTATGACTAAAAGTTTATATGATATGCTTTTCATTCTTACTTGATTGCCTCATTATTACTTTTCATTATATCATAATTTTTGAGCTTTTTAGCTATATTCCAAAAATTAAATGAGTTTAATGGAATTTACAAGATCATTTAAATTTGAACTACAAATGTGTGATAGTTTGGCCCCAAAAATTACAGAAAAATCATATAAACGTAGATTACCATGATTCTACGCGGTAGCACCAAAATATTTGAAAATTCACCAATTATGAATGGTCATGCGACCAATTTTATCCCTGTTTTGAAAAAAATGCCAGCGAGAGGCTTCCACATTTTGTGCACGAATTATATCATATGGGAGTCATATCCTTAAATATGTCAATTTTCAGAATTGGAGCTATGTTTCACTCATCAAATGAGTTTAATGTCATTTATCCAAATCAATCAAATTTGAAATACAAGCGTGAACATTGAACTTGTAATATTAATGATATTGGTACCCATCTTTTTGTATGAAGTTGTTATGTCGTGTTTTTCAGTGGGAATTGAAATCTGAACCAAAATTTACATTTAAGCCAAAAATCAAACTTGAATAGGAATTTGAAGTTGTTTGGTACGTTGTATTGATATTGTAATGATTTCTCAACTATTATGCACGTCAGGTGATCAATCTGAGCTCTTTTGTGATGTAGAATTCAGATTCTTGAGAAATATGGTCCAAATAAGCTCTATAGTAGGGTAAATAGGCCATTTTGTAAGATTTTTTTGATTTTGTCTAAATAAGCCAAAAAAAATACTCGAGATCTAGTGTGACAATATAGAGTGCATGAGAAATATGAGATTGTTTTGACGAACTATGACATGCTTAATCCAATACCCTAACTCATTTTCTACTGAAAACTCACCATACTTGTTCATGATAGCTAAGTTATGTGAATGTTTTTTTAATAGAAATATACATTGACAAAGTTTACTATTTTTCTGACAACCTAGTCACATAAAACAACGATGTGTGGAGGTTTTTTAATTTTCTATTTTTAAAAAATTACTTATCCTTAACTCCAGACCTCTAAAATCCAAGCAAAACCCGTCAAACGCTTGTGAAACCCCGCAAACTTTCGGGCCATTTGATCACTGTGCATCGACGATTTGGATTGGTTCTTCTAAGCCCGACAGATACGCGTGTAGGTTGATACTGCGACCTGATTGAGCTAGTGACTGACGCGATAAATGAGCCATGAACGAGTACCCGAGACGCAGCGTATAACCATGCTATACTACGTACATGGCATGAAATGAATGCACCTACTCCCATGTCTGTGAATAAGTGTTTTTCAAACTTTTTGCCTAAGTTAAACTTATTAAATTTTGGCAAACATTATAGATAAAAGTATTAATATTTATGACACTAAATTAGTATCACAAGATTCATGAAGTTTCAAGATATACTAATTTGATGTGTTATACTCTATCCGTCTAGGAATAAGTGTACTTATACCTTTTCTGTTAGGTCAAACTATTTCAACTTTGACCAATTTTATAGAAAAGAGTAGGAACATATATATAACATCAAATTGTTATATTTTGAAACTTCATGCCAACATGAATTTAGTGTCATAAATGCTAGTGTGTTTTCTTTATTCACGGACGGAAGGAGTATGTTGCTAATATTTTCTATAAAGTTGGTCAAAATTTATTCAATTTGACTTAGGAAAATTTAGAAGCATACTTATTCGTGGATGGCGGGAGTATGCACGTTAACGCGAATTCTTGCGCCAATTTGATTTGAGTTAACCTACATTATAAAAACCGTCGATACACTTAACTTGTTCGCCCGATAGACGTGTCTGTGGACAAACCCCAAAAGGGCACCCGGGCCGGGCCTCAAAAAGCCCGTCACTCAAATCTCAGGCCCGAGCCCGGCAAAACCCGACTATCGGGCCACAGAAATCCAGCCTGAGCCCGACCAAGCCCGATCAGCCCGGCCTGACTATGTCTAAAAATACACTTTTATCAAGCCCGAGCCCAGCCTGGCCCGATGGTCAGGCTTAAAATTCAGGCCCGAGCCTGTCCTGATGGTGCTGTCGGTCTCAGCCCGGCCCGGGATTTTCGGGCCGGGTCTGGTCGGGCCGGCCAGGCCAGGCTGCCCATGGCCAGTTAGACTAGCCACAATGGGAGTAACATAGGTGGTATCATAAGTGCCACATAGGCAAAAAAGATGATGTGGCACTCATTTAATGAGGAGAGATGTGTTAGGCCTTCCGTAATGCATTGTATCTTAGTGCGACATCCTAAGTGGTGGAGAATTATAAGAGACAACATCCCTAGTGCATTGTTTCTTAAGAGGTGTATCTAAGCATACTTGTATTAAATGATTTTGGCCCTATCCTTATATGTGATTGGACTAACAACATTTTTTGCCTATGATACCGTGCTAGAGCTGTAGCTTATATAAGATACAACTACAATCTCTTTCATCATTAAATAGGGTGCCACGTAAGCAAATTGCCTATGATCCCGCGCTAAGATACCCCCATTACGGAAGGCCTTAGTGGTATCATAGGTAGATACCGTAACATAACGCTTTCCAAGACTAGATGAGTCTATAACCTAATAAATATGATATCACAAATATGTTACTATGCATTGTGGGAGTGGTAACATAGACTAGTATCATATGCATGATACTAGTATATGATACTCCCCATTGTGATACTCCAAAACCATGATCCCCATTTTAATGGCGACCAATCACTACAAACCATGCAACATAGATAAAAGCTACTCACATTTATATAGTGTACTACTCCTATAGGACAACTCCTCGTCGGGGTGGGCTCATAGTCCTGGGCGGCGCAGGCAAGGGCAACCAAGCGGTCGTCTTGGAGGAACTGACCCATCAAGAGGCGAACTGCTGCCTCGGCCTTGACCTGCTGCTCTGCTACGTGGCGCTCTTCCGTGTAGGCCTTGAGCTTCACCTTCTCTAGGTGGAGGCGGAACTGTGCCCCTGTCATTGGGACGATTACGAAGACTGGCGCACCGAGCTGTTGGGCATCGACCTGCGCTGCAGTCTCCGACCGTCCTACACCTTCGCCGTTGCACCGAGTTGTGCCTGGGCTTCCATCTCTACATCGGCCGTGTTGCGGGCTGCCACCTCCGCATATATCTCCGCCATGCGCTCCTGTGTGAGCATTGCGTACATCATCTCAATCTGGCGAGGCATGGAAGCGGGGCTAGGGAGATGTGAACGGGACGGGAAGAGAGGTGCAATTGTGGCACAATACGGAGATAGGAGGAGGTGTTGTCAGCTAGGTTTGGCTCCGTCCTAGGTATTATAGCCGGAGAGAGTATCCTTGGGTGGAGAGCCGGCCGGTGCGCCATGAATGCGGGAGGCTATGAGCGGTGCCAGTCATTCTCCCTCGTGGTGCCATACTGTCAATGTGTGTGTGTGGCGGATGCGTCCGGGCGGGCCCAAACAAGTTACGATCAACGAACTTGACCCAACCGGACACACACCCCCTCCCGCGGGTTTGGTCATTGCGAGACTCGAGTGGACCAAATGGGGAAAAGGTAAGGCCATGGAACAAGAGTGAGGAAAACTAAGCGAACTAGAGTTCCAAAATATAAAATCAATACTAATAATATGAAAGTATTTCTCAAATACACTATTATAATATTCCGGTTTTCATGCTATAATAGAAGATAGTATTCAAAGTTACGCCCTGAATCCTGAGACGATATTTAAAATGTTCCTTTTTTGGTGTAGTGGTGAGTAACAGCTCCAAGCAATTTATTTCAGGGTTGGGAACTATAAAATAATACTATAGCACAAAGTATTACAATATAGTAGTAGAAAATAAATTATACTTATACTAACATGCATAATTGTTAATATGCGATTTTTAATGTATAGTTAAGAATGAAAATCCGTAGTGGTTTTCTGTAGGAATGAATGGTATGCCCAAACATAATGCTATTTCATGTCCGTATTTTATTTTGAGAAGACGCGGCAAAGATACTTTCGTGGATAAAACTTTAATGGTTTTAGTGGATTACGTGAGACCGAAATTTATATGAGAATGCTAGATGGCTACCACCCAAAAACAAACCCAAGTGAAGTTCATTTTGAGTCTAGTTCAAAATAAAATAAAATATATATAGTATTATTTTTCTTTCTCAACCTCTTTGGTGGTTGCATTTATTTGTTTATTATGCCTGATGGAGGGATGATAACCCGGTAGGCCAACGCCAAGGAGTAACTCGGCCCAAAGTACGCTGCACAAAACCCGGCTTAAGATAAAGGAGTTTCTAGAAGGCCCAGGAACGTAGGCCTCGTAACCCGGATTGTGGGTTCCGATAAGGAAGTTTAGGGTTTGTAAGCAGTGTCCGGGTAGGATTCAGAGTGCGCCTTGGAGAGTAGGCCAGGGGGTCCGGATATTATATAAGCCGGCCCCTAGGGTTAGACGAGAGAGATCCAAGAGTTTGAGCAATATCGCTAGGTATCGAGTATCCAGTGTAACACGAGAGTTGAGTTAATATATTTAGATCGGAGACTCGGCGACTTGATTGCCGGCTACCAGATCGCATATCATCATGTTTTCCCTTGATCTAAACCCTCTCCCAAACACCAGAGTCGATTTGCCCCAAGACAAGTTACCCCCGGTAACGTCTGCCGTGATTATCCCACGACAGTTGGCGCCCACCGTGGGGCCTACGTCCAAGGGTGTTTACATCACGGGAGAAGCTCGGAAGAACATGGAGAACCTTGTCATCGGCGAGATCTACACCGACAACGGAGGAGAGAAGATGGTGGACGATTCCGGCTGGGGGCCAGAGCCGGATCTGCTCGAATCCGGATCTGTCGTGACAATCGGCCAGATCAACGTCTTCATCGGCATGGTACGTACGTCCGGTTCAATCCCTGACGATTTCGGATTTGATTCTGTGTCAGGGGAAGCCACCTACGTTCAATCAGATGGGGAAGAATCGGTCGGGACGGTAGATCCGATAGAAGAGCCCCCCACGAAGAGGGAACAGCCGGAGGGGCCGGCATGGACCCCGCGTGGCCGGGTCATGAGAGAAGATGATACCGAGTCCATCTTGCATCTGCTGGAGGACCGGTACGAGGAAAATAGCAGCGCAGAGGAAGAGTACGAATCTGCGCCAAGCATTACGCGCCAGGTTGCGGTTTACACGGCCCTGGCGATCAATCTTAATCAGGGGAACGTGACCGCGGCCACAGTCGGAGCAGCACAAGCATTGGCCCAGCAGCAAGGTCCGGTTGACGGAAACCCGATTCTCACCCGGGTTGACGGAGAATCGGCATCAGTTACCAGTCACGCGGCGGATAGTGAATTGCAGGCAAACACGTTTGGATATCTGGCAAATCGGACGCCAGGGACGGGTCCTTCAAACCCACGACACCCGGCCCTATTCAACAATAACTTGATTCTAGATCCCACCGTTCTGGCCACGGTTATCACTCCGGAAAACGCGGCGGAACGCGTTAGAGATCTGGATGTAGCCCGCCGTGCATTGGAGCAACAGAGAAGGCAAGTAGAAGCAGAAAGGCAGGGGATGGCCACCCGCCAACGTGAGCTGGATGCATTGGAAACCCGGCTCCGAGAAGAGACAACCAGGGTGCGTCAAAGGCATCAAACCATGTTACCAGCAACGGGTGGAGTTATAAACCCGACCAACCTATTCATCACACCTCAGGATCAACCGATTCCAGCAGCAAACCAAGGAACCGTACAGCAACCTGCAACTGGAGGGGCACAACCGGCAAACATACAAGTCGGGTTACCCACATTGCAGACTGGAGTCACTGCCGGCAATACATTACCACCACCACCACCATCGCGATTTCGCACACCAGCAGGTCATTACAACAACCCCATGGATAATGTACGCAGCAACGCTCGCATTGAATCAAATCCCCGTGAGAGAGTCACCCTACGCAGAGGAGACCCGGCGGGCGATAGATCTATTACGCACTGCGGTAGCGCAGCAAGTTAATTACCCGGATCACAGAAGTGGAATGCATGGGACACCATATATCAGCCAGCAACGAGGCAATACTGGCAATATCCAGACAAGTTCAGCACGGCGGAGGGAAGAGCAGCAGCAAATGCCGCCTCCTCCCCGCGTTCAGGCAGTACCAGCAGCATCAGCAGCCCAAGCTATCGTGGATAGTTCCAGAGCCAGGAGGGCCGCGGCCGGGTCTGCGGTGCATGGGCCACCAGCCGTACCGCGTCCAGCCGCACCTCCCGCAGGATCACATGTTTCCCGGGTGAGGCCAGTTCCGACTAATCTCGCTGGGCCTAAGTGTCTGTCGGATTACATCAGAGCTGAGCCTTACCCGGATAAATTCAAAAAACCGGGTAAAGTTGTGAATTATGAGCCGACTATGGACCCAGAAACATGGTTGAGCAGTTATGAGATGGCTATGTCGATTCGCAATGCATTCGAAAATCTTCAAGCCAAGTTCATGTACTTAATGATGTTAGAAGGGGCAGCAAAGTTATGGTTCAATAATTTACCGGAAGGATCTATCAAGTCATGGGAGGAGTTGAAAACTGCGTTTATCAAGCACTTTCATGGGACGTGCAGAAAGCTATTTACTATTGATGACCTAGAGCGATGTGTACAAAAGAAAGGAGAATCGGCGCGCAGCTGGGTGCGTCGGGTTATGGAGATACTTCACTCATCTACGGACATTCAGCCCAACGATGCGCTACAAGCTATGGCAAAGACGTGCAAATACATACCTTTAGTGCAAAAGTTAACTCGCATGAAATCTAGTCGAAATGCTTCAGAGGTTACGATGGGAGAGCTAATGGATGCATGCAACAAACACGCTGCAACGGATACTACAGAAGAGGATGTCGATGACAAGAAAGCAAAAGCAAATACAAATAATAGTGGAAGAACCGGCAATGGATCAACGCCGGGTAACAATGGAGGTAACAATGGGAACAACCAGAACAAGCGCCCGTTTGAGTGAGGCTCCGAGTTTGTCGCTAGCACAGAAGCCGGGTCTTTGAGACCTAGGGCAGAAGGAAATTTCAATGCTGGAAACCACAATGGAGGAAATTATCAAGGGCCACCGAGGCCGGGTAACAATTGGGATATCTTCAGAATGGCGTGTCCAAAGCACAGCAGGAACGGTAGGCCGGCTAACCACTCATTGGAGCAGTGCGCGGACCTACAGAGATGGAAGAATGAGGAAATAAACAAGGCTATGCGAGGTGCAGGTCGGGGAGGAGGACCGGGTCCGGGTGGAAACCCGGGCAACGGACCACCCCCAGCCGGTAACCCGGCAGGCGGAAATCCGGGTAACAACCAAGGGGGAGCTGGAGGTTTCCAAGCTAACCCCAAGCAATTGGGACAATATCACGTGCATACCACGGGAATTTCTAACAAGGATAAAAAGATACTGAAACAAGCAGTAAACTCGGTTTCTTCGGCTGTTTCGAGATACCTGAGATGGTCAGAGCAGGACGTAACATGGAGCAGAAGAGATCACCCGGAAAGGATAGAACACCCGGGAGTCTTAGCATTGGTGGTGGCACCACAAGTTAATGGTTATGAGCTGAAAAAGGTCCTAATGGACGGTGGAAGTAGCATCAATATCTTGTATTGGGAAACCTTTCTACGCATGGGTCTCAAGGAGTCTCAGCTACAGAAGAGTTCAACGGTTTTTCACGGGATTGTGCCGGGTCACTCAGCGTGCCCCGAGGGAAAGATCACATTGGAGGTAGCTTTTGGAGAATCGAAGGACAATTATCGAGTCGAGTGGTTTACTTTCGAGGTGGTTAAGTTGCGCAGTCCTTATCACGCGCTATTCGGAAGGCCGGCTTATGCCAAGTTCATGGCCAGGCCGTGTTATGTGTATCTACAACTAAAAATCCCGGGGCCCAAGCAGACCATCACCATACACGGGAGCCGGGATATAGCAGCTGAGTGCGATGAAGGAGATGCAGCCATGGCGGAGCAAGCTTGCAGAAAAGAGGAACTCAAGTATTACCGGTCTCAAGTAGACCCGGATGACAGAACAGCGTTAAAAAGACCAAATACTGAAGATGAGAGAGCGAAATTCAAGGCAGCACAGGACACCAAGATGGTAGCTTTTGTCGAGGGTGACCCCTCTAAGCAATTTGCTATAGGATCTAACTTGGACAGCGAGCAGGGGAAAGCACTTGTGGAGTTCATTCGTTCAAATCAGGATGTGTTCGCCTGGACGCCTAGCGATATGCCGGGTATCCCCACAGAGTTGGCAGAGCACAGTTTGCACGTCGATCCCAAGTCCAGACCTGTGAAGCAGGGCTTGAGAAAGATGAATGAGGAAAGAAGGAAAGCTATAGGGGAAGAAATCGCTCGGCTGCTGACAGCCGGCTTTATTATGGAAGTGTTTCACCCGGACTGGTTAGCAAATCCGGTTCTCGTGATGAAAAAGACCAATGAGTGGAGGATGTGCATTGATTACACGAGTCTCAACAAGCATTGCCCAAAGGATCCGTTTGCTCTACCAAGGATAGATCAGATCATAGACGCAGTAGCTGGAAGCGACCTATTATGTTTCCTGGATGCATATTCCGGGTGTCATCAAATCAAGCTCAAGAAGGAGGATTGGGAGAAAACATCATTCATAACCCCTTTTGGGGCCTTTTGTTACAAAACCATGACATTCGGATTAAAGAACGCTGGCGCAACCTATCAACGGTGTATTCAGAAGTGCTTCGAGGACCAAATTGGACGCAACGTCCATGCTTATGTAGACGATGTGGTGATAAAGACCAGAATGGCGGAGACATTTATCGATGATCTAAAGGAAACATTCAAGAACTTGAGAAGGTATCAGATGAAACTCAACCCGACAAAGTGTGTTTTTGGAGTTCCAGCCGGGAAATTACTCGGCTTTATCGTTTCTGAGAGAGGAATTGAAGCAAACCCGGACAAAATCAAAGCTATCCAGAGTCTGAAAAAGCCGGAAAATTTGAAACATGTTCAGAAGCTCACAGGGTGCGTAGCAGCGCTCAGCCGGTTTATATCCAGACTCGGAGAAAAGGCAATACCCTTGTACCGGCTCTTGAGAAAATCTGATAAATTCGTATGGGATCAAGAGGCGGACGAGGCATTCGAGGCACTAAAAAAGCAACTATCTGAGGCACCAGTCCTAGCAGCTCCGGGTCCTAAAGAGCCTATGTTACTATACGTTGCAGCAGGGCCCCGGGCGGTTAGCGCGGTGGTTGTTGTCGAGCGAAAAGAAGATGGAAAAGAATACCCGGTCCAGAGGCCGGTTTACTACGTCAGTGAGGTACTATCAGAGGCAAAACAGCGTTATCCACATTGGCAAAATCTGGTTTTCGGGGTCTTCATGGCCAGCCGGAAGTTGAAGCCATATTTTCAGGAACACCCCATAACAGTGGTGAGTTCTATACCAATGTCAGATATCATCAGAAACTCGGATGCAACGGGTAGAATAGCCAAGTGGGCGATCGAGATGGGGGATTATCATATCAATTACGAGCCAAGGTCAGCCATTAAATCTCAAGCTCTAGTCGATTTTATTAATGATTGGACACACACAGGCATGCCCACCATGGCCCCGAACTCCGAGTCTTGGATCATGCACTTCGATGGCTCCAAGCAGTACGAGGGGTCAGGAGCTGGAGTGGTGCTAACATCACCCAAAGGAGACAAGTTGAGCTACGTGCTGCAGATTCACTTTGATTGTTCCAACAACGTGGCCGAGTATGATGCCTTATTGCATGGATTAAAGGTAGCAAAGGAGATGAATATTAAGAGGATACGATGCTTTGGAGATTCGGACCTTGTGGTACAGCAGGTCTCAGGAACTTGGGATAGAAAAGATGCAACTATGGCAGCATACCGCATAGAGGTTGATAGAGTTGCCGGATGTTTTTCCGGGTATGAGGTGGAGCACATAGACAGAAGAAAAAACGAGGCAGCAGATGCACTCGCCAGACTCGGCTCGCGCAGAGAGCCGGTTCCACCTAATGTTTTCCTGGATGAACTATGGCGACCATCAGTTAAAACCGAGTCTGAGGAAGAACTGGCAAATCAAGACCCGGATTTGGAGCTTGTGGCCACAATACGTGCTGTTCCCGAGTGGACAGAGCCGTTCCTGGCCTACCTATCACGGGGCGACTTACCCCAGCAGGAAGTATTAGCAAGACAAATTCTGAGGCGAGCAAAAGGATATTCTATCATCAACGGAGAGTTATACAAGAGAAGTGCAGCAGGAGTCTTTTTGCGCTGCGTAGCACCAGAAGAAGGCCGACAGATCCTCAAGGAAATCCATGAAGGTGATTGTGGGCATCATGCATCCACAAGATCCCTGGTGGCCAAAGCTTATCGACATGGTTTTTTCTGGCTCACGGCCCTAGGAGACGCGGAGCGCTTGGTGGCAAGGTGTGACGGATGTCAAAGGTACGCTCGCCAAACCCATGTGCCGGCTATGGAACTATGGACTATCCCGTTAACTTGGCCGTTCGCTGTTTGGGGTATGGATATGGTTGGCCCCTTTCACATGTCACCTCGCAAAAAGACACATCTCCTGGTGGCCATTGACAAGTTTACCAAGTGGGTTGAGGTTATGCCAGTTACCAACTGTGAAGCAATTACAGCAGTCAAGTTCCTGAAAAGGATTATCTATCGGTTCGGGTATCCCCATAGCATAATTACCGACAATGGAACCAATATGTCCCTTGGCGAGATGGAGAAATTTTGTGGTAACAATGGAATCCGGCTTGACATAGCTTCAGTGGCCCATCCACGGGCTAATGGACAAGTGGAGAGGGCAAATCAAGAGTTGCTTCGTGGATTAAAGGCACGATTGCGAGTTCCGTGTATCAGAGCTGCTGGCGCATGGGTCGAAGAATTACCTGCAGTGGTTTGGGGTATAAACACAACGCCTAACAGATCCACTCAGATGACACCGTTTTTCATGGTTTATGGTGCAGAGGCGGTGTTGCCGAGTGATATCATCCATGACTCGCCTCGAGTGTCGGCTTACGTCGAGGTAGAGAACGAGAAGACCCGGCAGGACGGCGTGGATATGCTAGAAGAAAAAAGGGAACAAGCACTGGAAAGATCAGCCATATATCAGCGGGATCTGCGGAGATATCATAGCCGGCGCGTGAAACCCCGGGTCTTCCAGGAAGGAGACCTGGTTCTGCGCTTGGTACAGTCCAAGGAAGGAAAACATAAGTTATCACCGCCATGGGAAGGACCGTTTATCATAAGCCGGAATCTGCACAATGGATCGTATTACTTGATAGATGCAAGGGAAGAGTCGGCTACGGTTAACGACACCGCTCATACCACTTCATCTATGCAAGAGAGAGAAAGACCATGGAACGTAGCTCAGCTGCGTCCCTACTATACCTAGTATAGACCAGACTCACAAATGGAGCTACACGATGTAACAAGCAGCAGGTTTCAGACGCACTCTTTTCCTATCCAGGGTACCTAAGGGGACTGGAGGGTTTTTAATGAGGCGGCTTGCTGACCTAACTTTCTCATATCAATAATGAGATGGTTAAGCAATATATCTTTTCCACATGTTTTATCAAGTTTTATTTTTCTGTTATGTTTTTACTTTTCTTCCAGGTAAGTATTATTTATTGTTTTTTTTAGTGCATTAGTTTCTTCAGTACGTTGCATGTATTTAGGTCTTGGGGGCTGATTGCTTGAATAGCACAGTTACAAACTCAAAGACCCGACCATGATGCCTATGAGTTATAAGGGCCGATTACTCGCAAACGAGTACGGCTGCAATCTTATAACCGGACAAAGGAGCCAAATTTCTTGACCTTTCTTACTTAAGCTCGATGTGAGTCGCACCAAAGTGGCATGATTTGCTCGCTTACGATTACAATCAGCCATGATGCCCAATGGGACTTGCCTGACCCTGTTTTCGTACAGATGTAACAACATGGTATCCACGCGAAATCCGGCTTACAGTACAAGAGAGTCAAAAGGGTCATCTAAACCACAAGTTATGCAGAGTACAGGGTTAATAACCGGAAACTCAAAGTCTATTAAGCATAACTTCAAAAACCTATGTGAAACGGCTCTAGGTTTTGGGCTTAGCAGAAACAACCTGTTTTCTTTGAGAAACCTTACACCCCAGACTCGGAATTTCGGGCCTTGGGGACTGGGTATTTTGAAAAGGAGAAAACTGCTTAGCAAGCAAGCTCAAAAACCCAAAATCCGAGTCTTGGGGACTTGGGGACTTAGAGAAAAGTTCACCTGTCAAAACCCACCAAACTCGGAAACTGAGTCCCACAAAAGGAACCATAAAGAAAGTCGGAGTATCAAGAGTAAATAAGCTCAAAGGCAGATAAATATCAAAATCATCCAAAGGCCAGAAGAGGCACGAAGTATATCAAGGCATTAAAGTATATTACAAGTCTCGATACTAGTATCAAAGGTGCACAGGCGCACCGTCAAAAATAATTGTTCAAAGGGCCCATTGGCCGGCTGACGCATACGAAATGACAGCGGATAGCAAATATCACTCGGCATCCGGGACTAAGGCATCCATCTTCCCCTTGCCCTTGCCAGCCGGGTCTTGTTCCTTGGCTTGCCCTTCAGTACTCTTGGTAGCAGCAGCACCCGGATCAGCAGTAGTGCCGGCCCGTGCAGGAGGAGGGATGATTGGTATGGAGGTAGCAGGCGCAGAGTCGGCCTCAGCCTTCTTCTTCGCGGCCTCCTCTCTCAACTGGGCAGCCTCCGCCTTCCATCGGGCCAGCATGTCGTACGGCTTGGGAAGATCCGACTTAATCGCCTTACCATCAGCATCATACGCAGGGATAATTGAGTTGATATCCAAGCCATCAGCAATCACACTGGCCGGGTGACGAACTTCCTTCTGGATGGTCTTGAAATTCTTCACTGAGAACTTGGACCCGTCATGGTTGAATTCTGGAAACCCGCCCACAAGCTTGGCCGGCTTGAGCTTAGGAAAATAAGCTTTAGCCAGCGCAAGCCCCCGAGTTACTCCAATCCGGCAGGACGAGCGCTTCCAATGCCCAATCCACTCGGGTATAGTGGAGCAGGCGTCCAGTAACCTCTTCAGGTTGCCGTGTCCAACACCTGGCCATTGCAGTTCTTGAAGGATCCATTTGGTTCCGGCACAGAGCTGCCAGATAGTGCTCTTGATGGTTTTCAATTTGGCAATGTCATCTTCCTCCGGGATCACTTCATCCGGACCTGCAGAAAGTAGGAAAAAACAACGAGTAAGGAAATCCGACTATTTATCAAAATGAGAATCCAGGTCATAATTATCAAAGTTAGGAATCATACCAGCCAATGCACGATATGTATCGGCAATTTGAACAGAAACTTTTGTCAGCTCATCTTCTGCTGCATGGGCCCTCCTCCTATACTTCCTCGTGATCTTCCCGCTCCTCCTAGCTTCAGCCTCAACCGCCTCATGCAGAGCCACCTCTTTCTCAACGAGCTTGGTGGCCTTCGCCAATTTCTTCTCGGACTGGGCCACGAAAGCCTGAGTGGAGACACAAGGAAGGATTAGTCGGATATACTACGAAGTTCCAAGCAAATTATCAATAAATTCACTCGGAACTTGGGGACTAGATAAGGATACAGGCAATATTACTCGGATTTACCTCATGTTTAGCTATCAAAGCTTCTAAGATATTTTCTTCATCGGCCCTCAAGGTGTGAAGGGCATCAAGCATCTGGGAGAACGTCATGTCTTCGGGCCTGACACCAGAGGAGCCGGCAGCTTGATCGCCTGGCGGGTGAATTTTTCCCGACTTTGGAGTCGAGACCCGGACTGTCTGGGTGTCCGGGTTTGGAGAACTCATCTTTGTGTCCAGGATCTCAACCTCTTCGTCCTCAGCCTCTTCGGATGGCTTTGGAGACCCGGCTTCCTGGTGAGCTGGGTCACCCAAGGGGCCTTGTTCCTGGTTGTCTTCAGCATCACCGCCATTCGCGGCGTCCGTATTCTCAGTCGGCCCCTCCGTCTCCCGGTTATCGGTCTCCATGTTCTCCGGGTCACTAAGTGTGACTTGGGCGCTAAGAAAAAAAAAGATAGAAACAGTTAGTGGCAGTGGAGGAAGATTATCGAGTGTGCGGGGATATCATACAGCGAAGACTCACCCGGTGTTCACAGCGTAATCCGGGGGGAGCTCGCTGCTGGAAGCGGATGAAACTTTCGCAGAAACCGGTAGCGGAACCCGGAACTGCCCAGCCCGTGGATGGTTGGGGGAGGGGTGACGCCGAGGAGAATTGGAAGGATGAGGTGGAGGAGTACCGGCACGGCGGACCGGTGAGGTGGAGATGCCCGGGTTGAGGGGATCGTCACCCGGGGAACTGCGCGTCACTCTGCGCTTGGCCGGAAGAGAGTCCTTCAAGTGTGATGAGTTGGATAACTGTTGGTTAAGTTTTCGCATGTTATCAAAGGAATAGGGTTCGGAGGACATAAAGGAGAAGGGAACCTTGGATACCACCCCCCTGGTCTTCCTCTTGGCCCCAACAATTGCTTCTTGTTCAGGGTCGCTTTGGTCGGATTCGGTGGCCTCCGGGTCCCCCTCGTCCTTGTCATCTTTGTCCTCCAACCCTGTAAGCCGAGTATGTATAGCCGGAAAAAGTTAGACGTGTGAGCAAAATGGCGCAAGTGAAGCTGATAGAAGACCCGGATAAATACCTTCGTCATTGTCAGCCGGTTCTTCATCCTCTTCCGGGTCTACGGAAGAAGGGGAGGTCTCGACGTTCCAGAAAACGTTACCAGCCTGAGACAAAAGCACAAGGGTAAGAGTCAGCAGTCATATCAAGCGAAAGCATGAAGGTAAAAGTATAAGAGTCGGATTTTACCGCTGGAGCCGGGTTATCCCGGGTGAATGGAGCTAACCCGGCGATGTTTTTGATTACCTCCAACTTCTCCGTCAAGAAGCTCTTGATGGTCTTGTTGGTGTCACCGGCCGGGTAGTTCTTGGAAGAGTATCGGAGGGAATCCGTAGGGTGCCCCGAATACTCGCACATCAGTTTTGAGCGGATGGAATTGGGTTGAATGCGAAAGTTCACCCAAGTTTTGACTAGGTTGAGCCCAAGGAGACCTTGGGTAGAAAGGACAGTTATCTTGGTTAGAAGAGGTTGGATGGCCTCCCTGTCCGACTCAGGGGCAAAGGCGTTGAAAGACTCAGAGATATCAAGGAGACCCTTCGAGTAACCCGACAGTTTCTTTTCGCCGGGTGGGGAGGTGTCTCGGCAGTAGAAGAAGGAGAGTTGCCAATGCTTAACGTGAGAATTCAGGTTAAGAGTCAGCATTGGGGAATTCTTACGGCGCTGGATGGAAACCCCGCCGCAAGCAAGAAGCGCCCCGTCACCGCTTTCGCGGCACGGTTTGCATTGGAAGAGTTCAATAAAAAGAGCCAGATTTGGCGGAATGCACAAATAAGACTCGCAAAGGACGATAAAGTGGGTAATGTTCAACATAGAGTTAGGCCCTATGTCGAACACCCGGAGGCCATAGTGGCTCAAGACTTCGCGGAAAAAGGGATGAACCGGAGGGCGAAACCCCCGGGTCACATGTTCAATGAAGCAGATTACCTCATCGGCAGCAGGTGTAGGCCGGGTCTCATCACCCGGCACCCTCCAGTGGATGTCTTCCTGAGGGGGAAGGACCCCTAGCTCGGCCAGCTCCTCCAGCTTGGCCTTGGTGACTGTGGACCGCGCCCAGTTGGCGGATATCGATTGGGTCATCCGGGTTTTAGCCAGCTGTTTCCCTTGCTTCTTGGGAGCCATGGGTTCAGACTGCAGAACACAAGACAAAAAGGTACAAGACATAAGACTCGGAAATCATGGGTTATCCGGATATATGCAAGCAGTATCAAAAAGAGGTATGGGAATTATGAGTTGTCCGGGTATCGCCGGATGTAGCGAAAGTCACAGATTATCCGAGTATCGAGTATCAGTACAGAAACTATGGGGGACTTACGTATTGATGATCGTTTGCGGAAGAAGGTTGATTGCCCATGTATCTACTGCAAGTAAATGAACCGGAAGAAGCGGATTTTCCCGGTGTCAATGGCAGGTGCGGAAAATTTGGGCGGCCCGAGCCTAGATTGGAAATTTCATTTTCAAATTCGTGGTGAAATTAGTGACTACAAGCAATAGGAGAATGAAGTGGAGCCTATATTCAAGCCATTGGATGAACTAGTATGAGTTTATGTGACCTAATCCGACGTGGGGTAAGAAATGACCCGCGGTTGACCTAGATCCAATCTAGAACGAATCAAGAAATTGTGAGACTAATTCAATGGGAGCAAGAAGCTTACCGGAGCAAATTGGAGCAGAGCACGACGGCGGCAGATGGCGCAATCCAAATGCCCCTTTGCGATTCCCGGCGGGCAAGATGAGGGCGCGGCGGCGGATCTTGGCAGCGGCGCGGAACGGTTCGAGGACGAACGTAACCGGCGGCGGCTTTGCTCCGGCGGTGAGCTTGAGGTTCCCGTGGTGGTGTTGCGCAAGCGCGAGCAATGGGAGGAAGAAGAAGTTGGAATGGACCGTTGGGGGGGTTAGGTTATCCCCTAGGTGCCTATTTATAAGGTACGGGTGGGAACCGGAAATTTCGGGGTAAGGGATACCCGCCCGGATTTTCTGAGATATGCTTTAAGTGCTGGACGAGATATCCGGAATGGATAGGAAACAAATCTTCTCCGCGATACCTGGACTGATTAACAAGTAAAGTAAGCTGGATCTTTGGCGTTTGCATCAGGGGCGTTGACCCGGAAAAGTAAACACTGGACTTGGAGAAAGCCGGGTTACTATATGGCCACCATGGAGTTAGGCCTAGCTGTTTATCAAAGCAATCTAACCCGGCCTCTATGAGCTTGTGTGTTTGTTATTTTTGCAGGGAATAGCGTGCGCTTCAAGGAGGATCTCATGAAGCCCAAGCTATTCTGGGGACTACTGATGGAGGGATGATAACCCGGTAGGCCAACGCCAAGGAGTAACTCGGCCCAAAGGACGCTGCACAAGACCCGGCTTAAGATAAAGGAGTTTCTAGAAGGCCCAGGAACGTAGGCCTCGTAACCCGAATTGTGGGTTCCGATAAGGAAGTTTAGGGTTTGTAAGCAGTGTCCGGGTAAGATTCCGAGTGCGCCTTGGAGAGTAGGCCAGGGGGTCCGGATATTATATAAGCCGGCCCCTAGGGTTAGACGAGAGAGATCCAAGAGTTTGAGCAATATCGCTAGGTATCGAGTATACAGTGTAACACGAGAGTTGAGTTAATATATTTAGATCGGAGACTCGGCGACTTGATTGCCGGCTACCAGATCGCATATCATCATGTTTTCCCTTGAGCTAAACCCTCTCCCAAACACCAGAGTCGATTTGCCCCAAGACAAGTTACCCCCGGTAACGTCTGCCGTGATTATCCCACGACAATGCCCTTGTTGGCTCCCTCGTTTACCACACATTTCTTCCTACGACCCATGTCCTCTGCAAAGTCATTTCGTACATTGTTATTAATTATTGTCGCCTCCGCCACTTCACCTCGAAATAATGAAAGTAAAATTAAACCGTGTGATAAAGTGGACACTTGTCTCGTGATTTCAGATGGCAGCGGCAGACGGATTGTGGATTCGTCTTTCAGAGTGGCGGTGCCTGGTGATCGGATGGGGTGGCTTGCTTTAGAATGTCTATTGTGACTAATATTCATTGCCTTAATCGTGTTGAATTCCTCATCTTACCGATGATTATTTTCTATTTTTAAACTATTGTTGGACATACTTTTTGTACAACTTTTAAAACTCCTTGGTGTGCTAATTACTTTAAATGTTATGATAAAATCTGAAAATAATAATATGAATGTATTTCTCAGTTACAACGTTACAAAGTTATAGTTTTCCGTTTTCATCATACTATGGTAGAAGATAATGCTCAAATTTACACCCCAAATTCCATGGCGGTATCCAAAATTTCCCTTTTCTTGGTGAAGTGGGGTGAGTAACAGCTCCAGACATCATATTTTATTTTATTGCATGTTGTAAGAATTGGAAAGAATAGAGTGGAACTGATGATTTCATTGATCAATTACATGGGATATTTATACAAGGATTCCCGACAGTTTCGGGATGTCGGTTACAGAAAAGGGAGCCTATAGGAGGCGTCTCTAGAGGGAGAGGCGCATGTTCGATCTGGACAGGCGTCTGTACATAGGAGAAAGCTTCCGTACAGACGAGATGCTTTGGGCACCAGATTAACCGCTTTAGGCAGTTAATATCTAATCCTAACACTCCCCCTTGCACAAAGCTACGTCTTGTCTGTCTTGTGTCCCTTGTATAATCTTGAAAATACTCCATGTAGTTTTGATGATCTTTGAAGTTGATAATTACTCCCCCAAAAACCCTGTGGGAAAAATATGAGGAGAATGGTATTTGATATGTTGTTAAAACTCCTCTAAAACCCGGTGGGAAAAGTAAGGAGAAATTGATACAACATATGATGATCATTGTCTCTTTGATAACTTATATGAGAAAACCTTTGAAAGGATAAAACTCATTGGTAAGTTTAGAAGACAATTAACATGCCTTGTATACTTCCATTAAAAAACCCGGTGGGGAAAAATATGATGTATGACATATATTCTTGTGTTGATATTACCTCATTAAAAACCTTGATGAGAACCATGTGAGTAAACTCATAAAGGGAAAATAGTGTAATATAATGTTTGAATGGGTTATAGTTCAGAGAGATACTCCCCCTGACCCTTGCAAGTCACGAAGTCTTCTCATACCAATGCCGTGAACATATTTCTCAAATGCTGAAGCTGGTAGAGACTTTGTGAACAAGTCAGCGAGATTATCGCATGATTTTACTTGCAAGATGTTTATCTCCCCACTCTTTTGTAATTCATGAGGATAAAACAATTTAGGTGTAATATGTTTAGTGATATTGCTCTTTATGTAACTCGTTTGCATTTGAGCAACACAAGCAGCATTATCTTCGTAGATAATGGTTGGAGATTTGGTAGAACCTTTACCACATGATTGTTGTATGTGGTTCATCATTCTGCGAAGCCACACGCATTCGCGTGATGCCTCATATAATGCGATTATTTCAGAATGATTTGTGGGTGTAGCCACTAGAGTCTGTTTGGAAGACTTCCATGAAATGACTGTCCCACCGTGTAAGAACACAAAACCGGTTTGCGATCTGGCATTATGGGGGTCTGATAAGTAGCCAGCATCGGTATACCCAATCATATCAATGTCCAAATTTTTCTGAAATTGATAGAGTAGGCCAAGGTCCTTTGTGCCTTGGAGATATCGAAAGATATTCTTGACTCCCGTCCAATGGCGTTTAGTGGGAGCTGCGCTATGTCTAGCTAGTAAATTCACTGCAAATGCAATATCAGGCCTAGTGCAATTTGCAAGGTACATGAGCGCTCCAACAGCACTGAGATATGGAACTTCTGATCCCAGTATCTCTTCTCCATCATCCCTTGGTCTAAATTGATCTTTCTCTACGTCTAGAGATCGAACAACCATGGGAGTTTTTGATGGATAGGATTTGTCCATATTGAATTTCTCCAATATTTTCTGGATATAGGCGGGTTGATGAAACAAAAATACCTAAGGGAAGGTGCTCGAGTTGTAATCCCAAGCAAAATTTGGTTTTACCCAAATCATTCATCTCAAATTCCGTCTTTAGGTGATTGCGTGCTTCATCAATATCTTGTGCGTTGCCTATGATGTTTAGATCATCGACGTACACTGAAATAATGCAAAATCCGTTCGCGGACTTTTTGATGAAAACGCAAGGACAATCATCATTATTGGAGTATCCCTTTTTCAACATGAACTCACTAAGTCGGTTGTACCACATGCGTCCCGACTGTTTTAAGCCGTATAGAGACTTATTTAATTTTACACAATATGCGTTGCGTTTTGCGTTTGGATTCGGGACTGAGACTCCATCAGGAACCTTCATGTATATGTCTGAATCAAGTGAGACGTAAAGGTAAGCGGTCACTACGTCCATCAACTGCATAGATAGAAGATTTTGTACCGCCATTGAAATAAGATATCGGAAAGTAGTACTACCCATTACTGGAGAATATGTTTCATTGAAATCAATGCTTGGTCTCTACGTGAAACCTTGGGCTACAAGCCTTGCTTTATACCTCACCACCTCATTGTTTTCATTCCTCTTACGAACCAAAACCCATTTGAATCCCACAGGGAAAACTTTGGGAGGTGTAGGTATTGCTTCAGTGAATACCCTTCTTTTATTGAGCGAGGCTAATTCTACTTGGATTCCATCCTTCCATTTAGGCCAGTCGAAGCGTTTCTCACACACTTCAATGGTCTTTGGATCATGATCATTTAGAAGGTTGTTTGCAACTGTAGTTGAGAAATATATGTCGACAATTGTAGACTTACGATTGTAAGATTCTCCAGAATCTATATAGTTTGTGGAAATTTCATTTACCCTTGTTGACTGTTCGTGATTTCCAATACGATTGAGTCACGGTTTTCCGATGTCCCAGTCATTGAGTGCACAACTGAGATGGGTTGTGAAGGTTGTCCTTCCACTGGGTGTTCATTACCCATTTGATGATTATCAACGCTAGGTTGATTTACATTTACTGGTTCAGAGGGTTTCTTCCTCTGTTTCCTTTGTTGCTTGCGAGAAGCTGAATCCTGTTCTATAGTCGTACTTCTCCCCCTCTTCCTTTGAACAGGGGGTTGAGTGGTTTTTGTTGGCACCTCCACTCTTTCGGGCGCATTTTTGGCAGGATTATAGGATTTTGTAACACCTTTATAGTCAGTAAATGAATCTGGCAGGTTATTTGCAATGTGTTGCAAATCAATTATTTTCCGAACTTGAAGTTCAGTTTCTTGAGTACGTGGATCAAAGGAGGAAATGCATTGGGCATTCCAATCGATTTTCGGGCATTCTTTTTGGTACTTGATGTCTCCCCCTAATGCCGGGAAATGGTCCTCATTGAAGATACAATCGGCGTGACGGGCTGTGAATAGATCCCCTGTAAGGGGTTCAAGTTACTTGATTATCGACGGTGATTTGTACCCCACATAGATCCCCAGTTTTCTATGTGGGCCCATGGATGTACGCTGCGGTGGTGAGATGGGCACATATGTGGCGCATCCGAATTTACGCAGATGGGAAATATTTGGTAGATTTCCACGTACTAGTTGCATAGGGGAAGTGCTGTGATATGTAGTTGGTCGCAATTGAATTAAGTCAGCATCGTGTAAAACTGCATGACCCCAACATGAAGTTGGCAAGTTGCAATTCATTAGCAAAGGTCGTGCAATGAGCTTAATTCTCTTAATTGGAGATTCTGCCAATCCATTTTGTGTGTGGACATATGGGACCGAGTGTTGAACTTCAATTCCTAGGGCCATGCAATAATCATTGAAAGCACGCGAGGAAAATTCAGCAGCGTTGTCCATTCGAATTGATTTAATTCGATTTTCGGGATAACGAGATTGTAATTTATAACTTGCCTCACTATCTTGGCAAATGCATGGTTTCGTGTGGATAATAGGCACACATGAGACCATCGTGTAGATGCATCAATTAGAACCATGAAATACCTAAAAGGTCCAGACAATGGTTGGATAGGACCACAAATATCACCTTGAATGCGTTCAAGAAATTGTAGTGGTTCCGCTTGAATTTTAAGATAGGAGGGTCTTAAAATGAGTTTTCCAGTAGCACATGCGGTGCACATAAAATCCGAAGATTATTGGAATTTAGCTTCATTTAATTCATGACCATTGGAATTGCAGATAATTTTTCTCATCATCCCGATACCGGGATGACCAAGGCGATCATGCCAAGTTTGGAATGCATTGACATTCTGAAAAATTACCTTATACGCAACGTGTGCTACGGGTTTTATGTATGTGTAGTACAATCCAGATGATAAAGAGGGAATTTTCTCAAATATTTGTTTGCCATATCCGTTGTCTTTGGTAAAGAGGAGAAATTCCTCCTTGTTGTCTTCATAGGTTTCAATGTGAAAACCATTTTTGCGGATATCTCTATAACCTTTGAGGGTACGAGTTGAATCGGCATACAATAAAGCATCCTCAATTATAATTTGTGTACCCATAGGGAGGATAAATATGGCACGTCCAGTGCCAACAATTACCGCATCGCGTCCAGCGATAGTTAAAATATCTCTATTTAACTTTTTTAGAGTTTAAAAATACTTTATTTCCCTAAGTATAGAGTTTATGGTGCCACTGTCCACAAGGCACATTTCCTCCTCCATTTGGATTGACTCCCGTAGAAATCTTCCTTTTCTCTGCACTTCTTTCTCCTTCCTGTGATGTTGTTTGGCAGCGCTCTTGGCGAGCAAGTGCTGATAACGTGTAAGAATTGGAAAGAATAGAGTGGAACTGATAATTTCATTGATCAATTACATGTGTTAGGAAACCTGTCAGTTATCTGTACCTAGTCTTCAGGCTAGCTTAGTGATTCAGTTAGTTGAGTTGTACTGCTATATATACCTGTGTAACACCTCCACTTATCAATACAGAAAGTGTTGCGCAAACCCCTCTCCTTACCCTCGCTCTGGTTCTTACATGGTATCAGCCTCCTGATCCTATTCTTCCGCTGCCCCGATCTCCCCACGCCATGAGCTCTTCCTCCACCTCCCTCTCCTCCGGCGGCTCCGATTCTGAAGAAGAATTCGGCCTCCCCGTTGCAACACAGACCCTGCCCACCCCACTGCTCCAAGGCCTCCGCATCCGTGATCATGTCCTGGTCACGCTCGACTACGAGAAGGAGAACTACGGCCTCTGGCGCCGTCAGTTCCTCGCCGCGCTCGCCAAGTTTGGTCTCACTGACCACGTTGATGGCTCGCAGGCGCAGGGCACGAGCGACTGGGTGCTCAACGACTTCGCCGTCGTCTCCTGGTACAACGCCACCGTCACGCCCTCGACTCTGGAGATCGTCGAGGATCGCAAAGACACGGCGTACACTCTCTGGCGCTCCATCCGCTCGCTCTTCCGCAGCAACAGGGACACCCGCGCCACCTACCTCCTCGACGATTTTCACAGCTTCACTCAAGGCGATCTATCCGTCGTCGAGTACACCTCCAAGATGAAGCAGATGGCCGACACCCTTCGTGATCTCGGCTGTCGGATCAAGACCCGCGAGCTCATCCACAACGTGCTGCGCGGCCTCGACGATCGTCTTCAACACGCCGTCCCCCACATGACTAGCGGACGCCTACCCTCCTTCATCAAGCTCCGCACCTTCCTCATGCTGGAGGAACAGCGCCTCTCTCGCCAGGCGCGCGTCTCCGCCCGGAACGTTCTCCTAGCCCAGGCCCAGGCCTTCCACGTCGGCCAAGCTCCCTCGCCGCAGCAGCCCGCTCCGGCCCCGACCTTCAACCTTGCCACTCTCGGCTCCTCTGCCACCAACGCCTACGCCAGCGGCTCCGGCAACGGCGGCAAGAAGAAAAAGAAGACGACGTCCACCAGCGGCGGTGCAACCTCCTCCGCTCGAGGCGCGTCCACCGCGCCCGCTCCAGGCGGTCACCGCGCCCCCGCCGCGCGCGCCACCACGGTTGCCGGCACGTTTCACGGCCTTCTCGGCCCCCCACCGGCTGGATCGGCTCCGGCCCCACCCCACGCGCTTCACACAACCTCCGGCCACCACGCTCCCGCGCCGCCACAGTGGGATCAATCGGCGTTGATCGCGGCGCTCTCCCAGATGTCCATGCCGGCTTCACCGCCTACTCCTTCTCGCGAATGGGTCGTCGACAGCGACGCCTCCTCTCACATGGGCTCCGGCTCCGGTATTATTCCTTCTCTCACTCCCCCTCACTCTCCCTCGCAAATCATCGTCGGCGATGGCTCCGTTCTACCCATCACCGGCACTGGTTCTGCTCCTCTTCTGACCAATTCTCGCCCTCTCTCTCTCAATGACGTCTTGATTTCCCCCTCTCTCATCAAGAACCTTATTTCCGTTCGCGCACTTACTCGTGATAACTCGGTTTCTGTTGAATTTGATGCAAATGGTTTTTCTATAAAGGATCTGGCCACCCGGACGGTGCTGCTCCGATGTGATTCAACTGGCGATCTTTATCCGTTCGTCCCTCCTCGCCACTGCCTCACCACCACCGTCACCGCCGATCTGTGGCACCAACGCCTTGGGCATCCCAGCGCCGCCGTGCTCGCCAAAGCATCTACCTACTTCAAGTTTACTTGCAATAAAAGTTCTTCTACTCATTGTAACGCTTGTCGTTTGGGCAAGCACGTTAGATTACCTTTTACTTCCTCCACATCTCATACTACTTTTCCATTTGAGCTTTGTCATTGTGATCTTTGGACCAGTCCAATTATGAGTGTATCCGGTTATCAATATTATTTGGTTATTCTTGATGACTTTACACATTACACTTGGACCGTTCCAATTCGTCGCAAATCGGAAGTACACTGTCTCCTGTCCCTCTTCTACATTTTCGTTCGTACGCAATTCTCTCGTCCCATCCTCGCTTTTCAGACTGACAACGGCCAAGAATTCGATAACAATGCCAATCGCTCTCTTTTCGACACAAATGGCACCGTTTTTCATGTCACTTGCCCCTACACGTCTCAGCAAAACGGGAAGGCCGAGCGAATTCTTCGCACCATCAACAATGGCATTCGTACTCTACTTATCCACGCCTCCATGCCTCCACGTTGGTGGGCAGAAGCCCTAGCTACGTCCACTTTTCTTCTAAACCGTCGACCCTGCAAACCCAATCTTCTAAGCACTCCCTTCGAGCTCCTCTTTGACCGCACACCTGATTTTCGCATCTTACGCGTTTTTGGTTGTTTGTGCTACCCCAACATCCTCGCAACCACACCCAACAAACTATCCCCACGCTCGATCGCCTGCATTTTTCTCGGATACCCTGACGATCGAAAAGGGTACCGTTGCTACGACCCGATCTCACGTCGGATCTTATTCTCCCGTCACGTTACGTTCGTGGAAACTGTGTTTCCGTTCAAAACGTGTACGCCCCACCCCCCATCCGATCCGGAAAATCCTCCTGATCCACCCCCCACAGATTACGTCGATCATGCATGGCTTCCCCACCCCTCGACGCCTCCATGCTCGCCACCTGGCTCACCCACCAACCACTCTCCACAGCCCACGCCCTCTGGGCCTTCCTCAGGCCCACCATCCCCTGCGTCGTCTGTCTCTCCGTCCACCTCCTCGATGCCTCACACGCCACCGCCGCCGCCGCAACATCCTATGCTTACGCGCGCTCGTCACGGCATCGTCAAGCCCAATCCAAAATATGCTCACCTCGCCGACTGTTCCATCTCGCCGTTGCCTACCTCTGTCAGCGCTGCCCTTCGCGATCCCCACTGGCGCACCGCTATGCAGGCAGAATACGACGCTCTCATGGCCAATTCCACTTGGACACTCGTCCCTCGTCCAGCTCGAGCCACCATCGTCACTGGCAAATGGGTTTTTCGCCACAAAACCCATGCCGATGGCTCCCTCGAACGATACAAAGCGAGATGGGTCGTCCGCGGATTTTCTCAACGCCCGGGAATTGATTTCGGCGAAACATTCTCCCCTGTCGTCAAGCCGGCCACAATCAGAACCGTGCTCACCTTGGCATGCTCGCGCGGATGGCCAGTACACCAGCTCGACGTGAAGAACGCCTTTCTTCACGGCGTCCTGGACGAGCAGGTGCATTGCTATCAACCCGCCGGTTTCATCGACGCCACTCGCCGTGATCATGTCTGCAGGACTCACCAAATCCCTGTACGGCCTGAAACAGGCGCCGCGCGCCTGGTTTCAACGCTTCGCCGCCTTCGCCAGCACGATTGGGCTGACTGCGTCACGCTCCGACGCCTCGCTGTTCACCTTGCGGCGGGGCAACGACATGGCCTACCTTCTTCTCTACGTCGACGACATCGTCCTCGCTGCATCTTCCACGGCTCTCCTCCAGCACATCGTCACTCAGCTTCAGGCTGAATTTGCAATGAAGGATATGGGAGCTCTGCATTTCTTCCTCGGCATTCAGGTTCATCGATCATCGCGCGGATTCTTCCTCGACCAAGCTCAGTACGCCGAGGAGCTACTCCAGCGAGCAGGCATGTCGCAATGCCAACCTGTCTCCACTCCGATCGATGTCTCTCCCAAAGTCGCTGCCTCTGCTGGAGATCCTGTGCATGATCCTTCTGAATATCGCAGTCTTGCGGGTGGATTGCAATACCTGACAATGACGCGGCCCGATTTGGCATATGCAGTTCAACAAGCATGCCTGCATATGCATGATCCTCGCGCATGTCATCTTGCCATCATCAAGAGAATCCTCCGGTACATCCGTGGTACTACTACCTCGGGTCTTCTTCTTCCTTGCTCCACATCGACTGACGTCACAGCATACTCTGACGCGGACTGGGCAGGCTGCCCTGACACGCGTCGCTCCACCTCAGGATACTGTGTCTATCTTGGTGATGCTCTCGTCAGTTGGTCCTCCAAGCGCCAGACCACGGTCTCTCGATCCAGTGCTGAAGCCGAATATCGAGCGGTTGCCAATGCTGTCGCTGACTGCGTATGGCTACGACAATTGCTCGGTGAACTCGGCTGCTCTGTACCCAAGGCCACCGTCGTCTTCTGCGAAAATATCTCTGCAGTGTACCTGTCCACAAATCCAGTTCATCATCGGAGGACCAAGCACATAGAGTTGGACATCCATTTTGTCCGTGAAAAGGTCGCCCTTGGAGAATTTCGTGTTGTGCATGTTCCTACTCAACAACAGCTCGCAGATATCATGACAAAAGGATTACCAACTGCTGCCTTTCAGTCTTTAGGTCCAGTCTGTGTGTCTCACCGCGGCTCGACGTCACGACTGCGGCGGGGTGTTAGGAAACCTGTCAGTTATCTGTACCTAGTCTTCAGGCTAGCTTAGTGCTTCAGTTAGTTGAGTCGTACTGCTATATACCCGTGTAACACCTCCACTTATGAATACAGAAAGTGTTGCGCAAACCCCTCTCCTTACCCTCGCTCTGGTTCTTACAACATGGGATATTTATATAAGGATTCCCGACTGTTTCGGGATGTCGGTTACAAAAAAGGGCGTCTATAGGAGGCGTCGCTAGAGGGAGAGGCGCCTGTTCAATATAGACAGGCGTCTGTACATAGGAGAAAGCGTCCGTACGGACGGGATGCTTTGGGCACCAGATTAACCGCTTTAGGCAGTTAATATCTAATCCTGACACATGTGACCTAATTTACGGTCCTGCTGAAAAAGTGCACATGTGAAATATAAAACGCCAAGTATGTTAATAAATGCAATGCGTGAAAATACGATAATTATTTGAAGAATCAGAAAGGACAGATGGTCGGTGCCCCTTTATTCCCTTTAGCTTGGAGGAGTGAGTGAGAGTTTCTTGCACGTCATCAACTCGCTCGGATCGACCTATCCACGTGTTCACTTGCCAAGGAAGCAAGGTGGAATCTTGTTGCGGACTAATTAAGTTGCCTGTCGTCCAGCGCCCATCAGGAACACAACACCGAGGATGACATTACATGGCCAAGATAACATAAGAAAATTATAAAGGTAGCAGTACAAGAAAATCTAGCTAAAAAGTTTATCCCTAATTAACCATTATGTGCGTACAAGCAATTAGTCCGGCCCCTTCTAGATTTGCTTCAAAGATGAAAGTTCCCCTTTTTTGTAGATTGGGCCACGAATTTCACCCATCTGAAACGATCGATAAGGTGCGGACGTCTGAACGTGTTAATCTTTATAAATCTAGCACGAATTTTAAATAACTCATCTCACAGTATGCGTCTCACATAAGTCAAAGCGACGGCGGCGTCGTCAGCTTGAGACGGCGCAGTATTTGCTTCTGACTTCTGGCTATGCAGTTGTCACAGGCTCACTAGCCACTATCCGTATTCCATTTTTTAAATCCGGTGAATAATAAAGAAGGGAAAACTGTCCATGTTGCTTTCTTATCTTTTTTTCGTATATGTTTTTTCAACCTTATCCGAAAGAAGTTTAGTTAGTCCTAGTGTCCTACCAGTGACGACCCCGAAAGTATAAGAAACTTCCGTCAGAAAATAGAATGTGCAGAAATTTGGCTGAGAGTTCATATTCATTAGAATAGAGAAACAACAATTCTACCTATCTCTCATATAAGTCGAACACATACGGACACAATCTCAATGTTCTCACTTCAGAAGACGGTTATCAGTGTGGTTGTTACTCCTAACACATTGGGTTGAGATCTCAGTGTTTGACTCCACGTACTCCCTCCGATTCATAAAAACATTTATAAGAAGTGTTGCACTTTTTATACTAAATTAGTACGAACTTTATACTAAGTGGGCAACACTTTTATGGATCTGAGGAAGTATTATATTAAGATAGAATATTATTTCAGGGAGAGGCGAAGGTTCCATCGATAGCTATACTTGTCTCTCTCAATCTTATCTAAGGATTCAGAATATATGACACCCTGCAGGTTGCTTCACTGGGATAAATTAAACACAATCATAGAACTTTTGTTTATTTTTATTTTTTTCAATCATTATTCTTTGTTTTAAGAAAATGTATTACTGTAGCCGAAATTTGTTCTGACGACGCCAACTTGCAATAGAAGTAGGACTGCAGGAGTTCAAATTGGCACTGACTCAGCATTATATTATGAGTAAGACGTCCACGCATCAGCATATTAGGGAATCCAGTTGACCAATAGAATTTGTCAAAGCATTTCAGCAAACTTGAGTCGCACTTTTACAACTGTTTCTTGAAAATACTGAACTTATAGGATCACTTTTGCCTAAAACTTGGTATAGTAAGATTCGGATGACACGGTTAATAAAAGTGTGTGCTGTCTAAATCGAACTGTAGGTTCGAGGATGATCCTGGCTATAGCTCTTCAATGAAGCTTTGCTTTTGCAACTCATTATCAGATAATTCTTCCTTTGGGGAACAAATAACTAGATTGCGACCCATCAATGGAGTGTACTCCTTGTCTGACGTAACAATTTGCTCCACCAAAAGTGATTCTAGGAAAGATTAACTAATGCCATCAGTTCCGTGAAGAGTTTCTGACGTAGCAACCAGATCATGCTAACGTATGGTCATAATATGGTTTTTTGTAAGGTAGGACTAGTATAGTAGTATGAATTGATCCAATGGTTGATAAGTGTGGGCAATTTAGACATTCGGCTTGGAAAGTGTTTTTCCCCGCACCACCATTCTGAAAATAATGGCTGTCTCGACCGTCTATGACCGTGCCGACGCCTGCTCTCTAGCTCGGCCTCTCTCCCCACGCCCGTTCTCTAACTCTGCAAGTCTGCATGCGGGCAGTCGCCGAGGCGCCAATGGTTCTTACACCTGCCGCGCTACTCCATCGCCGCCATTGTTCGGCCAACATTGCCTCCTCTCACCTGACTGCTCCAACTCATTCCTCCGCTCCTCACCTAACTGCTCCTCCAACACATTCCTTCACCGTGCACAAACCCTCGGGCCAGATTCCGTTGGGCCTGTATGTGATGGGCTGGTGTCGTCTGGCTCTATCGCTGATGATGGGCCTCTGCTCCTTGAGGGACCTCCGGGTGAGAGGAGCTCACTTGACAGATTGCGGCCCATCAGCCCGCCTAGGGGGCCCGGGGAGCAACTCTCCACCTTTCTCGCCCAAGTGGGGGAGGCCGTCACCCCTGGCCTGATTCGTGCTCCTCCCCTGCTTCCCATGGGGGCGTCGATCCACACCCGCCGTCGTCGTGCTTCTGCAACCGCCACCCGCACTAGCTCCTGCCTTGTTAGTAAGAATGCTTCTGACCGGGACGGATCGACGCTCGTCTAGGCTCAGCGGCTGCTATGCCTCCTCCTCGCATGGAGACCGAGGACAAGGAGGATGCCACCCAGGTCCCGCAGAGATATCAGGGTGCCTTCAAAGGTGCCCCCAGTCCTCGGTGCAGATTGCTGCGCTATCAGAGTTGGTCGATACGTCTTTGTTGCGCGAGAACGGGGCGGCGGGAGCCGAGGCGGCTACTGCATGAGGGTTGGTATGTTGCCTGCCCATCAGGCTGTGTGTTCTTCCTGTCGTTGTTTATTTAATGGACCGTCTTAGAATCCTTGTCTGGAATGTGAGAGGGAGCAATGCCTCTTCTCGTCAGTCAATGGTTTGTAACTTCGTTCGAGATCATCGTATCTCAATCGTCTGTTTTCAAGAGTCAAAGGTGGAGTCAGTATCCCCGCGGTTGATTATTCAGAGTGGTGTTTCCCAATTTACATATTTCCTTGTTATTTCTTCATGGGTGCCAGTTGTGGTATGATTATTGCGTGGAATGACAACGAGGTCCAACATGCTCCCAAAACTTCCTTCTTGCCGTATGCACCTGCAGGGTAACCAGAAAATCCGGGGACATGTGCAATGTTTACGGGCCGCAAGGGGCGCCGAAGAAAATCAACTTTTTGAACTAGATGAAGCTAGCAGTCGCTCACTTGCAGTCACCACTCATCCTAGTTGGTGATTTCAACCTGATTGCTGATACAGGCAACAAGAATAATTCCAATTTCAGCAGGGTCTCATGGCTGCCTTCCGAAGGTTTATTAATGAGCTAGAGCTGAAGGACATGTACCCTCATGGCCGCTGATATGTCTCAAAAGTTTCCATAATTTCTGATGTTCCATGTTGTTTTTATGCCATATGGTACATTTTTCTTATACACTTTATGTCATTTTTATGGATTTTCTATGACTAACCTATTGACAAGATGCCACAGAGTCAGTTCTTGTTTTTTTGTTGTTTTTAGTTTTAGAAAATTTGTTCAAGAAATATTCTCGGAATTGGACGAAAGAAGCCTGAAAGTCTTAGAAATCTGTCACGTACACGGAATCCAGAGGGGACCCGGAGGGGGGCCTCAGGGGCTCCACACCATAGGGCGGCACCTTCCCCCTCTGGTCGCGCCTAGGGGTGGTGTGGGCCCCCTAGCCGCCCACCCATGTTGCCCTTCCGCCTATTTATGCCTCTCCTCGGGTTAACCCTAGATACCCGAGGCTTTTCCACCAAAAACATCCGCAGCCACCGTCATCGTCAACCCTAGACCGGGAGGGTTCTGTTGCCTCCCCGCACCCTGCCGGTAGGGGAATTCATCACCGGAGGGCTCTACATCACCATGCCTACCTCTGGAGTGATGCGTGAGTAGTTCATCCTTGTACTACGGGTCCATATCAGTAGCTAGATGGTTGTTCTCTCCTCTTTATGCCTCATGTTTACATCTTCTGAGCTGCCTAACACGATTAAGATCATCTTGTTGTAATGCTGCATGTTGTGTTTGCTGGGATCCGATGAATATTGAATGCTATGTCCAATGATTATCAATCTAACATGTTATTTCATGTGTATGTTATTTATGATCTTGCATACTCTCCGTTACTAGTAGATACTCTGACCAAGTTGATGCTTGTAAATCCAAGAGGGGGTATTTATGCTCGATAGTGGGTTCATGCCTCCCTTTCACTCACGCTCGAGCGATAGAAACGTAACAGGTGGGGGATGTGTTGTTTCCATTAGGGAGAAAACAACAATGCTTTGTCTAAGGATAATTTTATTGTTTACATGACACACTTTGCTTAATGCAATTATCTGTTGCTTGTAACTTAATACCCGAAGTTTGGTTGGATGACGCTCCATGGGTAGATTATTAGTCATAGATGCAGTTGAATAATGGTATATGCATCTTGTTGTAATGCCAGCATGAATCACATAGTAATCATCATATCATGCATATGCACTACGGTGCAGCCTTTATATCTGTCAATTGCCCAGCTGTAATTTGTTTACCCAGGATGCTATGTATCTGTTTTGGGGAGACACCTCTAGTGAACTATGGACCCCGATCCATTTCCTTATATTGATATACAACCACTGCAACCGCTGTTTTCCTACTGCAATTATTGTTTTCATACTGCCATCACTATACTCTTTCATCTACTGCAAACAAGTACTATTTTCCACACTCTACGTCTAATCCTTTGTTTCAGCAAAACCGGTGAGATTGACAACCTCACTGCTTCGTTGGGGCAAAGTAATTTGATTGTGTTGCGTAGATTCCACGTTGCTGCTGAACCGGTAGTGCGCCCTGCCAACATCAGCTGCATCAACCTTCGGAAGTGATTTCTTTCTTCTACTGGTCGATTCAACCTTGGTTTCTTTCTGGGGGAAAACTTGCCGCCGCACTCTTCACACCCTACACTTGGGGTGTCCCAACAAGCAAGCATCACCATCAACTCTTACACCATCAAGTTTTCTGGCGCCGTTACCGGGGAAAAAGAGGATTTCTGCAAGGGGAGTCTCTCACTTCCAATCTCTTTACTTTGTTTTAGTTTTGCTTAGTTTATTTTATTTTTGTCTTGTTTGCTTCTCTATATCGAAAACACAAAAAATAGCTCTTATTCTAGTTGTTATTTTTATCATGTTTTTACTCTTGTCAAAATGAGTACTCCTGAGAACACTAAATTGTGTGAATTTGCTAGCACAAACAACATTGATTTATTAGCACACATATTGCTCCACCTGCTCCTACTGCTGGTTTTTATGAGATTAAGCCTGCACTGTTAAATCTTGTTATGAGAGAGAAATTTTCTAGTGTGTATACTGATGATGCTGCTGCCCATCTTAATAGTTTTGTTGAACTCTGTGAGATGCAAAAATATAAGGATGTAGATGGAGATATTATTAAACTGAAATTGTTTCCTTTCTCTTTGAGAGGAAAAGCTAAAGAATGGTTGCTATCTTTGCCTAGAAATAGTATTGATTCATGGACTAAATGTAAAAATGCTTTCATTGGAAAATATTATCCTCCTGCTAATATTATATCCTTAGGAAGTAGCATTATGAATTTTAAGCAACTTGATAATGAGCATGTTGCTAAAGCTTGGGAACGAATGAAATCTTTAGTAAAGAATTGTCCCATTAATGGACTAACTACTTGGATGATCATCCAAACCTTTTATGGAGGTATGAATTTTTCTTCAAGAAACCTTATGGATTCAGCTGAATGAGGAACCTTTATGTCCATGACTTTGGGTGCTGCAACAAATCTTCTTGATGATATGATGGTGAATTATTCTGAGTGGCACACTGAGGGAGCTCCACCTGGTAAGAAGGTAAATTCTGTTGAAGAAACCTCTTCCTTGAGTGTTAGTCTTGATGAGATTATGTACATGCTTGTGAATGGTAAAGCTTATGTTGAACCAATGTTCCTTTAGCCTCTTTGGTTGCTCAAGAAGAGCATGTTGATGTGAACTTCATTAAAAATAAAAATTTCAATAGCAATGCTTATAGGAATAATTTTGGAAGCAACAACTATAGGCCATATCCTCCTCATAATAGTAATGGTTATGTCAATTCTTATGGTTATTCCTACACCAACAATAAAAGTGTACCCTCTAATCTTGAAAACATGCTTAACAATTTTATTAGTACACAAACTGCTTTTAATAAATCTGTTGAGGAAAAGTTTGGCAAAATTGATGTTCTTGCCTCTAAAGTTGATAGCCTTGCTCCGGATGTTGATCTTCTTAAAATAAAGGTTATACCTCATGATGCTAAAGAAAGCAAAACTTTGAATGCCATCCAAGTTAGAATTGATAACAATGTCAGGATGTTAGCTGAACTTCATGCTAGATGGGAAAGAGAAGATGAAATAGCTAGAAAGAATAATATAGCTAATGTTTGTACTATTACCACCACTAGTAAAACTGAAGCTTCTCATTCTAGTAAACCTTCTACTATTAATGGTAAAGTAATTGGTGTTGGCAATACCTCCACTTCTGCTGTAAAACGTTTAAAATTGTCTGAAACCACTAAAACTATTCCTGGTAAAAGTGATGAAATTTTTCGAAATATGGGAGACAATGGTCCCATTACCTTTGGTAAAAATGATCTTGACTTTTATGATTGAAATATATCTGAAGTAATTGTGTTTCTACAAAAGCTTGCTAGTTGTCCTAATGCTAGTACTATGAATATGGCTTTCACAAAACATATTACAAATGCTCTCATGCAAATTAGAGAAGAAGAATTAAAATGTGAAGCCTCTATCCCTAGGAAGTTATATGATGGTTGGGAACCCATCATTAAAATGAAGGTGAATGATTTTTATTGTAATGCTTTATATGATCTTGGTGCTAGTATCTCTGTTATGCCTAAGAAACTTTATGACATGCTTGAATTGCCACCTTTGGAACACTGTTATTTTGGATGTTCGTCTTGCTGATAATGTTAGAAAGAAACCTTTGGGGAGACTTGATGATGTTCTTATTATGGTAAACAATAACCTTGTCCCCGTTGATTTCATTGTTATGAATTCTGAATGCAATGCTTCTTGTCCTATTGTTTTGGGAAGACCTTTTCTTAGAACTGTTGGTGTTGTTATTGATATGAAAGAAGGGAATATTAAATATCAATGCCCACTCAAGAAAGGAATGGAACACTTTCCTAGGAAGAGAATGAAGTTGCCTTTCGATTCTATTATTCGAACAAGTTACAATTTGGATGCTTCTACAATTGAAAATACTTGATTCTAGTTTTGTGGGCCTAGCTAAAAGGCGTTAAAGAAAAGCACTTCTTGGGAGATAACCCATGGTTTCATTTTTCCATTGTTTTTCTCTGTTTTCTTTGAGTCAAGGTGTTGTTTACTTCTGTAGCAACTCCTTTGTATCTTTATTTTTTCGCATTTGTTGTGCCAAGTAAACTCTGTAGTGAAAGTTGAGTTTAGATTTGTATTTATGTGCAGGAAATATATTTCTCATATCCACCGTATAAAATCGTATAAATCACAGAAAGATCAGAATGGCCTATAAACTTTTTTCCTTATTCCTCAGCTAATTCTAAAACTATTTCTCGCTTTGCGTTTTTAGATTTATGCAACGTAAGTGCCCCGAAAAAATTCGTCTTTACAGACTGTTGTGGTTTTGACAGATTCTGCCTTTTTACTTGGGGATGCTCTCGTGGTTCATCCCAGCAAATTCTAAGAAGACTCAAGCGTCTAAGCTCGGGGATGCTCAAGGCATCCCCTTCTTCATCAGCAATTTATTAGGTCACTTCTAGTGAAACTATATTTTTATTCGGTCACATCATATGCACTTTACTTGGAGCGTCTGTTTTTTTCCTTGCTGCAATAAATATGTTTGGAACCTAGAATTCTTGTGTGGGAGAGATAAACGCTCCGTTTTTTCATATGAACACTCGTTTTCTTCCATGCTCGTATTCTTAGTTTTTCTTCTAGCTGCTGCAAATATTTTTAGCTCCTGTTTTTCATGCATCTCTTATTTGAAGCTGTTAGTTCTAGTAGACTTAAGTTAGTACTATCTTGTTTCATTGCTATATTATTTGGAGATTTTATGTTGAAATATATATTGTTTGGTGTTTGATGGAAATAGAAAATTCTACATACGGTAGATGGTATGTTGGTAAGACTTGCATACTCTTGTATATCATTAAACTGTTTCACTTGATTATTTGTTGTTGTTTCGATATATTAATATGCTTAGTGGTAAACATGCTGGTTTAGTAAGGTAAATACAATTAATGGTTGGTCTAAAGGCTTGAAACTGTGCCACACTCGAATAACCAGTTGATAGTATAATGGTATATGACTTCCTCTTCTATAACAATCATAATGGCTTTTTGTTACGTGCTACGATCGGGGTAGCCAACAATGAGTTATCACTGCCACAGACCCTCTTGGAGTTATTTTCATTATGCCTTGTATGATCATATTTCTATTTGTAATCTTTTAACTTGTGAGTTCTAAGATGAGGTTTTCCGGTACTTCCACCATCCACATTTTCTAGCCTCTTCCGTACTAGGCATTGACCATTCTCACATTGAGAGTTGGTGCAAACTTCGCCAGTGCATCCAATACCCATGGAATGTCTTTGCTCTCCTACACATAAGCTTAAAATATCTTCCACAAAACAGCAACCATACCTACCTATCATGGCATTTCCATAGCCATTCCGGGATTATTGCCATACAACATCCATCATCATTATGTTACTTGTTTCATTGTTATTTTGCATATTGCTACATTGGCAGGAGAATTTAGTTCTACACATCAGAGATATTTTAGTTTCAGTTATGAGTACTAAAAGTGTGATGATTTATTGTAAATAGAGTGTTGCCCCTACCAGCGAGGTTATATAAAAAAAGATAAAAAAGCCCCCCCCCCCAAAAAAAAGAGAGGGCCAAAGAGAGATAATAAAGAGAGACGGGGCAGAATTACTATCATTTATTCCACACTTGTGCTTCGTTAGCACCAATACTTCAGTTCAGAGAGAGTTTTCATTTTATGACTTGCATAACTATGTGGGGAACTTTACATTATAGAAGTTAGCTTGTATATTCCAATGATGAGCTGTCACACCCCAGTTTTTGGATCCTTATACTGTAGTTAAAGGAGACAAAAATGTGGGACAACAATTTTTTTTCCTTCTACATTTTTGTGTGGTCCAAAATGTGTATGTGACAATAGCCATATATGCAATGCAAGAAAAGTTTACTTTTAAAGCCAATACAAATTTTTCCTGAAAACACTTTTGTGTTTCTCTGATGTTTTCCATAATGTGACTTGAGTAATTTTTGTCCCAAGCATTGAAACATGTTCATCTTCATCTTGACTTAAACTTTTAGCTTTGTTGAATCCAATAAAAAAAATTACAAATTGAATTATAGAGGTTTTCTTTTAATTTTCCTATTAAAAAATTTCCGTGAAAACTTAGTCAATTACCTATTTTCAACTCTTGTTTTCAATGGTTTAGATTATTCCAATTTGATTTTTCTTGACTTATATTTGTTCTCTAATATGTGGACTACAAATATAAAATCTTGTTTTGATTTGTGGAGTTTGAAAACAATAAATTGCATGTTTGTTTTGTGGATAGAAAATAAGACAGAAAAATGGATTATTTGGAAAAGAGATTAAAAAAAAACTAGCCCTTTTTCCAGTTTGTTTTCAAGGCCTTCCACAATTCCAAAATTATTTTCAAAGGATGTTTATGAAAGTAAAAATCATGTGTAACAATCTCCAACTTAGAAATCAAATTTTGGAATCAAATTATTTTCCAAGGATGCACTTGACCTTGCATCTAGGAGAGTTTCCTATAAAAAATTTCATGCATTTTGGTAAATGTCCAGTGGCCATTTCTAGGATTTTTGTAGGTTGATTAATAATGAATTTTGATGTGGATCCAATTGGATGAGCTTGTGTACGCTTAGATTTACCTAATCCTATCTTGGCATAATTTTTAGAGCCATAGAATAATTTTGGTGTGCATAACTAGTTTTTGCACTTTTCTGTTTTTATTTATTCTTGTATAAATATTTTGTACCAAATATTTTGTGATGAAGTTATGTTTTATAGCATGTTTAAATGTGTTACTTTCTGTTGCTTGATGTTTTCATACACAACTAGCATGTTAGAAGAAGTTTTATTTATTATGTGATGCTTAGAATGATTAGGATAGGCATAGTTGTTTTCTAGTTTTTCTTGTGTATTGGAAAATTGTGGTGTAGTAACTATGGGTTTAGTAGCTTCATTTTCATGATTGATATGTTTGGTCCAATACCATTTTGGTACTGATATTGAGATGGTATCATCTCTCTTAGCTTTCACTTTATTTTATAGGAAAGCATGAGTAGCATTGCTGATTTATTTCACTCTATTGTTCTCACTAGTATGAGTAGTTTTGTGATGTTTGTTTTGGGTGGATTATTATTTTCTCAAGTGAGACCAGAGACATTGTTACAATACCCACTTATCCCATTGCACTTTGGTTAGGGATATAATTTCCCTACCATAGACACACTTGTCAATGGCATTTATCACTCTATGTTTGTTTAGTATTTTCCACCAAGGAAAATGGAGTATTGCTCTACTACTTTTGTTGAAGTGGTTAGTACTATCTTGTGACTACTAGTATGTGTAGATGAGGAACCTTTTATGATGTGATGTTCCCTTGTGAATATCATGTTAAGAAGAGTTTGACTATCACTTTTAATTCATTTGAGTGTTGTTTGCAAAATAGAAATATGTACTAGTATTGAGGATTATGCGTGGATATAAATTCCCTTGAGTGGATTAATTTTAGAAAGTGTTTATTGGTTATGAGTTGAGTGCATAGCTACTGGTTTTATAGCATGTCACTTTGATGCTTGTTCTTTGGTTGTTAGAAAAGCATGATCAATTAGACCTGATTGAATTCTTGTTGAGTAGTTATTTTCATAGAATTAGTTTAGGTATAATTATTTACTACAATATGTAAAGTGTATACTTATGTTATTTGGATGTTTATAAACATGTGTTGCTTGTTAAGGAAAATGCCTTCTTGCAGTGTTGATTGTTTCACCATTATTGTATTGGTGGTACCCCTAGAAATTATGAGTTGCTCTAGTGTTATTGCCTTCCTATTTGATGGGTGTATGTTTAGCCTAACATGTTTAGCATGTTTCCATTCCTGTTAGTATGGCATGACTCTTTTAGTTGCTAGTTGGTATTGGTTGTGGATTACATTATTTCTTAGGCATGCTTGTGTAGTAATATTTCATACTAGTATGCTATTAGTAAACCCCTGCTATTATCCTATTTCTAGATATAGTTATCTCATGTGATTCTTGTGTTCTAGAGTATGTATTACGACTTTCTACATATGTTCTAGAGCCACTGGTTTGTTTAGTTACATTTGTGATTGAGTGTTTCTTTAGTCTTTGTGTAGATATGAGCATAGTCACTAACTACCTTGTTCATCTGTGGTTTGCTTTGCTAGTTGAAATTTTCTGAGTAATTACTTTAGCATGATTATGGTACCAATGCTATTGTTGTTACTTTTCTTAGTTAGTTATCCATTCAATGGGTTAGTGGTAAACTTATTAGTGATGCTTGCTTGTGTTGTTGTTAATACCCACTGGCATGGGTATTGCTTTGGATGTTTGTTATTAGTTTAATAGTCTCACCCTTTTGACCAAAGACTATTTTTAGATTCTTCAGTGTCTTGGTATGAGACTGGTACACCTACCCAACCTATGATATTTAGGATGTGGGATATGGTTTCCCAACCATAAGTATTCTAGTAATAGCATTTATACCATGTGTGTTTGTGTGATAGTTTTCTCGATAACTTTTTGAGTGATTGCATTAGTTTAAGTTTGTTTGATGTAGTTTTGCTTTGTATTATTGGTTGCCTTCATTGGTTCTGAGTGTGTGTCTTTTATTCTTTTTACGACGTTAGAAAACGAAGAAGAGGAAGAAGGAGTTGTAGAGCTGTGTGTCAAGTTCAAGCTACTTCAAAGCCAGGGACACAAGAAGTTTCAAGGCAAGCCATCCTGATGCTTGCTACTACACTTATCATTATCTATCATGCATGTTTTTACTTCTGAAATTTTATAAAACTTTGATTAACAAAACTATTTTTGTTGTGTTATTACTACTATTAATAATATATAAGTTAATATCATGCGAGTAGTTGAAACTTGGTTTTACCAAGCCCATAGCCATCATATGGTATTATTACCACCAAAAGTATAATAACATGAAGTCCCTAAGTGGACACCCTAAAAATAAGACTTTAGCAAAACAAAGGTTTATGGAAAAAACCAAGTTGAAAGGCGGAGCCTTTTTCCATGGGAGAGTTGTGAAGTGATCATTTTTTTGGAAAAAGGTGTTTTCAAAATTGACACATAACCTAGTCTTCACCAAACAACCCTTAATGTACTGCCACTCTACCCCAACATGGTAAAGGGAAGGGATGCGATCCCTCGAACCGAAATGTCGCCAAGTTGTAAAACACGAGGCATGCAAAGTGTGGTATTAATTTTCCCTCCGGCCGCAGCAGTTGGGTCTCCTGTCATGGCAGTGTGCGACACGATAACGGGGAGAATAAAATCTATTGAAGAGATAGTCATTTACTAGCTTAAACATAGTCGAAGGTTAGGACCAGTTATCTGATGTTCGCATACTATCGAGACAGTCCATGGTTGTTCACGCGGATGTTCTAGATCTTGTGGATTGTGTACACCTCAGCAGAGTTGAACTATTCGGAATAGCCGCGTCCTCGGGTATGGACAGTTGAATGGTCATGTAGCTAGTATTGTGTCAATGTTTTCAAGAAGGATGTTTTTGAAAAGGGATTTGTACCTGTGAGGTACTGGAAAGAGGAACCTTGTACCTGTGAGGTACGGATGAAGAAAAGCTGGAAGTTATTTTACAAGAAGTTTTGCAAACAAAAAACTTTCTTTTCTAACAAAGTCTTACAAAACCTCTTGGACATGCAATATCCATAAGAGAAAGAAAACTATATTATTTTTATTTTGAAGTATCTTCTTTAACAAAGATATAGAGATGTCAAAATCAACCATGATGTATCTTTCATCCATCATGGGTAGTGAACCCTATGTATAGCCTACCCACTCCACTATATAAGCATACTTGCATTCCATAAGCTTCATGAAGGATGTCTTGCAGAGTACATTCAAATGTACTCATACTGGTTTCCTCCCTGGCATCTACTTGCAAGATTTCGAGGATCAGCCTCAGGAGGAGTTCTACGAGGAGGAGTACTGCACTGATGGCACTGGGAACTAGGATCATCTCCCGGTCAGCAACCTGTAGGTTAAGGCGTGACTTGGGCTCTACCACGTTGTGTGTTCTTGCCTTCCGCTATGTGTGTTGAGTTGCCTGCCCTGGGTGGCAGTTGTGTTAGACTTGGTCATGTGACCATTCTTATTTGTGAGACCTTTCTGTAATCGTGTAATGGATGATGTATCTGTATGCCAACTTGATATGTTGTTCACGACTAGTGTGATCTGGGATCGTGAATGTATGCATATCAGAGGTCCTTGGACTGTTGTTCTGGGGGCCTTACAAAGTTGGTATCAGAGCTATCCTGACCTTAGGAGACCTTAGTTAACATTGATGTTAGCCAGTACTCTAAAAATATAATTTATAAAACTATGTTACCAAGTGGACTATGTACTAAAATATTCTATATATCCCATCACCTCTGTGTTCTTAAAACTCTATTCATGCTAAGTTACCTTTTTTTAGCATCTTAAATTTTGCACACTGTTACCTAACTTAAGTTACCCGGAGATTACTTATGAAGTGATGGAGAAGAGTTGGGAGGATGGTATCATTAGAGTGATGCAACTGACTATCGCGAAGCTCGCGAACTTTTCCGCAGCAAGTTCGAAGGCACTACCTATAGATATTATGGGAAGCGCGATGAAGATGACAGGACAGTAGATGACTCAGAAGAGTTTGTCTTTGCTCATCATTTCCAGCACATGGAGGGACAGCTGCACATCACTCATTTTACCCTTGATAGCCTCAGGCAGGAGTATGACACCCGAGGAAGAGAGATATCCCGTCTGGAGAAAGACCTGAGAGTTTCTACGGCTACTCAGCGTAGTCTCATGGCACGCAAGAAGACTCTGAAGTACATTGACTTACACCTTCGTGCACAAGTGAGAGACCTTCAGTTTCAGCTTGCAACCAGCAAGGCCAGAGTTGGAGAGTTGGAGGAGGAGCTACGCTCATCCTCGAGCACTTAGGATTGCCGCAAGTTGTTAGTAGATTTGTGTTGGTCCCACCTGAGACGGATGTTTTTATTGTGTGAATCTGTTAAGAACTTTGTGTGTGCTAGATGTATTGTAAGGCCTATTCTTGCGCTATGTGAAACTTAAGTTTGTGTCATGCTTGCTGGAGACTCTACTTTATGAGTATGTTGGTCTATGCATGTGAATGTGGTTTTCTTAGGATCTTGTCTTTGCTGTGGTGTTTCTCGCCATTTCGTCTCTCTTATGAGCCGGTTTGTTTCTCAATTTTTCAAAACAAAACCACCCTTTATCTGCCTTCGTCTTATACCTTTATTTTTCTTCAGTATGGCCAATGATTTACCCCCACCACCTCAGCCGGCAATTGCCCAACTTTTTGCACTGATAATGGAAGACCGTGAAGCCGCTCGTGTAGACCGCAAGGCCACCCTTGCTTCCATGCAGCACTTGACTCAACTTGGCATTTTCAATGCTGAGAATAATACTATCCTTATGAAGTAATGATACGTCATAAAGGTATCCCTAATTTAATGATGCTCCGTGATGATATTATGCCAATTGCTACATGTTTTCTCCCTTCTTTATGTCATTTTTACCGATTTTCCGGACTAACCTACTGACAAGATGCCACAAAGCAGTTCCCTGTTTTCTTCTGTTTTTAGTTTTAGAAAATTTGTTCTGGATATATTCTCGGAATTGGAAACTTCGAAGCCCGAAAGTCCTATTTTCCCCGGAAGCATCCAGAAGACCGAACATGAGTCGAAGAGGGGCAACAGGGGGGCACACCATAGGGTGGCGAGACCCCCCCCTTGGCCGCGCCAGCTATGGGTGTGGGGCCCCCTGGCCTCCACCGCCTATGCCCTTTCGCCTATTTAAGCCCCCGGATGGAAAACCCTAAGCACCTGATCAAAATCCCCGAAAAAGTTTCGCAGCTGCCGTCACCGTTAACCCTAGATCAGGAGGGTTCTGAATCTATTTCCGGCACCCTGCCGGAGAGGAGATCATCACCGGAGGCTTCCACATCACCATGCCTGCCTTCGGAGTGATGCGTGAGTAGTTCATCCTTGGACTACGGGTTCGTAGCTGTAGCTAGATGGTTGTCTTCTCCTCATATGCCTCCATGTTTATATCTCGTGAGCCGCCTATCATGATCGAGATTGATCTTATGTCATTCTCTATGCTGTGTTTGCTGGGATCCGATGAATATTGGCCTTATGCCAAGTTGATTATAGTCTTTATTTGCATAAGTTATTTGTGATCTTGCACGCTTTCCGTTGCTAGTGTTTACTCTAGCCAAGTAGTTGCTAGTGACTCCAAGAGGGAGTATTTATGCTTGATAGTGGGTTCATGCCTCTTTGTTGCCTTGCTCGAGTGACAGAAACGTGAAGGGGGATATGTGTTGTTGCCATTAGGGAGAAAACAACGGTGAGAGTGCCCGCGTGCATAATCATTGCTTACATTACCCCTTTTTGTAATGCAATTATCTGTTGCTTGGAACTTAATACCTAAGGGGGTTCGGATGATAATCTGAGGGTGGATTATTAGTCATAGATGCAGATGGATGTCGGTCTATGTATCTTGTTGTAATGCCTGCACTAAATACCTAGTAATCTTCATCTCATATTGTGCACTACGGTGCAACCTCTATTTGTCAATTGCCCAGCTGTAATTTGTTCACACAGCATGCTATCTTTTATGGAGAGACACCACTAGTTAAACTATGAACCCCGGTCCATTTTCCACACTGTTAAACAAACCACAACAATTTCCTGCTTTCTTTACTTACTGCAAGCACACACTGTTTTCCACACTATACGTCTAATCTTTGTTTTCAGCATGACCAGTGAGATTGACAACCTCCCTGTACCGTTGGGGCAAAGTATTTTGGTTGTGTTGTGTGCAGGTTCCACGTTGTTGCTGACACCGGTGAAGAGCCAGCACCACGTCAGTGGCATCAAGCTTCCGAAGATTCTCTTTCTCCTAATGGATTGGTAACCCTGGTTCTTAACTAAGGGGAAAATTCCTACCGCTGTGCTCATCACATCCTCCTCTTGGGGTTCCCAACAACACATAGCACGGATTTTTTTGGCGCCGTTGCCGGGGAGAAGGAAGTCTTCTAGCAAGGGGAGTCTCTCACTCTTAATCCCTTTATTTTGTTTGTTGTCTTGTTTTAATTTTTGTCTTGTTTTTCTTCTCTATATAAAAAACACACAAAAATTAGTTTACTTCATAGATGTTATTTATTTGCTTGCTATTATTCTGCTAAAACGAGTTCCTCTAAGAATACTAAGTTGTGTGATTTCACTAGCACAAACAACAATGATTTTATTTTCACACCTCTTGCTCCACCTGCTTCTACTGCTCCTTTCTATGAGATTACACCTGCTTTATTAAATATTGTGATGAAAGACCAATTTTCTGGTATTAGTACTGATGATGCTGCTGCCCATCTTAATAATTTGTTGAACTATGTGAGATGCAAAATATAAAGATATAGATGGAGATATTATTAAACTAAAATGATTTCCTTTCTCTTTGAGAGGAAGAGCTAAAGAATGGTTGCTATCTTTGCCTAGAAATAGCATTGATTCATGGACTAAGTGTAAAGATGCTTTCATTGGAAAATATTATCCTCCTGCTAAGATTATATCCCTAAGAAGTGACATAATGAATTTTAAACAATTTGATAATGAACATGTTGCTAATGCTTGGGAAAGAATGAAAACTATGGTGAAGAATTTTCCCACTCATGGGCTGACTAGTTGGATGATTATACAAACCTTTTATGCAGGACTGAATTTCTCCTCAAGGAACCTATTGGATTCAGCTGCTGGAGGTACCTTTATGTCCATCACTTTTGGCAATGCAACAAAGCTTCTTGATGATATGATGATAAATTATTCGGAATGGCACACTGAGAGAGCTCCAAAAGGTAAGAAGGTAAATTCTGTTGAGGAAACCTTCTCTTTGAGTGAAAGGCTTGATGCTATTATGTCTATGCTTGTTAATGGTAAAGCTCAGGTTTATCCAAATAATGTTCCTTTGGCCACTTTGGTTGCTCAAGAAGAGCATGTTGATTTAAACTTTATTAGAAATAATATTTTTAACAACAATGCTTATAGAAATAATTTTGGTGAAAACAATTATAAGCCCTATCCTCCTAATAATGGTTATGGTAATTCTTATGGCAACTCCTACAGTAGTAATAAAAGCTCTACCTCTGATCTTGAAAACATGCTTAAAGAATTTATTAGCACACAAATTGCTTTTAATAAATCTGTTGAGGAAAAGCTTGGTATGCCTCTAAAGTAGATAGCCTTGCTATTGATGTTGATTTTCTAAAACTGAAGGTTTTGCCACAAGATGTTAAACAAAATAAAGCTTTGAAAGCCATCCAAGTTCAAATAGACAATAATGTTAGATTGATGGCTGAATTACGTGCTAGGTGGGAAAGAGAAGATGAATTGGCTAAAAAGAATAATATTGCTAGAGTTTGCACTATCACAACCACTGGTAAAACTGAAGTTCCAAGTGCTAGTAAACCTCCTACTATCAATGGTAAAGTATTTGGTGTTAATAAAGTCCACACTCCTTTGGTGAAACATGCTAAATTGCCTCAAACTGCTGAAATTGCTTCTGATAAAAGTGCTGAAATTTTTAGAGATGTGGGAGATAATAGTTCCATTACTTTTGATGATAATAATATTGATTTTTGATGATTGAAATATCTATGAAGTTATTATGTTTCTACAAAAGCTTGCTATAATTCCCAATGCCAGTGCCATGAATATGGCCCTGACTAAACATGTTACCAATGCTCTCATGAAAGTTAGGGAAGAAAAGTTGAAACTTGAGACATCTATCTCTAGGAAATAAGATAATGGTTAGGAGCCTATCATTAATATAAAAGTAAATGATTTTGATTGCAATTATTTGTGTGATCTTGGTGCTAGTATCTCTATTATGCCTCAAAATCTCTATGATATGCTTGATTTGCCACTGTTGGAAGACTGTTATTTGGATGTTCATCTTGCTGATAATGCTAAGAAGAAACATCTTGGTAGAATTGATGATGTTTTTCTCATTGTGGTTAATAATAACCTTGACCATGTTGATTTTTTTGTTATGAACATTGAATGCAATGCGTCTTGTCCTATTGTTTTGGGAAGACCTTTTCTTAGAACTAATGGTGCTATTATTGACATGAAAGAGGGGAGTATTAAATATCAACTTCCCCTCAAGAAAGGTTTGGAACACTTTCCTAGAAAGAAGAATAAGCTACCCTTTGTCTCTATTATTAGAGAAAAATATGATTTTTATGCTTCTTCACTTGAAAACACTTGAGTTTCTCTTTTTATGCCTAGCTGAAAGGCGTTAAAGAAAAGCGCTACCGGGAGACAACCCGTTTTCTTTCACTGTTTTCATTCAGTTTTCCTTTGTTTTCTTTGGTGTGCTTTGCACCTGGGTGTAGTATATTTCCTTGGCAACCCCTCTGTATCTTTTCTTTTGTGTTTTTATTGAGCCAAGTAAAGCCTCTAGTGGAAAGATGACACTATATTTCGGATTTCTGCGCAGAAAACAGATTTCTGCTGTCCACTGTTAATTCCGTTAAAAATCACAGAAAACTCAAAATGACCTGAGTTTTTTTGTGATCAATACTGATTTATATACGCAACTTTTCTTAAAAGGCCACTTTTTTTATTTGAGCAACATAAGAGTTTTGAAAAAATCGATCTTTACCTGATGTTCTGTTTTTGACAGATTTCTGCCATTTATCGCATTTGCATCTTAATCTCTTTCTTTTGGTGTTCTTTTGAGAAAAAGAGTTTTGAAAGAAGTTGTGAAAGTAGCTAATATTTTATTTAGTTTTAGACTTTTGTTTAAACTGAACCATGTGAATTAATTATTTCAACTGCACTAATGTTGCTAATGAAGATTGTGAGAATTTTGATGTGAAGGAAGTTTTCAAGGGTCAAGAGAAGAGGATGATATGATGTGATCAAGAAGAGTGAAAAGACTAAGATTGGGGATGCCCCGATGGTACATCCAAGCAAATTCCAAGAAGACTCAAGCGTCTAAGCTTGGGGATGCCCAAGCCATCCCCTTCTTCATCAACAAATTATCAGGTCGGTCGCATCTTATGTGCTTTACTTGGAGCGTGTTTTATTTTTGTTTTCAGTTTGCTTTTGATTTTAATTTCATTTTGTTTTTACTTTCATAGTAATCTTGGTTGGACCCCAGCATTCTTTTATTGGAGAGTGACATGCTCCGCTTTTTCATGAGAATACGCTGTATTCTTAGTCTCTGTTTGGCTGATGCATTTGTTCAGCTCTTGTTTTGCATGCATATCTTATTAGAGCTGTTAGTTTTAGTAGTATTATTTGAATACTCTCATGTTTTATTTATGTATCATAAAGAGTATTTTTTTAAATCATGTTTTGTATGGTGCTTGTTGGGAGAAAGAAAACTGCTGCTTGAAGTAGAATATATAACAGTACTAGTAGAAGCTTGTATAGACTGTGGCTAGAACTTTTTCATGCCATGCTAAATGTTATTTTAGTTTTGAAGCCTTGTGGTTATTGAGTAGCATGATTAGCCTCAAATATCTGAGAGTGTTTAATATGTATTGAAAGATTCATGAGTTGTTCTTGTCATAGTAAAGCATCAATATATGGTATTCTCTTTCGAATGTTTTATTTGGTTCACTTGGCGCATGCTCACACCATGTTTATGACTACAAACCAGTCACAAATAGCCTTCATGACCACTTAATTTTTGAACTTGTGATACTGCTTATGTTTTTATTAATGATGCTTATGTCGCTATGCATTATTATGGCTCTTATGCTCTCTTGATTTGTCGCTCCCAGTCTTTTGCTAGCCTCCACCTGTACTGAGTATGAGCTCTACTCGTGCATCCAAACTCCCTTAAACCAAAGTTTTTCCCATTGTTTCTGCCATACCTACCTACATGTGGTATTTAACTTCCATTCCAAAGTAAATTTCTCATATGTTACCTTTAAACCTTCAAAATTACTCATGCTTTATGTTCCTGTTTTTGCTCATGAGGACGTAAATAGAGAATATTTATCTCACTTGTTGATTGGATATCACACCCTGGACTAGTGGCTTCATCCACTTATCCAAATGATAGAAGAGCTGGCAGCAGGGTGCCCAGCCCCAAATTAATACAAACAAATTCTCTTCACTATTTTTGCCCCTGATTTATCAATCAAAGCATAATTGTGTAAACAAAAGAGAAAGAGGGGTGACCTTCTACACCAGTTGTGTCCTTCACCATGGGAGCCGCTCTTGTGGATCCAATTGACTTGTGACGTACGTTTTTTTCTTTTTACCATTCGTTGACATTAGCATACATCTCCCAAAATATAGACATTCCTCCACAAATGTCAAAATTTTAATACCTATGTTTGATAAAATAAAAGCTCTAGCACATGAGTGATCCCTGTTTCCCTCTGCGAAGGGACTTTATTTTACTTTTATGTTGAGCCTCCATCTTCTAACTTTATGCACAGTTGAGAGAGCATTTTTGCCATTCTGAGTTCTATGTGCATTTTTTCCATAAGCATCAATAATTACTTCATGATGTGATATCATTTGTTCTTAAATTATTTGTTCTAGTCTTCCTCATGAACTTTGAAGGTGTCCTGGCATTTATGTTTTGCCCCACTCTTAAGGACTATCGAAATATCACTTTGCCATGCTTTCTCTATACCTGAAACAAATGTTTACCTTTCTTTGCATTATTATTCATGATCCTTTATTTGAGTTACTCTTCGTGATGCAAAGTAATTGCTATGATTTATTATTACAGTTTGATTTAGCATGCCTGTGTTTAAAGTTTTATGATCTCAGCGTGCATATGCTTTTACATTAGATTGATCAAGTTTATGTTAATAGCATGTCACCTGAGAAATTATTATTTTATCGTTTGCCTACTCGAGGACGAGTAGGAACTAAGCTTTGGGATGCTTGATACGTCATAAACGTATCCCTAATTTATGATGCTCCATGATGATATTATGCCAATTGCTACATGTTTTCTCCCTTCTTTATGTCATTTTTATCGATTTTCCGGACTAACCTATTGACAAGATGCCACAGAGCCAGTTCCCTATTTTATGTTGTTTTTAGTTTCATAAAAGTTGTTCTGGAAATATTCTCGGAATTGGAAAGTTCGAAGCCCGGAAGTCCTATTTTCCCCGAAAACATCCAGAAGACCAAAGATGAGTCGAAGAGGGGCAACAGGCGGCCACACCATAGGGTGGTGCTAGTGGTTACTCTGGCCAAGTAGTTGCTAGTGACTTCAACAGGGAGTATTTATGCTTGATAGTGGGTTCATGCCTCCTTGTTGCCTTGCTCGAGTGATAGAAACGTGAAGGGGGAGGATGTGTTGTTGCCATTAGGGAGAAAACAGTGGTGAGAGTGCCCGCGTGCATAATCATTGCTTACATTACACACTTTGTTTAATGCAATTATCTGTTGCTTGCAACTTAATACCTAAGGGGGTTCGGATGATAACCTGAGGGTGGATTATTAGTCATAGATGCAGATGGATGTCGGTCTATGTATCTTGTTGTAATGACCGTACTAAATACCATAGTAATCTTCATGTCATATTGTGCACTACGGTGCAACCTCTATTTGTCAATTGCCCAGCTGTAATTTGTTCACCCAACATGCTATATTTTATGGAGAGACACCACTAGTGAAACTATGAACCCCGGTCCATTTTCCACAATGTTAAACAAACCACAACAATTTCCTGCTTTCTTTACTTACTGCAAGGATACACCGTTTTCCACACTATACTTCTAATCTTTGTTTTCAGCAAGACCGGTGAGATTGACAACCTCACTTTACCGTTAGGGAAAAGTATTTTGGTTGTGGTGTGTGCAGGTTCCACGTTGTTGCTGACACCGGTGAAGCGCCAGCACCACCGTCAGTGGCATCAACCTTCCGAAGATTCTCTTTCTCCTGCTGGATTAATAACCCTGGTTCTTAACTAAGGGGAAAACTCCTACCACTGTGCTCATCACACCCTCCTCTTGGGGTTCCCAACAACACATAGCAAGGAACACCAGCACCTGCTTGCTGGTGAGAATCGCAAAAGGAAGATGGTGACACAAGGAGAACCTAGTTCACTTAGGAATCGCGGTACTTCACCTGCGAGGCTACCACGCTTAAGGAAGCGTGTGAATATCATCCTAAAACACAGGTTGTTTTACTTGTGGGAAGGAAGGACCCTTCGCTCGTGATTGTCCTCGGAAGAATCTTGTTCTAGCTCGTCCTGATGTGACCCAAGAGACCCAGGGTCCAATCCAGAAGAAACAGACGAGTTTAGTGAAGGAACATATTGACCAAGAAGACGTTAAGGAAGCATCGGAGGCTCATGCCATAGTTATTGGTACGTTTCCGAACTAGATCTGTGACATCCCTAGTTATTGTTTGGCTTCGTACTCTGTGAATCTGACGTGATGGGACACTAGTCGTGTATCGTCGGACTAGTAAAAAGTATCTTTAAAACTAACGACACTAACGTACTATATCTAACTCTAGGTTAACACCTAACTAAGTTTTAAAATTACTAACATATTTTTCTAAACCAAGGAGAAAGGTGTCGTAGGATGTTTTTAGCTGATTGGCAGAACGAAGAAGTTGAAGGGAATATCGGAGTTTTGAGATATGGTTTCACTAGATAGTAAGATCTCTCGTGTATCTATTTTTGGGAAAAAACAGATTTTAGGATATAAGATTGGTGAAATTAGATTTGCAGCTTAAACAGAAGTAAAGGTTTGAGGAGAATATGAGAATTATTGAGTTGGACCAAGCATATGTTATAGCATGTATACTCTGGGGCTAACCAGTTGTGGACCCCAAACCTTTGGAAGTTATCTGGAGCTAAAATAAGTAATGTTGAGGAAATGATTGGAGGTTTATAGATGTAGGTGGAAACTATTGGATTTTAGGGAACACTTGCTAAAGAAAAGAAGATTGGATTGGTTAGGAGCAAGTATATTGAGAAGAATTTATGGTATTGGTTAATGAATTATGTAAGTAGTCATAAAGTGGATCATATCCCTAAATTATGGGTACATGATGGTTGAATTCTTGGTTTACGATCATCAATATGATTGTGAAACCAATGGCCCTTGATGGAGACAAATGATATGAGACATGCCTTTCTAAGGGTGTATTGGATTAACAAAAGGATAGTGGACCACACGGAGTTTAGGAAAGAAGAAATGGAAAGTTCACGCTTAAGAAAGATTGGTGGATACCCGATAGATTGAACTATAGAATGGTGAGAGAGTTTATGCCCCAAAGGAGATGATAGTGGAATGATAATCCTAGCCTTATACCCCAGTAATGGTTCTGGTAACTAGTTGATAGTGGAAGCCCTATCAAAGATGTGGGATTGGAAACTAGAAGATTAATGTCTAAAGAGTAACCCTTGGATGACTACTTTGTTTTTGAGGAACAATGAGTTCGAGGTTTAGAGCATGGCACCCAAACCCTTTGGAAAGCTAACCTACCGGTAGATTTTGGTAAGAATAATCAAAGGGGGGAAGCACCTGCGCTTAATGCTACCAACCACCCAACAGCTGGATTTGTAGACCAATGTTCTAAAACTCTTGTCTTGTCCAGACACTCTTTTTGTCTGCTTGTGAATCTCGGGGACGGGATTCATTTAAGGGGGAAGATCTGTCACACCCTAGTTTTTGGATCCTTATACTGTAGTTAAAGGAGACAAAAATGTGGGCCAACATTTTTTTTCCTTCAACATGTTTGTTTGTACCAACATGTGTATGTGACAATAGTCATATATGCAATGCAGGAAAAGTTTACTTTTAAAACCGATACAATTTTTTTTCTGAAAAATACTTTTGTGTTTCTCTGATGTTTTCCATAATGTGACTTGAGTAATTTTTGTCCCAAGCATTGAAACATGTTTGTCATCATCTTGACTTAAACTTTTAGCTTTGTTGGATCCAAGAAAACAAAATTACAAATTTAATTATGGAGGTTTTCTTTTAATTTTCCTATTAAAACTTTTCCCTGAAAACTTAGTCAATTACCTATTTTCAACTCTTGTTTTCAATGGTTTAGATTATTCCATTTTGTGTTTTCTTGACTTGTATTTGTTTTCTGATATGTAGACTACAAATATACAATCTTGGTTTGATTTGTGGAGTTTGAAAACAATCCATTGCATGTTTGTTTTGTGGAGAGAAAAAAAAGAGAAAAATGGATTATTTGGAAAATAGAGAAAAACAGAAACTAGACCTTTTTCTACTTTGTTTTCAAGGCCTTCCACAATTCCGAAATTATTTTAAAAGGATGTTTCTGAAAGTACAAATCATGTGTAATAATATCCAACTTAGAAATCAAATTTTGGAATCCATTTGCTTCTTGAAAACAGAAGGAACTTTTTGATGTTTTTATCTGTTTCCACACTTTGCAAAATTGGTATATCCTTTTTAACCGAACTTTATTTTTACAAAAGTTTGGCTGTTGTTTTCATTTGGATTTTGTGCAAATGTGGAAGTGGGACTTTGCCAATTGGGTTGACTTATGTTTGTACTATACTTTGATGCCTTGGATTCCTTTTTTGTTTGATTGGAGAGGGAGAGAAACGAGAGGGAAGAGAGGGGGGCACGGGGTAGGCACACAGTGCATGGCCACTACGGCCATGCCGCCACCGTGTCTAGCTCCCCAACGTTGCCCAGCTGCAGTTCCTGCCCACCCTAGAACCCTAGCTACCTATTGCACGCCGTGGACACGCCCGGAGAGCACGCACCCGTGCCCATCGCGACATGCCCGAGAGCGCACCATGACCCCGACCACCGCGCCGCGAGTACAAAGCTCCACTCACGCCACCACCTCGCAACCTCACTCCACGCCCTCACCGCACCCACCTCGAACCGCTAGATCGAGCCCGGATGCTCCGAGTGAGCACCACGAGGCAGAGACACGCTGCCGGCCACCGTGCGCATCACCGCAAGATCGCCACCGTTCCGCCCTCTGGTAGCGCGCCTATTGAGCCTAGCCTCACTCCCCTACTCCGTGCAAGCCTCCCCGACCTCGCCCTGTGCCCATGCACTTGCAGGTGCACCACCGCCATCCATGTTGCCGCCGCGGGAGCTCTTCGTGCCTGGGCTGTTGTGGGCGTTGCTGTAGCTGCTACTCGCTCCCCTGCTCAGCCTCGACACCCAGCACCCGCCCCGGCACCGCGCCACCGCTCCTCGTCGCACCTAGGTGAGCAGCGCCGCCTCGCCGTTTTCGGTTGCACCGCGAGGAGAGAGAGAGGGGAGGAAGAAGAAGAGGAAGGGGCCGTTGATCGTGAGATGAACCATGCCCTTTGAACGGGTATCTTCCCGCACGCGTCCCCGTGGGCCAGATTCACCGCTAGATGGGCCGCGTACGTTAGATCCAGCCCGTGCGATGTGAGATTTAATTCGTTTCGAAAATGCCAGAAAGTTTAGCCCTAACTTTTGGCCTGGTAAAAATAGAAATAAACGAAATAAATTCGAACAAAAAATCTTGCCACTAGCTTATAATTTTCCTAACCACCTCCAAGTGGTAGATCTATATTTTGTGGTTTATTGTTGCAATAGTTATTAAAATGCCAGAGACAGTCTGTTAGACTATTTTGGGCATTACTCTAAAAATATGAATCCAAATTGGTCAAACTAAGTTTTTTTAGTAGCCCTTTATGATATCTAGCAATAGCACTTTGCCTTGAATCTAGGAGAGTTTCCTATAGAAAATTCCATGCATTTTGGTAAATGCCCAGTGGGCATTTCTCGGATTTTTGTAGGTTGATTAATAATGAATTTTGATGTAGATCCAATTGGATGAGCTTTTGTATGCTTATATCTAACTAATCCTAGCTTGGCATAATTTTTAGAGCGATAGAATAATTTTGGTGTGCATAACTAGTTTTTGCACTTTTCTGTTTTTATTTATTCTTGTGTAAATATTTTGTACCAAATATTTTTGTGATGAAGTTATGTTTTCTAGCATGTTTAAATGTGTTAGTTTGTGTTACTTGATGTTTTCATACACAACTATCATGTTAGAAGAAGTTTGATTTATTATGTGATGCTTAGAATGATTAGGGTAGGCATAGTTGTTTTCTAGTTTTTCTTGCGTATCGGAAAATTGTGGTGTAGTAACTATGGGTTTAGTAGCTTAATTTTCATGACTGATATGTTTGATCCAGTACCATTTTGGTACTTATATTGAGATGGTATCACCTCTGTTCGCTTTCACTTTATTTTATAGGAAAGCATGAGTAGCATTGTTTATTTATTTCACTCTATTGTTCTCACTAGTATGAGTAGTTTTGTGATGTTTGTTTTGAATGGATTATTATTTTATGAAGTGAGACCAGAGTAATTGTTACCTAAAATGTTTTGGTATAATAGTGTAACACCCACTGATCCCATTGCACTTTGGTTAGGGATATAATTTTCCCTACCATACACACACTTGTCAATGGCATTTATCACTCTATGTTTGTTTAGTATTTTCCACCAAGGAAAATGGAGTAATTCTCTACTAGCTTTATTGAAGTGGTTAGTAGTATCTTGTGAATCCTAGTATGTGTAGATGAGGTACCTTTTATGATGTTTTGTTCTCTTGTGAATATCATGTTAATAAGAGTTTGACTATTGCTTTTAATTAATTTGAGTGTTGTTTGCAAAATAGAAGTATGTCCTAGGGTTGAGGATTATGTGTGGATAGAAATTCCTTTGAGTAGCTTAATTTTAGAAAGTGTTGATTGGGTATGAGTTGAGTGCATTGCTACTGGTTTTATAGCATGTCACTTTTTGATGCTTGTTCTTTGGTTGTTAGAAAAGCATGATTAATTAGACCTGATTGAATTCTTGTTGAGTTGTTATTTTCATATAATTAGTTTAGGTATAATTATTTACTAGCATATGTAAAGTGTATACTTCTGTAATTTGGATGTTTATAAACATGTGTTTCTTGTTAAGGAAAATGTCTGGTTGTAGTGTTGATTGTTTCTCCATTATTGTATTAGTGGTACCCCAAGAAATTATTAGTTGCTCTAATGTTATTGCCTTCCTATTTCATCGGTGTATGTTTAGCCTAACATGTTTAGCATGTTTCCACTCCTTTTAGTATGGCATCACTCTTTTAGTTGCTAGTTGGTATTGGTTGTGGATTACATTATTTCTTAGGCATGCTTGTGTAGTAATCTTTAATACTAGTATGCTATTAGTAAACCTCTGCTATTATCCTATTTCTAGCTATAGTTATCTCATGTGATTGTTGTGTTCTATAGTATGTCTTATGACTTGCTACAAATGATTGAGCCACTGGTTTGTTTAGTTACATTTGTGATTGAGTGTTTCTTTAGTCTTTGTGTAGATATGAGCATAGTCAGTAACTACCTTGTTCATCTGTGGTTTGCTTTGCTAGTTGAAATGTTCTGAGTAATTACTTTAGCATGAATATGTTACCAATGCTATTTTTGTGACTTTTCTTAGTTAGTTATATATTCAATGGGTTAGTGGTAAACTTATTAGTGATGCTTGCTTGTGTTGTTGTTACCCACTGGCATGGGTATTGATTTGGATGTTTGTTATTACTTTAGTAGTCTCACCATTGTGACCAAAGACTATTTGTAGATTCTTCAGTGTCCTGGTATGAGAGTGGTACACCTACCCAACCTGTGATATTTAGGATGTGGGATATGGTTTTCCAACCATAAGTATTCTAGTAATAGCATTTATACCATGTGTGTTTGTGTCGTAGTTTTCTCGATAACTTTTTGAGTGATTGAATTAGTATAAGTTTGTTTGATGTATGTGTTGCTTTGTATTATTAGTTTATTTCATTTGGTTCTGAGTGTGTGTCTTTTATTCTTTTTACGACGTTAGAAAACAAAGAAGAGGAAGAAGGAGTTGTAGAGCTGTGTGTCAAGTTCGAGCAACTTCAAAGCCATGGACACAAGAATTTTCAAGGCAAACCATCGTGATGCTTGCTACTACACTTATCATTATCTATCATGCATGTTTTTACTTCTGAATTTTTACAAAACTTTGATTAACAAAACTATTTTTCTTGTGCTATTACTACTATTAATATTATATAAGTTAATATCATGCCAGTAGTTGAAACTTGGTGTTACCAAGCCCATAGACACCATATGGTATTATTACCACCAAAAGTAAAATAACATGAAGTCCCTAAGTGGACACCCTAAAATTATGACTTTTGCAAAACAAAGGCTTTATGGAAAAACCTGGTGGAAAGGCGGAGGCTTTTTCCACGGGAGAGTTGTGAAGTGATCATTTTTGAAAAAGGTATTTTCAAAAATGACAAATAACCTAGTCTTCGTCGGACAACCCTTAACGTACTGCCACTCTACCCCAACATGGGAAAGGGGCTTGACTGGAAACTTCTTCTTGTTAGTGTGTGCTCTAGCTAAAATTTCTATAAGGGATGCAATCCCTCGAACCGAAATGTCACAAAGTTGTGAAACACGAGGCATGCAAAGTGTGGGATTAATTTTCCCTCCGGCCGCAGCAGTTGGGTCTCCTATCATGGCAGTGTGCGACACGATGTCGGGGAGAATAAAATCAGTTGAAGAGACAGGTATTTACTATCTTAAACATAGTGGAAGGTTAGGACCAGTTATCTGTTGTTCGCATACTGTCGAGACGGTCCTTGGTGGTTCACGACGGATGTATGGATCTTGTGGATTGTGTACACCTCTGCAGAGTTAAACTATTCGGAATAGCCGCGTCCTCGGATATGGACAGTTGAATGGTCATGTAGCAAGTATTGTGTCAATGTTTTCAAGAAGGATGTTTTTTAAAAAGAATTTGTACCTGTGAGGTACTGGAAAGAGTGACCTTGTACCTGTGATGTACGTATGAAGAAAAGCTGGAAGTTGTTTTACAAGAAGTTTTGCAAAGAAAAAACTTTCTTTTCTAACAAAGTCTTACAAAACCTCTTGAACATGCAATATCCACAAGAGAAAGAAAACTATATTATTTTTCTCTTGAATTATCTTCTTCAACAAAGATATAGATATGTCAAAATCAACCATGATGTATCTTTCATCCATCATGGGTAGTGAACCCTATGTATCGCCTACCCACTCCACTATATAAGCATACTTGCATTCCATAAGCTTCATGAAGGATGTCTTGCTAAGTACATTCAAATGTACTCATATTGGTTTCGTCCCTGGTATCTACTTGCTAGACTTCGAGGAGCAGCCTCAGGAGGATTTCTACAAGGAGGAGTACTGCCCTGATGGCCCTGCGAACTAGGATCGTCTCCCGGTCAGCAGCCTGTAGGTTAAGGCGTGACTTGGGCTCTACCGCGTTGTGCGTTCTTGCCTTCCACTGTGTGTGCTGAGTTGCCTGACCTGCATGGCAGTTGTGTTAGACTTGGTCATGTGACCATTCTTATTTGTGAGACCTTTCTGTAATCGTGTAATGGATGATGTATATCTATGCCAACTTGATATGTTGTTCACGACTGGTGTGATCTGGGATCATGAATGTATGCACATCAGAGGTCCTTGGACTGTTGTTCTGGGGGGCTTACATGAGCCTCCTCAAAATTGCTCTAGGTCTTCGTGAGCAAGGAAGTTGGATGCACCCCCACTAGTTCCACTGGAGAGCTTTCATACACTTATAGCTCTATGTGCATCTGTTGTGTGGCAATCACTACTCCTCGCATAGGTTCGATTATAAGACTTCCTCTTGTCTAATGATCACTTTCAGTTGTGTGAGACTTTCTTCCATTGACCTTGGAACCCCCCCATAATGTTTTTAAGCCATAACATCCTGGTGCTAGGGACCAATACAAAAGGCTTGCTTGTTTTGAGTGCACAAATAATTTGATGATTTTCCTACATGCATATTGACGAAGGCATGGATCCTGGGCCCTACGAATAAGGGCACCCCCTCTCGCACCTTCTAACCAAGGCCCAACAGGAAGCGCCCTTGGAGTACTCTAGAAGGCCCATGAAAAGCCCACCCGCATCAACTTGCGGGCTAAGTTAGGAATTGTAACCAACTCAAGCTAGGGTTTGTATCCTCTCCGGGTTGGACTCGAGACCTGGCTATCTATATAAAGCCAGGAGAGCCTCAAAGGAGAGGACCAAGTATTACCGCACGACCACAAAAGCCTTGAAACTCGAGATCTACTCTCGATTCGAGCACCTGTAATCGATCTCATCGTTTAATACAGATCAGCAGAAGGCAGGAGTAAGGGTTTTACCTCTTCGAGGGCCCCGAACCTGGGTAAATATCGCCTCCCTGTCTAGCCGACGATTCCACCAGCGCCTATGACATCTCCTAGTCGAAACCCGATAGGGTCACCTGAGGGATTTGCGGAGCCAGAGCTTCGACAATTGGCGCCGACCGTGGGGAACGCGGGCGCTGGATCACCGGCATCTTCGGCTTCATCGACATCCAACTCCCGTTGGAAACCATCGACTACGGCTCCGAACAATCCTGTACGGATCGGATCCGTCATAGTCACGCCTCACTCGCCGGAATCACGTCCGGTATTCGAGGATCTGGAGAAGAGCGTCACCTTGACGTTCGGAAGCTTTAACTTCATGGCAAACCGAGACGGGATCCTCCACTTCTCGGATGAATCTGAACCCGAATCTGGAGCCGTCAACTCGCGCTTCCATGTGGAGAAAAGCGGCGAGTCCATCCGCTTCAACGCGATCGACTACCACGCGCTTTCGACAGAGGAACCCTCTCGGGTGCAAAGAACCTCCCGATCTACGCCTAGGACACACGGGCCACAACTGGCCCAAGTCTGCATGGCAGGATCGGAACAGCCCTCGGAAACTGAATATAGCGCAACCGAGCGCGATCTAATCGGCGTCTCGCGGGAAGCCTGGAAAAGAGCAAAGGAATCCATGCGAAAGAGTCAACCACCCGCAGCAGGTGCCACGCAAGAAGACCTAACCGCCTACCACTATCACCTAGTGAGAGCGGCCTCAAACATCAAGGACGCCCGAGCAGATCTAGCCCGCCGCAAGAGAGCGGCGGATGAGTCAAGCCTACGTCGAGCCGAGCTGTCCCTTGCCCCTTCGGTCGGTACCCGACCCGTGGGAAAAGGACCCGCAGCATCAACAAGGGACCACGAATCCATGGCTGGGACCCACAGGTCCACCACATCTTCTTTCATGAGGGTTGACGACGACGGGAACGTCTACCCGCAAACTCCAGCCGCCGCAATTCTAGCCGCGGCCACCTACATGCAGATGAACCAACCAACGGACAGCGATCCTCGGGTGGAACAATACAAGCACATCCGCAAAGGTTTAGGGCTGGCCGCCGCAAGGCTCGCCTCCCAAGATCGCAAGGAACAACTGGAGAAGGCGCGACAAGAGAAGGACAAAGACAAAGACGCGCCCCGCAGGCATAGGAGCTCCTCTCCAAGAAAGGATAAATCGCCACGTCGTGGCCGCGGAAAAGAAGCCCGGCGCCGCGGCGACAGCCGAAGCAGCAGCGAAGACAGCCCGAGAGACAAAGATTCGCGGCATCACAGCAGCCGCTCGAGAAAAAGAAGCAAAGAACCAAGAAAAGATAGCGACCGCGACCGGTCCGGGTACGACGCGCGATCCGATCTCGCCCAGAAGAAAGTGGATAAAGCAAGGGCCTCACGGTACCGCGAACGCTCCTCATCCGGGTCTTCGGACGACGAAACTTGCGGAGCACTTTGCTTTGCTCGCAGTATTCGCGAAGCGCCTCTACCCAAGAGATTCAAGCTCAGCTCGGAGGTGACAAAATACGATGGCTCACTTGAGCCCTCCCAGTGGTTAAGCGACTACCTCACGGCAGTAAAATGCCAACGTGGTAACAAGAACACGGCCATGCAATACCTCAATTTGCACCTGGCCGGAGCGGCCCGCAGCTGGCTGGAAAGAAGACCACGATCTTGCTATGCATCATGGGACGACCTGCATCGCGATTTCTGCAAAAACTTCCAGTCGACCTATAAAAGACCAGCTACAATCGAAGAGCTACGGGCTTGCAAACAGAAAAGTGGCGAATCCACGCGAGAATACATCCAACGGTGGAACACACTCAGGAACACCGCAGGGACAATCTCTGAAGAAGTGGCGATTGAGGCCTTCGCCAAAGGAGCAAGAAGAACCGCGTTTCGAGAAGAACTCGGCAGAGCTGCGCCCAAAACCATAGGGGAGCTCATGGTTATAGCCGAAAAATGGGCCAACGGAGAAGACGCGGTACGCAATGAAAGAACATCATCACCCACACATGACGAAGACCGTCATGGGCGAAGAAAAAGAAGAAAATACTACGACCACGACGATAGAGAAGAACTAGTGGCGGCAGAGTTCACGCGAAGTCGCGACTCCGGTCGTCGTGGAAGTCGCGAATGGAGGCCAAAGGAAGAAGAAAAGTCACCCGAGGAAGACCTCGATGGATACTGCTCGCTACATCTGTTCACAGACAAGCGCACGGGCAAGACTAAGGCAACACACCTTCTCAAGGATTGCCGAAAGTTCATCGGAATCTCGGACGCGCTAGCCAAGAAAAGATTCGCCTCCACCCAAAACTATCCACCGCTACCAGGAGGCGGACAACAATTCCAGCTACCACCGCCACCACCTCCACCAGCCAACCCAAACATGGCACTCGCCGCACTGCCAGCACCACAGCAGCCAAACACGGGAGCAAATACATACCCGACTCCGCACGGACAACTCCTCGGGATGATACAGAAGGTATGCCCCTCTCGCAGAGCTCAAAAAACTAACTCGAGACAAATATGCATGGCAGTGCAGACGCCACCAACGAAGCCCGAGTACCTGAAGATGGCCGAACAGCCAATCACGTTCTCGAAGGAAGACCACCCGCCACGAGTCTATCGACCAGGACACGCCGCCCTTGTCATTCAAGCTCAAATTGGCAATTATGACCTGGCCCGCGTATTCATGGACGGCGGCAGCGGCATCAACATCATCTACGCGGATACACTCCGTCGAATGAACAAAAACCTGGACGGCCTAACGGAATCAGAAACATCCTTCCACGGGATAGTTCCGGGCAAGGCAGTACGTCCACTCGGAACAATCAACCTCGAAGTTGTGCTGGGCTCCCCACGCAACTACAGAAGGGAATTTCTGGACTTTGAAGTCGTCGACTGGCCCTCGCAGTACCACGCCATTCTTGGTCGAACAGCGTTCGCCAGATTCATGGCAGTACCACACTACGCGTACCTGAAGCTCAAGCTACCTGGCGAATACGGTGTTATCACCATCGACGGCGACTTCCAGAAGTCAGACAAGTGCGACATAGAATTCAACGAAATCGCGAAATCTTTCGGGATGCAGGAAGAACTTCAGGAGCTGGCAAAAACAACGGACCACTCCGTTATGCCCCTCACGAAGAAAAATGCACCTGAGCTGGAATTCAGTGCCAACAGCGACACTCGCAAACATCAAGTGCACCCGACAGATTCCGCCAAGACCGCGATGGTCTCCTCGACCCTCTCGCCAGCATAGGAAAGCGCGCTCGTCAAGCTCCTCCGTGAGTACTGGGAGATTTTTGCCTGGCAGCCTTCAGATATGCCAGGTATACCCAGGGAGTTTGCCGAGCACTCACTCGAAGTTTTTCCCGACGCTAAACCCATCAAACAGACGACTCGAAGATTCTCAGAGCCCAAGCAAAAGGCGCTTGGAGAAGAAGTAAATAGGCTGCTAGCCGCCAAGTTCATTAGGGAGATCAAGATATCAACCTGGTTGGCAAACCCGGTGCTGGTCCCCAAGAAGAATACGGATATCCTTCGGGTGTGCATCGACTACACGTCATTAAATAAGCACTGCCCCAAGGATAACTTCCCTCTACCACGAATCGACCAGATAGTGGACTCTACGGCAGGTTGCCAACGTCTCTCCTTCCTAGACGCCTACTCGGGATACAATCAGATCCGAATGAAAAAGGAAGATGAAGAGAAGACGGCATTCATCACACCCCACGGTGTATACTGCTACACGACAATGCCCTTCGGGCTGAAGAACGCAGGCGCAACATATCAACGTTGCATGCAGAGATGCCTCGCCAATCTCATTGGCAAGAATGTACAAGTATACGTCGACGACATCGTCATTAAAACTCGAGTAGAGGACACACTCCTTGAGGACATCAAAGAAACATTCGACGCCCTCAACGCATACCGGATCAAGCTCAACCCGACAAAATGCGTTTTCGGCGTCCCTGCAGGAAAACTTCTCGGATACCTGGTTTCTGCCAGAGGCATCGAAGCCAATCCGGAGAAAATACAAGCTATCCTCACCATGAAGGAGCCCACCAATCTACGCGGAGTTCAGCAGCTCGCAGGGCGATTAGCCGCCCTAAGCAGATTCATCGCACGATTGGGAGAGCAGGCGTTACCCTTCTACAAGTTACTGAAGAAAACAGACAAATTCGAGTGGACACCTGAAGCCAAACAAGCGTTCGCAGACTTAAAACGATCACTGCAGAGCAGGCGCGTTCTCGCAACACCGCAAGAAAAGGAGCCACTCTTTCTTTACCTAGCCGCCACAAACCAGGTCATCAGCACTGCAATTGTAGTCGAACGACCTGAAGATGGCAAGGCATATGGAGTCCAACGCCCAATATATTACATCAGCGAGGTACTCTCGCCATGCAAGCAGCGATACCCCCACTACCAGAAGCTCGCATATGGAGTTGTCCTCACAGCCCGGAAGCTCAAACATTACTTCCAGGAACACGCCATCACAGTGGTTAATGATGCGTCACTCGGGACAATCATGAACAACCCTATGGCATCCGGAAGAATAGCGAAGTGGAGCATCGAGTTGGGCGCTTGGGACATCACCTATGCGGGCCGCAACGCAGTCAAGTCTCAGGTTCTTGTGGAATTCATCAGCGAATGGACAGAACTACAAACACCCGGACCACCCGAGTACACAAGCAATTGGATCATGTATTTCGACGGGTCCAAAAGAAACGAAGGGGCAGGAGCTGGAATCGTTCTTATCTCGCCTCGTGGAGACAAACTGCACTATGTCCTGCGACTAGACTTTCCACCTGACGACCCAGCATCGAACAACGACGCGGAATATGAAGCACTGTTGCACGGAATGAAGATGGCGATTGCTTGTGGAGCTACCCGGTTGATGATTTATGGCGATTCCAACCTCATAGTGCAACAAACAATGAAAGAATGCGACGCCGTTGCTGAAAACATGATCGCGTACCGCGACATGTATAATATACTCGAAGGAAGCTTCAAAGGATGCGAGTTGAAGCATATCGCAAGATCCAGCAACGAAGAGGCGGATAGACTGGCAAACATGGGTTCCACGAATACACCCATACCGCCAGGAATATACTTCGAACGGATGGTCAAGCGATCGGTCAAATTGAAGAAAGCTGCAGAAACACCGGCAGCGCCAGAAACAGAGGTCAGCCCGCAGGTCGCGCTTATCGAGCTTATTCATAATATATCACGACAGGTTTTTCTGGTCGAGCCAGTCTGGACGCAGAAATATCTCGACTACCTGCTCAATAAACAGCTCCCAGCCGATCCACGCGAGGCTCGACAGCTAATCAGGCGTAGCAAATCCTTTCGGGTAATCAACGGAGAACTGTACAAGCAAAGCATCTCGGGCATCCTTCAGCGGTGCATCGCACCCGAAGACGGCAAAGAGCTACTCCGGGATATACACCAGGGTGACTGCGGACATCATGCTAGCTGGAGAGCAATACTGGGCAAAGCCTTTCGAGCAGGGTTCTACTGGCTAACGGCAGCCAACGATGCAAAAAACCTGGTCGACAGATGTGGCGCTTGCCAGCGATTTTCACCCAAGCCACACGCGCCAGCTACAGAGTTGCACATGATACCCATCGCCTGGCCCTTTGCCCAATGGGGGCTTGACATGGTTGGCCCACTGCGCAAATCTACTCCAGGAGGGTACACACATTTGCTGGTCGCGGTCGACAAATTTACCAAATGGATCGAGGCTATGCCAGTGACTTCGGGTAGCGCCCAATGCGCAATTAAGTTCCTCGACTCCATAGTATGCAGATTCGGGGTACCACACGACATCATCACAGACAATGGTACGAACTTCACCGCAAAGGAGACACAACAGTTCTGCGAGGAGAAAGGAATCAATCTGAAGTTCGCTTCCGTCGCCCACCCGCAAACTAATGGCCAAGTCGAGAGATCCAACGGCTTAGTTTCAGCTGGAATCAAAAAGAGATTGCTGGATCGGCTACATCCCGCTGCAGGACATTGGGCAGAGGAGCTACCCTCCGTACTTTGGAGTCTCCGAACAACTCCCAATAGGTCAACGCAATATACACCATTTTTCATGGTATACGGGGCAGAAGCCGTCCTCCCCGAAGAGGTTCGATTCAGCGCCCCACGAGTTGTAGCCTACAGCGAAGAAACCTCCAACAAAGCTCTCGCAGAAGATATGGATGCACTCGACGAAATCCGAGACATCGCACTCGCAAGATCCGCAGTCTACCAACAATCACTGCGCAATTATCACAGTCGCCGCATACGCCATAGATCATTTGTGGTTGGCGACTTGGTGTTGCGACTGAAGCAAAAAGAAGGACACAAGCTCGAACCTCCTTGGGAAGGACCTTTCATCATACACGAAGTGATCCCAGGAGGAGCCTATCGACTGAAGAATCCAGAGACTGGAGGCATATACTCCAATCCGTGGAATATCGCGCAACTGCGCAAATTCTACCCCTAGGTTTATTTTGCAACAATAAGGCTATACTAGCCAAACTTGTAGCTCGAACACATGACTTCTCAGTCATAGCAATAAAGACATGATTCCCCTCATCATATTTACCCGACAGCTTTCACAGTTTACTACATGCTGAAAAGTTACAGGTACAAACACCCCATAAAATACAAGGGGGCTACACCTACAAATATGCATCACGGAAAAAATTACAGAATACAAGGTGGCACACCTTAAATACAGTTCCTACAAACTCAAGACAAACATACAGGATATTTACATCCGATCAAATCAGTCAAAACGCTGGGCATTCTTAGCCGCCAAGACCCTATCCACTTCTTCAGAGGTCATTTGGATAATCTTCTCGGCCGCAGGACGGACAGCATCATAGTACGGCGCAATATCTTCGATTGCATAATCTGGACGCCGAGCTACGGAGTTCAAGTCTATCTCTGGTTGCCATATTCGGACAAATGAGAGAGCAACAACCGCGCCGCAGGTCATCTGATTGCGAACGCACGCGCGAACCTCTCCTTCTCGCCCAAATAACCTGAGAAGATAACTCCAGTCTTCGGGACCTCTCTCGAGTGGATAAAAAGCAGCATTCACCGCAATCAAGGCTTCGTGGAAAGAACCCACGAGAATTCTCGCCTGGCGGACTCGAAACTTCAAGGTGGCCATTACAAAACCTCGACTGCGATCAGACCAGAAGTTACTCGCATGAGGATTTGTGTTGTTAGCCCCTTGGTGAATGTGGTTTTCCACCCACTGCTTTTCTTCCCTGTCATCTGGTCTCACAACTAAGAAGCAAACGCACTCAGTAAGATCACAAATACAGCAGAGGAAAAGGCATAGGGGGCTACACTACTTACACAGTAAGTCCCTTGCAATCGAAGACAATTCACCAATCAGAAATTGCTCGCGCTCAGCCGCCAACTTCTGCTTGGAAATCGCCACGTCAGCGACTCCGCGCAGTGCTTTCAGCTTACGCTCGCCTTCCTGCACCTTATCACGAAGACCAGCTAAAGTGCCCACGGCAGCCACTAGTGGATTTATTGGATTACCACGTCCACTCGAAGATTCAGCGGCAGACACAGTCGCCTGGAAGGAGTACACGGAAAAGAAATGAGACGCCCTACTAGAGTTACTTCTAGTCGCACATTTGACTACTCGCTCGGGGGCTACTCCCATCGGGAGCCAAGGCATACACAACAAGGACGAATTCTAAACGCAAAACGCTTCGATTAAAGATCAACAAAGGTACGGGAATGCATCCCAAAATTCGTTACATCCAAACAACAGAAACAAAGGAAAAAGAGTCTACGAAGCCACGTTGGTGCTGCCACTAGCGGCAGTCGACCCTCCCTTCTTCCGAGCAAACATCTCAGATAATTTCCGAGCAAGAACAGTGGCTTGCTCGGAAAAACGAGATAGCCGTACCTTCTTGCCCGTGGAAGGGTCGACCGGCATGGACGAATAAGCCTCCTCCAGACCTTCGACTCCGTTCGCCAGAGCGAATTGAATCGCAGTCTTTGCGCCAGCTTCTGATTGAGCAACCGCAAAGGCCTCCAGGAGATCGCCTTCCGAGAAGACCTTCGACAACTCGCTCAGCGCAGGCGCAGGAGTACCGCTGGCGACAAGACGGCCATGCACTCGTGCCAAAGCTTTGGAAGCATTATCAATCAGGGAAAATATTCCCTCAGAATGCCTCCTGAGCTGCGCGAGAGTGTCGGTCAGCACGTCCACCCGCTGAATCCCAGGAATCTCCAGAGGAACATTCAGAAGATCTACGGACAGACAAAATGATGCTTAGCAAAGATCAGCAGAATGAAAAATTCAAAAACCTAAGATACTTACCCGCAAAGCGCTTGGCGAGAGGACGAAGGAACGCGACAGTGTCGTTGTCAGCCTTACTGCCGGCCTCCTCCAACTCCTTCACGGCCTTCCGCGACTCCGCAAGCTTCGTATGGAGTTCCTCCGATTGCTTGCGGGAAGCTTCCAGTTCTTGCCGGGTAGTCGCCAGTTCAGCTTCCTGGGCAGTTACCTGCTCTGAAAGTTTAGTCTTTTCAGACTCTGCGAATTCGGCTCGAGCTGCACAAAGGATGTTAATCAGAAATCAAGAATGGATGACACACGAAAGCCAAAGAGATAACGAAACTTACCTTTAAGGAGGTCGCCTTCAGATTTGAGTCGGCTAACTTCTGATCGAAGCGACTCGCAATCTGTTTCGGCCAGAACGACGCGGCGACCGATCGCCGCAAGGGAATCGACGAGCGACTGTGAAAGCACGAAGATAAAGAGTTAGAAGAAAAGAGGTTTGAGCCTGTACCCGATTATTTACAATCGACTACAGCCTCGGGGGCTACTCCCATCGGGAGCACTGCCGTGCACCCGAAGAAGACAAAATAACGGAGAAGTGAAGAAAGAAACTTTTGAGCCTGTACCCGATTACTTACAATCGACTACAGCCTCGGGGGTTACTCCCATCGGGAGCACTGCCGTGCACCCGATAAAATTTTTACTGGGCAGATCAAAGAGATAGAAGATTACCTGTCCGGTGGCGCGGGAGAGTGGATCCGCAGAGCTATCCGTCGCCTCCTTCGAGACCGAAGTTCTAGCGGCGAAGCTAGGAATCTCCCGCCCCATAGTCGCAACATCAGGCGCAGCCTTGGGAGAATTCTGGACGGTGCCCGCGGTAGGAGTCTCATCCGCGTCTTTTGCCTTATTCCTCTTTTCGGGAGGAACAGCAGCGGCAAACCTACTCGGGCTGATCGCCTGCAAACTGCGTTAGAAAACAAGGAAACATCAGCATAGACAAACAAAGATTGTTCGAATAGAAATACGGAGAAAACACTTACTCGTCATCCTCCTCGTCTTCATCCAAATCATCCGCGTTCCAGGCGGCTGCGAATAGGGCCTGAGGAGGAAGAGATTGGAGCGGAGTCACGAAAATCGGAGGCGACGTCTCCAAAGATTTATCTTTGGAGGTGACTTCATCGTCATTCACCCGACGACGCTTCGGAGGGACGTCACTCGAGTCCTCAGCGTCATCCGAAGAATCATGCTCAGAACTCGAAGAGGCGTTGGCCACGCTAGTGTCGACCACACCGTCCTGGTGACTTGACTGAAGGCATGAGGCATCATCACCAGCAACGGGCGGATAGCAATTTGCTACAGCTAGGCTCTGCAGAAAAAAGAAGACAAAGAAGATCTTATCGGCAAGAAAATTCCAAAGATGAAAGTAAAAAAAAAATAAAAAAAAAATAAATAAATAAAGACAGAAAAACTAACCTCAGCTGGAGGAGGATTTGAAGCAGAATAAGTCTCGACTGAGCAATCAGGGTATTGCTCCCCAACTTTCAGTCGAGTGATGGCAGCAATCTTCTTCTCGAATTCTACATTCGAAAGCTCTTCTCTGCTCACTCGACTGGGATCTTCTGCGCCTTGATACTCCCACATGGTGGAAGGCCTCTGCTGCAGCGGCTGGATCCTACGCTTCAAGAAAAGGCCGGCCAGGTGAAGCCCGTTGAGCACTACTCCCGAGGTCTGGTCTCGAAGAGCAGCAATTCTTGCGAGCAGGGGCGCGACCGTCTGGGTCTCCTCGGCTGTCATCTTGTGGTTCCACGACTTGCGCCTTGTCAGAACTGCGAGTGGGTGGAACTCGACAAGTCCGCCCGAACTGTTGTCGGCGACGTAGAACCATTTCTTCCGCCAGCCTTGCGCGGAATCGATGAAGTGCATGTTGAAGTACGCGCTCTCGTGGCGCGCCTGGATCCCGAAGCCACCCGTACGAAGCGGCTCGCCGGGCTCGGACTCCACCCGCGATTTTTCGCGGAAGATCCGGATCTTGAACAGCGCCTTCCAGAGCGCCCAGTGCGGGCGAATGCCAAGATAGCATTCGCAAAGCGCGATGAAGCACGCGATGTGCTGCACCGCGTTTGGGGGAAGATCGTGAAGCTGTATGCCATAGGCACACAGCAACCCGATGAAGAAGGGATGAAGGGGGAAGGAGAGGCCCCGAGTCACGTGGTCCACGAAGACCACGCGTTCGTTCGACTGGGGGTTAGGTACCTCTTCTCTTTTCCCGAGGCGAACACGTTTGTCCGCCTCCGCCGGTAGAAGACCCTCCCGCTGCATCTCCTTGATGCTCTTGGCGGTGGTGTTGGGAGTGCGCCAGTCGCCGGCGCGAGTGGCGAGGGGCGCAGAGGGCTCGCCTGATGCCGAAGTTCCAGCCCCGCGTTTCTTCCCACCGGCCATCGTTCGCAGCGGAAGCTTGAGCGCGAGGAAGTTGAAGACGAGTGCGAGGAAGAAGATGAGCGCGAGGTGGAAGACAAAGACGGAAAGCGAGGAAAATTTCACTGCGGCGCTAACACCCTTATTTATATACGGGGTAAAGCAATCTCAGCCGTACGATACGCAACGTGGCACCTATCGCAGTTGCCACGCGTAAGGATGAAACGAAGCGGCGGCGTACGCTGTTTCGTGCCACGATCTTAACAAAAGATCGTGCGCATTTACTGCGCATTTCGCGTAAAAAACGGGAGTGACGTCTCGTTTCCCGGTCAAAAAGCTGACAAGGTGGGCCAGTTTCTGCTGCCACTCCGTCACGTCCCATCGGGAGAAGAGGAGCACGCCTTGACGTCATGGCGTTCGTCATTCCGAAAGGAAATTTTTTGCGAAAGGAATTCCAAACGCGAAATTATCTTCGCACGAATATCTATTCCTTCGGATAGAACACATTCTTTCCATGAAAAAATTCATGAATCAAAGCCTCTTCGGACAAGAGAAACATGCCTTACACACGAAAACTCTTTCGTACAGGCACAATTTTCCAAAACATGAAAACTCTTTCATACGGAGCTAACATTTCCAACACGAAACTTTTTTCGTACGGAACTCATACCAATCTAATCGGGTAGAAAGAACCCACCTTATGCGTGATATTTACGCATCACAAAAACCTGGATTGTACAGCCGACTAGGCACATCCGGATGCCATATTCTTCGAATATGAAGGTAAGACCCAAAAAGATCTTTCTTTTGGGCCTGGAATCGCACTCGAAAGCTGCGTCCTCCGGCATAGTTCCGTGTCAACAACACGAAGAAAAATCCTAGCGGACGCGCCGGGTACCCCCTTAGGTTAAGTTCGACTCGATAAGTCCACAACGGCCCAGTCGTAACGATCACCTCATCGGATTCGAGTCGGAGGTCTCGAATCTGTGTAGGCCAGGAGTGTTTTTGCCCTAGTCGCAATTAATTGGCCCTGATCTCTCGGGAGAGCCAAGCCACTGAGCCACATCCTTCTGCTAATATAGCCGCAAAAACTGGCACTAATGCTGCTCGATACTCGAGTATTTTTATTCAAGAAACAGGGAACACACCCTTCGTAGGCAACAACTGTCGAGCTGAACTTCTAGAAGGAGATCAAAGAAAAGGTCTGACCGTCTACCCGACTGAAAATAAATCCCAGTCGAGCATACGCTCGGGGGCTACTGACGAAGGCATGGATCCTGGGCCCTACGAATAAGGGCACCCCCTCTCGCACCTTCTAACCAAGGCCCAACAGGAAGCGCCCTTGGAGTACTCTAGAAGGCCCATGAAAAGCCCACCCGCATCAACTTGCGGGCTAAGTTAGGAATTGTAACCAACTCAAGCTAGGGTTTGTATCCTCTCCGGGTTGGACTCGAGACCTGGCTATCTATATAAAGCCAGGAGAGCCTCAAAGGAGAGGACCAAGTATTACCGCACGACCACAAAAGCCTTGAAACTCGAGATCTACTCTCGATTCGAGCACCTGTAATCGATCTCATCGTTTAATACAGATCAGCAGAAGGCAGGAGTAAGGGTTTTACCTCTTCGAGGGCCCCGAACCTGGGTAAATATCGCCTCCCTGTCTAGCCGACGATTCCACCAGCGCCTATGACATCTCCTAGTCGAAACCCGATAGGGTCACCTGAGGGATTTGCGGAGCCAGAGCTTCGACACATATTGTTGTCACTTGACTTAATACTAAAGGAGTTGTTGTGAGATTTTTATTCTTAAGATGGTTATATTGCTGTTCTTGAAGCTTAAATCATCTTTAATATACTCTGCACAATTGATTGTCTTTTAGTATTGATTCATTGAAAAGTTTTACTTTGTTCTTCCTAATGGTTTATACATTACTCTATTTGATATCAACTATAAACCATAGCCTTTATTCATTTGATCTTAGTTTACATGCTTTACATTATGATGATCAAGTTTATGTTGGTAGCATGTGACCTCAGAATTTTTTTTTTATCGTTTACCTACTCGAGGACGAGTAGGAACTAAGCTTGGGGATGCTTGATACGTCTCAAACGTATTCGTAATTTCTGATGTTCCATGTTGTTTTCATGCCATATGCTACATTTTCTTATACACTTTATGTCATTTTTATGGATTTTATGGGACTAACCTATTGATAATATGCCACAAAGCCAGTTCATGTTTTCTGGTTTTTTTAGTTTCAGAATAGTTGTTCTGGAAATATTCTCGGAATTGGACGAAACGAAGCCCGGAAATCTTAGAAATCTGTCACGTACACGGAATCCGGAGGGGACCTAGAGGGGGGCGTCATGCATCCACACCATAGGGCCGCGCACCCCCCCCTTGGCCGCGCCCAGGGGTGGTGTGGGCCTCCTGGCCGCCCATCGACATTGCCCTTCCGCCTATTTATACCTCTCCTCGGGTTAACCTTAGATACCCGAGCCTTTTCCACCAAAAACATCCGCAACCACCATCATCATCAACCCTAGATCGGGAGGGTTCTCTAGCTCTCCCCGGAACCCTGTCAGGAAGGGAATTCATCCCCGGAGAGCTCTACATCACCATGCCTGCCTCCGGAGTGATGCGTGCGTAGTTCATACCTGGACTACGGGTCCATAGCAGTAGCTAGATGGTTGTTCTGTCCTCTTTATGCCTCATATTTAGATCTTCTGAGCTGCCTAAAATGATCAAGATCATCTTATTGTAATGCTACATGTTATGTTTGGTGGGATCTGATGAATATTGAATGCTATGTCCAATGATTATCAATATATCATGTTATTTCATGTGTATGTTATTTATGATCTTGCATTCTCTCTGTTACTAGTAGATACTCTGGCCAAGTTGATGCTTGTAACTCCAAGAGGGGGTATTTCTGCTCGATAGTGGATTCACGCCTCCCTTTCACTCACGCTCGAGTGACAAAAACGTAACGGGTGGGGGATGTGTTGTTGCCATTAGGGAGAAAACAACAATGCTTTGTCTGAGGATAATTTTATTGTTTACATTACACACTTTGCTTAATGAAATTATCTGGTGCTTGCAACTTAATACCCGAGGTTTGATTGGATGACGCTCCGAGGGTGGATTATTAGTCATAGATGCAGTTGGATAACGGTCTACGTATCTTGTTGTAATGCCCGCAAGAATCATATAGTAATCATCATGTCATGCATATGCACTACGGTGCAGCCTTTATATCTGTCAATTGCCCAGCTATAATTTGTTTACCCAGTATGTTATCTATTTGTTTTGGAGAGACACCTCTAGTGAACTGTGGACCCCGGTCCATTTCTTTATATTGATATACAACCACTACAACCGTTGTATTCCTACTACAATTATTGTTTTCATACTTCCATCAATGTTCTCTTTCATCTACTGCAAACAAGTACTATTTTCCACACTATACGTCTAATCCTTTGTTTCAAAAAAAATGGTGAGATTGACAACCTCACTGCTTTGTTGGGGCAAAGTAGTTTGATTGTGTTGTGTAGATTCCAAGTTGCGGCTAAACCGGTAGTGCGCCCTGTCAACATCAGCTGCATCAACCTTCAAAAGTGATTTCTTTCTCCAGCTGGTCAATTCAACCTTGGTTTCTTTCTGAGGGAAAACTTGCTGCTGCACTCTTCACACTCTACACTTGGGGTCTCCCAGCAAGCAAGCATCACCATCAAATCTTGCACCATCAGCCGCCTCTACACCTCGGGAACGAAAAAGCTAAATGCCACGCTTTGTATGTTGGATATTGTGTTTTGCAATTAGGAGTGGCATCACATGTTCCCGCGTGCGCTCCTCCAGGTTGCCTCCTCTGCTACCTCCGATCATTGCCCTTAATTCTCTCCCTCGATGTTAATTTCAAGCCTCAACGTAGATTCAGAGTTGCAACCTAGTGGGCCCGCACTCCTGGTTTTTGAAATAAGATTCAGCTAGCATGGCTATCTGTCCTTGCCCATGCCAATGCCTTTGTAAACATGCATATTAAGCTGCAGCATTCAACCGAACACCTCCAGGCTTGGAATTATAGACTCATCAACGATAATAGACTTAGGGCGGCAATTGTAAACGAGGTGATCTTTCTCCTTGATCAAGATACAGACATGAGGCAGCTCTTTATTCAGAAACATCGGTTTTCGAAGGCACTGGAAATGAGATGCTTGGGGATGGCTGCTATTGACAGAGCTGGTGCCAAATGTCTCATTTTCTCTGGCTTAAGGAGGGCGACTGAATTCCAAAAATCGTATGAAAGCCTCGGCCAGACGATGGAAGAACTACATTTTGTCCATTGACATCACCGGTGTCCATCCACCGAGTAGTCCAATAAGGCCCTGGCCATATGGGATCATTTCAATAAGCTGATTGGCACTTATACCCCGCATGCACAATCTCTGAATCTTGAAGCATTGTCCTTCCATGCTATTGAGTTGTCTGCACTGGACTCTCACATTGAGGCAAGAGAAGTTAGGAAGGCCATTTTGGATATCCATCCCAAGAATGCTCCAGGCCCGGATGGCTATACGGGGTTGTTTTCGCATTGCCTAGGATGTCATCGGGAGAGATGTTATGAAGGCAATTACCCTAATAGAGCATAACAACCAAAATTGCATGCATCTTCTGAATTCAACTCTTCTAGAACTCACTCCTAAGGTGCAAGGGGACTGCAAGCCCAATGACTTACGCCCGATTAACCTCGTTCATAGTTTTTCCAAGATCTTCACGAAGATTCTTGCTCGCTGCCCGCAACCTCTCATGCCCTCTCTAATTGCCCCATGCCAAAATTCTTTCATCAAGTGACGCAGTATTTTTATGATAAATTTATGTTGCTGGTCTACGCTGCAGAATTAAAAAAATTGCTCTACGTGGTTCGCCAAGATCACTATGCAGATAACGAGGCATGTCCATACATGCAAGGATCTGGAAAACGACTCACCGGGTAGCGGAATCAATGTAGACGTAGAAGATTTGTGAACAACCATAGATCCTCACAACTAGGCCGAGTTGCAAGGATGTTGCTAAGTATTCCCTACTAAGGATCGCACGTGTGATCCCTCTTATGGTGTGCACACGTACGCTCCTGTTAACCCGTCAGTGCTCCGTCGTCTAGGGCTCTACACAAGGGAAGAGAGATAGGTGATACGTCATAAACGTATCCCTAATTTCTGATGTTCCATGTTGTTTTCTTATTGTTTCCTACATGTTTGCTATACACTTTATGTCATTTTTATCAATTTTCCGGACTCACCTGTTGACAAGATGCCATAGAGCCCGTTCCCTGTTTTCTGTTGTTTTTAGTTTTAGAAAAGTTGTTCTGGAAAGATTCTCGGAATTTGAAAATTCGAGGCCCGGAAGTCTTAGAATTCCTGAAGGTTCCACGGAGTCCCGGAGAGACCCGGAGAGGGGCCTCAGGTGGCCCACACCATAGGGCGGCGCGCCCCCGTGGCCGCGCTATGGGGTGGTGTGGGGCCCCCAGGCCTCCACCGCCTCTGCACTTTCGCCTATTTATTCCCCCCAAGACGTAAACCCTAGATATATTCCACTTCATCCCGAAAAACACCCGAGACCACCGTCATCGTCACCCCGAGATCGGGAGTGTTCTGGAGCTCTCCCCGGCAACCTGCCGGGAGGGGAATTCATCGTCGGAGGGGTCTACACCACCATGCCCTCCTCGGAAGTGATGTGTGAGTAGTTCATCCCTGTACTACGGGTCCATAGAAGTAACTAGATGGTTGTTCTCTCCACTTTATACCTCATGTTTAGATCTTGTGAGCTGCCTAACATGATCAAGATCATCTTTATGTAATGCTACATGTTGTGTTTGCTAAGATCTGATGAATGTTGAATTCTATGTCTTCTGGTTATCAATCTATCATGATTCTTCATGCATATGTTATTTATGATCTTGCATGCTATCCGTTATTAGTAGATGCTCTGTCCAAGTAGATTCTAGTAACTCCAAGAGGGAGTATTTATGCTCGATAGTGGGTTCATTCCTCCTTTGCATCTGTGCTCGAGTGACAGAAACGTGACAGATGGAGGATGTGATGTTGCCATTAGGTAGAAAACAACAATGCTTTGTCTAAGGATGATGTTATTGTTTAGATGACACACTTTACTTACTGCAATTATCTGTTGCTAGCAACTTAATACCCATCATTTGTTCAGATGATATTCGGAGGGTGGATTATTAGTCATAGATGCAGTTGTATAACGGTCTATGTATTTTGTTGTAATTCCCGCATGAATCACACAGTAATCTTTATGTATTGCATATGCACTACGGTGCATCCTTCATTTCTGTCAATTGCCCAGCTGTAATTTGTTCACCACACATGTCATCTATCTTTCACGGAGAGACACCACTAGTGAACTATGGACCCCGGTCCTTTTTCCTCATATTGATAAAACACATGTTGCTTTCATACTCTTCCTACTGTTTTCCACACCATACGTTTAACCTCTTTGTGTTTAGCAAAACCAGTGAGATTGACAACCTCACTGCTTCGTTGGAACAAAGTGATTTGATTGTGTTGTGTAGGTTCCACATTGCTGTTGAACCGGTAGTGCGCCCTGCCACCTCAGCTTCTTCAACCTTCAGAGATTTCTTGTCCTCCTACTGGTCGATTCAACATTGGTTTCTTTTCCGAGAGACAACTTGCTGCTGCACTCTTCACACCCTTTCTCTTGGGGTTTACCAACGAGGGCGTCTACACGCCATCAAAAAGTTTTCTGGCGCCGTTGCCGGGGAGGAGGAGAATTTCTGCAAGGGGGGTCTCTCACTTCCAATCTCTTTACTTTGTTTTAGTTTTGCTTATTTTATTTTGTCTTGTTGCCTCTCTTTATCAAAAACACAAAAAAATTAGTTCTTATTCTAGTTGTTATTTTTATTATCTTGTTGTCTTTCTTCATCATGTTGCCTCCTAAGTTTATTCTTAATGATCTTCCAGTTGGTAGTGGTTCTATACTTGGAAAGGATACCATTAAAGAGTTCTTTAATCATGTTATGAAACTTTAGCGGAAAAATCCATAGTAGAACTTGCTCCAAATTATGAAACTGCTGCAACTTCTCTTATTCACATGTTAGAAGCTAGGTCTGTTAACATTCATCCCATATTGCAGCATATGTTCCTCAACTTGAATAATATTGAAGACATCGAAAAAAGAAATTTTACTTTAGAAACCATGCTTAAAGAATTTGGAGATGTTGCTATAGAATCTAGAAAAATGTTCGACCGTTTCAATATGATAGGATCATGTGTAGATGTTGTTGGTACTCAAAAATGCTGAACCCAAAAGTAAAAATGAAGAGAACATACCAATTCCATGTAAATTGATAGCATTGCATGAAGCCCAAGAAAAGAATTTTGATTGGATTGTTCCTGAGAATTTATTTGATGAAAATAGTAAACCTAAAAGTTCTAATAGAGGAGTCTATGAAACTCACTTAGACAAAATACAATGCATTATAAAGGAATTGACAAACCTTGATTTGGATGCTTCTTCACTTGAAAACACTTGATTCCATCTTTTTGGGCCTAGCTAAAAGGCGTTAAAGAAAAGCAATTCTTGGGAGATAACCCATGATTTTATTTTTTGCTTTATTTTTCTCTGTTTCCTTTGAGTCAAGGGGTTGTATACTTCTGTAGTAACTACTTTTTAGCTTTATTTTGTTGTTTTAGTAGTGCCAAGTAAAGTTTCTGACGAGAGTTGGAGTTGGTTTTCGGATTTCTGCGCAGAAAACAGATTTCTGCTGTCCACCGTAAAAAATCATGAAAAGCATATTTTTAGAAGACTCTAGAATTTAATCTTGGGTATGCCCAAGGCATCCCCTTTTTCATCAACCATTTATCAGGTCACTTCTCGTGAAACTATATTTTTATTCGGTCATATCATATGAAGTTTACTTGGAGCGTCTGTTTGTTTTTCTTTTGTTTTATTTTGTTTTGCTTGCTGCAATAATATCATAGGACCTAGCATGCTTGTTTGGGATAGATACACGCTTCGTTTTTTCATCTGAATACTTGCTATGCTAGTATTCTTAGTTTTTCTTCTAGCTACTGCCAAAAAAAATCCTGTTCAGCTCTTGTTTTCATTGCATCTCTTATTCAGAGCTGTTATTTTTAGTAGTTTTATGTGAGCACTCTCATGTTTGCTTTCTGTAGCATGTAGATAATTTTTGTTAAAACATATTTTGTATGGTTCTTGTTGGGAAAAGAAACTTCTGATTGAAGTAGAATTTTTAACGGTGCAAGTAGAAGCTTGTATAAACTATGGCTAGACCTTTTCCATATCATGCTAGATGTTATTTTAGTTTTAAATCCTTGTGGTTATTGACTGGCATGATTAGCCTCAAATAGCTGAGAGTGTTTAATGTGACATTGAAAGAATCATGAGTTGTTCTTGTCATATTGAAGCATACATTTGTGGTATTCTCCTTTGAATGTTTTATTTGGTTGACTTGGCGCATGCTCACACCATGTTTTTGACTATGAACCAGTCACTAATATCCTCTATGATCATTTAGTTTTAGAACTTGTGGTACCACTTATGCTTTGATTAGATGTTTATGTCTCTATGCATGATTATGGCTCTTATGCTCTCTTGATTTGTCGGTCCCAGTCTTTTGCTAGCCTCCACCTATACTGAGTATGAAATTCTACTCGTGCAATCCAACTCCCAAAACCAAAATTTTCCCATTGTGTCCACCATACCTACCTATATGTGGTAATTAACCGCCACTCCAAGTAAATTGCTCATGTGTTACCTTTAAAACCTTCAAAATTACTCCTGCTTTGCGTTCCTATTTTTGCTCATGTGGATGTAAATAGAGAATCTTTATCTCACTTGTTGATTTAATTTCACACCCTGGACTAGTGTCTTCATCCGCTTATCCAATTGATATAAGAGCTCGCAGCATGGTGCCCAGCCCCAAATTAGTACACACAAATTCTCTTCACCATTTTTGCCCCTGATTTATCAGTCAAAGCATAATTGTGTAAACAAAAGAGAAAGAGGGATGAACTTCTCCACCAGTTTTGTCCTTCATATGGGAGCCGCTCTTTTGAAATCTAGTTAACTTGTGACGTACTGTATTTTCTGTTTACCATTCGTTGACATTAGCATACACCTCCCAAAATATAGACACTCCTCCACGGTATGTGATTGTTGGCATGCACCCGAGGATTCGGTTAGCCATGGTTTGTGTAATATGGATGGGAGGAGTGTCAGACATTTTAATACCTCTATTAATAATATAAAAGCTCTAGCACATGAGTGATCCATTCCCTCTGCGAAGGGCCTTTCTTTTACTTTTATGTTGAGTCTCCATCTTCTAACTTTTTGCACAGTTGAGAGAACATATTTGCCATTCTAAGTTTTATGTGCATCTGTCCTAGAAACATTATTAATTGATTCATGATGTGTTATTGCTTGTTCCCTAACTATTTGTTCTAGTCTTCCTCATGAAACTTTGAAGGTGTCCTGGCATTTATGTTTTGCCCCAGTCTTACGGACATGTGAAATATCACTTTGCCATGCTTTCTCTATACTTGAAACAAACGTATATCTTTTTTTGCATTGTTATTCATGATCTTGTATTTGTGTTACTTCTCATGATACAAGGTGATTGCTATGCTTTATTATTAAAGTTCTATTTATGATGCTTGTGTTAAAGTTCTATGATCTCAACTTACATATGCTTTTACATTATGATGATCAAGTTTATGTTGGTAGCATGTCACCTCAGAAATTATGTGTTTTTATTGTTTACCTACTCGAGGACGAGGAGGAACTAAGCTTGGGGATGTTGATACGTCATAAACGTATCCCTAATTTCTGATGTTCCATGTTGTTTTCCTATTATTTCCCACATGTTTAATATACAATTTATGTCATTTTTATCTATTTTCCGGACTAACCTATTGACAAGATGCCACAGAGCGAGTTACCTGTTTTCTTCTGTTTTTAGTTTCAGAAAATTTGTTTTGGAACTATTCTCAGAATTGAAAAATTCGAAGCCCAGAATTCTTAGAATTCCCGAAGGTTCCACAGAGTCTCGGAGAGACCCGGAGAGGGGCCTTAGGGGGCCCACACCATAGGGCGACGCCCCTGGCCGCGCCGTGGTGTGGGGCCCCCAGGCCTCCACCGCCTATGCCCTTTCGCCTATTTATTCCCCCTGAGACGTAAACCCTAGATATATTCCACTTCATCCCGAAAAACACCCGAGGCCACCGTCACCATCATCCCGAGATCGGGATGGTTCTCGAGCTCTCCCCGGCACCCTGTCGGGAGGTTCATCATCGGAGGGGTCTACACCACCATGGCCTCCTCCAAAGTGATGTGTGAGTAGTTCATCCTTGGACTACGGGTCCATGGCAATAGCTAGATGGTTGTTCTCTCCACTTTCTACCTCATGTTTAGATCTTGTGAGCTGCCTAACAAGATCATCTTTATGTAATGCTACATGTTGTGTTTGCTGGGATCTGATGAATGTTGAATGCTATGTCTTCTGATTATCAATCTATCATGATTCTTCATGCATATGTTATTTATGATCTTGCATCCTCTCCGTTATTAGTAGATGCTCTGGCCAAGTAGATGCTAGTAACTCCAAGAGGGAGTATTTATGCTCTATAGTGGGTTCATGCCTCCTTTGCATCTGTGCTCGAGTGACAGAAACGTGACGGATGGAGAATATGTTGTTTCCATTAGGGAGAAAACAACAATGCTTTGTCTAAGGATGATGTTATTGTTTACATTACACACTTTGCTTACTGCAATTATCTGTTGCTTGCAACTTAATATCCAACGTTTGTTCGGATGATATTCGGAGGGTGGTTCCACGTTGCTTCTGAACCGGTAGTGCGCCCTGCCACCTCAGCTGCTTCAACCTTCATAGATTGCTTGTCCTCCTACTGGTCGATTCAACCATGGTTTCTTTAGGGAAAACTTGCTGATGCACTCTTCACAACCTTTCCCTTGGGGATTACCAACGAGGGCGTCTACACGCCATCAATAGGCTTTCGGCGTTGCTAGTTGGTAGCACTAATCAACTGTGATTAGAGCTATTATCAAACTAGAAGTTCTCAACACATGAGAGAGAAAACAATTAGAGCTAAGTCTAATCGGGAGAGTATAACTCAAAAACCCGATTAGAAGAGGCTCTAATCCAATTAGATATATTTATAATTAGAGGCTCTAATTCAACTAGAGCTTCTGTAATTAGACCTCTAATTAGAGGCTCTAATTCTAAATGCCCTCTAATTAGATCTCTAATTCTATGAGAGAGAGAGAAGCCAAAAGGCTCAATTGATTGTGTTCTCCAAAGATGAGGGGGTGGTATTATATAGGTAGAGTTAGGAGGGCACCTGCCAAAGTGAAAGGACACAAATGTCACCTAGAGGGAGGAATAGGCGTTTAAAAATAATTACGGTTAAGGCTTGAATAGATGCGGAATAAAACTAGCGTTTAATTTATCAAGCCAAAACCTAAACAAACTAGGTTCACCTATGTGCACCAACAACTTATGCTAAACAATTCAAGCAACTATGTGATAGCAAGATATGTTACTTCAAGCTCGATGGCTATCATAAAGTAAATTGCATAAGTAAAGAGATCGGTTATAGAAATAACCACGACACGTGGAGACGATGATTTATCCCGAAGTTCACTTCCCAATGCAAGCTAATCTCCGTTGGAGACGTGTGGAGTCACAATGACTCCAAGTGCCCAATTTATCACCTTATTCTCCTCGTGCCTCCACCAATGCGGAGTGCCACCATCCACTATGGGACCTTTGAGGGCGGTCACCGATCCCGTACAAGGTTGGGGAAATCTCCACAACTCATTTGGAGGCTCCCAACAATATCCTCCGAGCTACCAAAACTCCGAGATATTGTTGGGAGCCTCCAATTGAGTGGTGGAGATTGCCCCAACCTTGTACGGGATCGTTGACCGCCCTCAAAGGTCCCATAGTGGATCGTTGCACTCCGCATTGGTGGAGGCACGAGGAGAATAAGGTGAGCCATTGGGCTCTTGGAGTCATTGTGACTCCACAACTCTCCAACGGAGATTAGCTTCCATTGGGAAGTGAACTTCGGGATAAATCATCGTCTCCACGTGTCTCAGTTATTTCTATACCCGATCTCTTTACTTATCAATTTACTTTGTGATATCCATCGAGCTTGAAGTAACATATCTTGCTATCACGTAGTTGCTTGAATTGTTTAGCATAAGTTGTTGGTGCACATAGGCGAACCTAGTTTGTTTAGGTTTTGGCTTGATAAATTACACGCTAGTTTTATTCCGCATTTATTCAAGCCTTAACCGTAATTATTTTTAAACGCCTATTCACCCTCCCCCTCTAGGCTCAGAGCTGGGTCTCTCTTCATAGGGTTTCACAACCTACATAGTAAAGATGTTGTCTAGGGGATTAGTGTATAATGACACTTTTATATTCGATGGAACAAATTATAATACTTGGAAAATCAATATGCTTAATATTTTTAAGGACATGGGTCCAAATATAGAGAAAATTGTAGATATGGGTTTTTCTACTCCAGCGGGTCTTGATTGCTCTTTAGAGGATGACAAAAACTTATATCTCAATACTCAAGATACTAATGTTTTTTTCAAATATTTTTTCATTTTAGTTCTTGAGTCAATTAGGCCATCTTGGAAAGCTCAGGAGATATGGACCAAGCTTCAAGATAAATAAGATCTGTCGAAAAGTTGTGGGAATGGTTATTCTCCCTCTACCTCCGGGCGTGATGAATTCTCAACTTCTTCTATTTCACCAACATGTGTCAAGGCACAACATAATGATATGGTGAGTAGTGACAAAAATTGCAATCTTGATAGTAAGCTTATTGTTGACGATTCTTCATATCTATCTTATTGCAATACTTTGTCTATGGACTTAAATACATCTAGCACCCAAAATGATTTACATGCTTGTGTTGATAGTCCATGCATATCATGTATAAATTCCTTAACTAAATCTTATGATGATATGCTTGATACATCTTGTTGCCATAGTAAAAATGGTTGTATTTCCTCTAGTACTTGTGTTACTAACCATGTAGAAGAAACTCAACATTCCATGGAACAAGATGTGGATTTAAGTGGTGCTTCAAGTAATGGTTCATCATCATCTACCATATCTCACTTATGCCTTATGGCTAAAGGTTCAAAGGTAGCTCCTACTAAGAACACCAATGTATCTAGTGATGATGATGATGATTATGATGATGACGATGACGATGATAATGACAATGATTCATTAATGGACAAAGGTAAAACGATTCACAATATCCTTTATGAGGATAAATATTCTTGTGCCAATTTCCTAGAAATCATTAGAGCATTCGATCGGCGCAATATCGCCATTAAGGATTTGGAAGCATGCATTGACGCATGTTATAGGCGCGAGCGTGATTATTCCAATGAAATTGCAAAACTAGAGAAAGATCTTGTAGAAGAACAAACCACCAACGAATCTCTTGAAGAGACTTTTACTCTAGAGTTATCAAAAGTAAAGGACTCTCCTGATAGAAATCTTGAGGTGATTAATTGTCTTAAAACTAAAAATGATGAGCTAAAAGTCACACATACTCAACTTAAAGCTTCACATTCAAAAGGTCTTGCCAAGTTTCCTTCTACTATTTCTATTAATAATGATTCTTGTGCTACTAACTATATTTCTTGTGAAGCATCTACATTGAAGGAGAACGTTGAGCTAAGGGCTCAACTTGAGTTGCTAACTAGCAATTATGGGAAATTGGAAGAAAGTCATGAAAAGCTCTCAAGCTCTCATGAGGATCTTTTAGTATCACATGATAAGCTAAAGTTAGCTCATGAGGCTATTATTACCAAGGTTATATCTTGTGAGCCTCATGTGGACATTAGCACAAACTCTACTCAAAATTCTATTTTGCCTCGTGCTAGTCCTAGTAATCCATTCGCTCATAATATCGCTACATCTTGTGATGAATTGATCTCCATGCCTTGTTGATCTAACAATGAAGCATCTACTTCCTCTATTACTTGTGTTGCTACTAACCATGTATAGGAAATAAAAGATCCCAAGGTCCAAGTCACTTCTTTGAAGAAATACTTGGAAAAGCGTCATCGGAAGTCCGCACTTGACAACATGTTGAGTGTGCAAATATTACCCAATGACAAGAGTGGACTTGGATTCAACTCCAATAATAACAAGAAGTCCAATATCAAGAAGAATCATACAATCAAAAAGAACAAGGGCCAAGAACAAGTGAAGAATTCGTCCAAGTTTGTTTGCTTCAAGTGCAAGGTTGAAGGGCACCATGTTTGGTCTTGCCCATTAAAGGAGAAGCCTCTTAGTGAGTAGCAACAAGGGAAGAGGCCAAAGTGCAATCTCATTATCAACCTCAAGATGCAGAAATGCCTCTTCCCAAGAATAATAAAGTTATAACTCCTCAAGTTGAGAAATCAACTAAGAAGAAAGGAGGAAGTCGATGTTGCTACTTATGCCGTTAAAAGGGCCACTTCGTTTCCTCATGCACTAATGGTACCTTATCCAACCTTATCATTATTGATGATGTTTATTCCCTTCTGAAGGATAAGGTTGGCAATGTGTTTTCCAAATATGTTGGCACTCAAAGTGGTGTCAAGAAACGAACCATTTGGGTTGCCAAGACTATTGTGACTAACCTCTTAGGAACCAACTTGGTTGGGGACCAACAAGCTAAAACTTGATCAATAGGTGTTGTTTGAGGGCATTGGAGATTTGGCTATCTTATTAAGAATTAAGGGATCTTCATCAATTATATTTACTCAAGCCAAGTCATTTGTATCATCATATATCTTTCTCATATCCAATGTGTCTCCTTGCGGTAACTTGTATTTAAATTATATACATTGAAATTTGCTTGCCCCTTGCATGTGTTAGTTTTGTATCTAGCATGTGTTTGTATATGATGTGCTTTCTAATTACCTATCTTGAGTAATCTAGCATGTGTTTGTTGGTTTGCACTCCATGTACTTGTTTGTTTTGTGTTGAGCCTTTATTGCAATTTATGATTAATTTAGTTGCCTCTTTTGTGAGATTAATGAACTATCTCATTTTGGGGGAGTGATGTGCTTTGCCACCTCACAATCCTAAAATATATATACATTAGGTATATCACTTATTATTAATGTGACAAGATTATATAGTCTCCATGTGGTATTTCATTCTCATGAGAAATTCAAATTTTACAATGTTCATTAATTATCTCTTATTTGATTTCGCTTGCCTCTGGTTGAAAAGAAATGGATTATCACATTATGGGGGAGTAATAAGCTATGTGCATAGTACAATCCTAGAAAATGTGAACATGTTAGGTAATGCCACTTAGAATTGATATTCTAAATTATCTTGTTACTACGTGGCATGACTAGCTCAAACAAGTTCCATACTTGCTTAAATGAGTTTTTGTATCTCATATTTTTGTTTCTTGAATTTGGGAGAGTTTCTTCGTGCCGTGCTCCTCAAATTTGCACTAGTATGTATTATTTGGGAAACCGGTTGCTTCAAAGATATATTAAGCATTGCTTTGCATGATCATTTGACTAGTTGAAGCCACCAAGAATCTCTATGTAAGCATGGTAATTAACTCATATCCTTTTCCATAAGCTTTTGTGTTTGAACATGATCATGAATATTTTTGCAATATACCACCGAGAAGTAACACCATACCCTCCTTGTCCTTGGACAAGTGACAACCATATTTGTGGTAGAAGCTATTGATCATATTTACATTGCGCTTGGCTTCCATTTGTATTATCAACGAGAAATTGTTTTGTATAAACTCCCATTGTCTTCCTTGCCTCTTGAATATCTATGTGTTATAATCAAACAAAATTCTAGTGTAATGGTTGTAAGAAAAGCGAGGATCCCCTTATAGTGCTTTTGTATTAAAATGCAAACATCTAGATAATGCACAAGTCATTGGAGAGCTATATTACTTCCTTTAGAACACTATATTTTCAATTGGATCTCTTACCACTTAATGAAAGTTTCTAGTGATCCCATTTTTGTGCAAAACTTAAAAATCATGCATAGATCATGGGGGAGCTATCATAGATTCTTTTTTAACACTATTTATCGTCAATTGATATTAGGTCTTTTTAAATTGGTATTTTAATCAATATCTGTGTGTTTGTGGAAGGCACAACTTTTCTTTTTTAGTACTTTGTGCCATCATAAAAAGTGTAGAGGGCTTGGTTATCTCATTCCTTGTTTTGCATTCTATTGTTTTGAATGAGATAAGTCTTTGAGCATATTTTATATAATCATCTTCTCTTCTCATTTGTTTTGCTTTGATGCCCTCAATTGGTATTAATTGGAGTTTGATATCTCACTCATAGATATTTTCTTCAATTGACATCTCTTGGAATTTGACATGGTTCATTTGATGTCTATTGGGATCTCAATATTTTACTCCTTGATGCATTTTTATTTTATATCCCCCAAGTGATAAGTATTTCCTTTGGTATTTTATTTTTACATGGTATATTTTCTAATTGGTATCTTATCAATCATGAGTTGATTTTTGTTTGATTACGATTGGTATCTCCTTTCATGTGTTGACGTGGACCTTTGATATAATTTGGACAACCTTTATGTCGTGTCATTCCTTTGTGTGCATATCTTGGTTTAGTAGGTGTTTTGTCCAAATTACATCACTTTTGGTTCTTGAAAGTGATTGCATGCATAACTACTAATGTATATGTTATGGCATGTTTATCTTCCTTGATCCAATATTTATATAGAATAATATCCATCAATCCTAAATTGGCTAAGATGTTCATGATAGTCAATTTCATATCTATATGCCCATATTCATGTGGATTGTGTCCTACATATTGTAGTTTTACTAACTACTTTGGATCGAATGAGTTTGGGGACTATTTTTGTACTTAAATATGTTTTAGGTACATTTGATATGCATTGGGTGCTTGCCTCATTCACAAAGAAGGTGTTATCACTACATGCTTATTGGAGTCAACCTATGATTATGGATGAATTCTTATATAGTACAACATCACAAATGCTACCTCGGTAACAAGTATCTACCTCATGCATATGCTCTAACATTTCAACCTTTTGTAGGTTGTATAATGGCATGAAACATATTTACTCCTTGTGATACTTGTTTCTTTTATCAAAACGTTCCAACTATCTCCTTTTCCCTTATTGATGTTTGTGATGTCTTTGATGTGTTTTTGTTGGAAGGTCATTCATATCCTCTAAGATAAAAAAAATTAAAGCTATGTGCTATGCTTTCAAGCAAAGATATTATTGTCGTATTTATGTCTTCAAATTGGATATCTCGCTCTTTCTATTTGTAACTATATTGTGTGTACATGTTTATTTATGGATGTACATCATCATGATTGTGGTCTATTTAGAAACTTATACACATGATAAGAATTAAATGTCTTATTGGTATCCTAATGGTTCGGTGTCCATCCTTTTATTGGTAACTTCTCTTATGGCTCAACCACCTCTTGCTCCAAGTGATATGCCTTGTTTTCTTTTATGATCACTTGCACTTGCTTTGATTTTTGAACAACGGAGGAGGAGTTATGATTCCATTTTTGTGCACTTTGCATTCAAAATGCAATATTTCTAAATCATGCAAAAATATTGGGGAGCTCCTCTATTTTCTTTAAAAATACTCATTTTCTCAAACCATAATATACCTAGTTCGTTAGGTTTGTTAGATATTTTTTATTGATTGCTTCTCTTTAGGAGAATATTAGAGATTTGTATACCATCTTATTTGCAATCTTTGGATCCTCAGTATAGTTTCTCCCATTATTCATCATTGGATAAGTGTATTTGATTTCACTCATATTATGAGAAGTGCACATCCTACGGAGGAACCCTTACTATATTGGCCATCTAAAATTTCTATGATACCATTTTGGAAATGGATGCCAATGGGGGAGAAAGTTTAGAAGGTTTAAGGAATTTTGGTTTTATGCTTTGGTTTTCTTTTTACGCATTTGCCTTTCATGCTCATCCATCCTTGCTTGTTTATTTGCATGGTTGGTCAAAGTAAAAGAAACGGGTTGATTCTTCGGTTCAACTGATGGTGGGGGAGAAAGAATAGTGGGTATGTGGGCTTATTTCTGGTGCCAGTTGACTAGCTTGATAGAAACTTGGAGGAGAAGATTCATATATTGATCTATCAAATCTATATTATATCATTTGTGCCACGGGACTAAATCAGTTGTTTCACCTTTCCTTTTCTTCTAAAAAGTAGTATTTCTTGTTTCCTAGCCTCAGGATCTTGTGTGAAAACTTAGTCCCAAAAAGTCGAGCGTTGGATGGGTGATCTTAGGTCGAGAAGGTGGACGAAAATGGCCTTGTTGTACCTCACTCCCGTCTCCAATGGCGTCTGCTTTTTTTAGGAGAGTATGCCACGAGAGAGAAAGAGCGGATCCAACTAAAGAAAATGCAGTACATGTTCTATCGGAGCTAATCATGCAAATCTAGCGTAGTGCCAGCCGTCGAAGTGAATGAATTCGAAAGAACGAAGAAGTAAGGAAATGAGACGACTCTTTCTTGAACAATTTCATAAGAAGATCTTCCCCTCCACTCCAATCACGAGTTTTTTTATTATATAAACCCTCGTAAAAGAGTTTGTCATCAATTACCAAAATGGGGGAGATTGAAAGAGCATGGTGCCCCCATGTGTGGTTTTGGTAATTTATGACAATCACTATGGACTAATGGTTGCATTGAGCTATACTTGTAGAGTTTGTTCATAGGCAATGCTTGATGTCCATGTGTTGGATTCAAGATAATCAAGTGGTGACCAAGGTGCTATTCATGTGAATATCCCAAGTTTGGTCATGAGATAGTTGAGCATATTGAAAGTATGTCTTGAAGAAGAATATTGTGTGAACATTCATCTTTACCTTCAAGAAATCATTATTACGAAGAGAGAAGAAAAGATACAAGGTTGATCAAGGCAAAGTGCTAAGCGATGGTTAATATTGATCAACTCACAAAGCAAGAAGATGTACCATGTGGGGTCATGGTATGGTAAGTAATTGTTCATATAGCTTTGTGTTCTAACCCATTATATGTGTGTGTGGTATATCTATGTGAGGTTAGGTATCTTTACATGGGCTTGCATCAAAAGGAATATTTCATATCATCCATGGTGGATGACGTCAAGTTTTGGTCATCATCAAGTTCGAGAAGTGCAAGTTCAAGGGGATCATATCGAAGAGATCACATTCTTGAATCTTGCCACTCTTTTGGAAATAATGTCCAAGTGAAGATTACCTAAAAGAGCCTCTACCATAGTGGCGTATGGGGGAGCAATCTATGTGTCTTCACCGAGCAAAGCGAAATCAAGAAAGGTGTTCCATTTTGAGGAGGTCAAGATCTTCATCATCTAGCTCAAGTGGAATGCTTAAGGCAAAGGTATAATATTGATAGGTTTTGTATATTACCGGTCTCATAGCATTAGGAGGGAGACCGGGTTATAGGATATATAATCGTACTATCAAGAGGGGCTCTCATATTAGCAACTTGATCGCATCACTCGGAGAGAGCTCAAACCTTTGCATACTTGGCATCATCTTTCTTGGTTCTTATCTGTGTTTTATCCATGTGTGGTTTTATAGCTTGTCATGTGTTTCAGTACAAGCTCAAGTTCATCAAAAATGGTTTTCGCATGAAAAACTTATTGCGTTTTTTTATATTTGGAGGTTTTACTGATTGTTCCTTTATAGAGAGGTCAAACCTTTCATCATTTGGTTTTATCCTCCAATTATGGACTATGATGTTTCTCTGCATGATCTTATAGTGCTCATTGTTACGAGTTCAATGAGCCCAAGATCATCGAAAACAGAGTCCGGAGGCGAAAGATATCGCGTTCTTAGTGTAGGTGTTTTCCGGGAAACGCAGAGAGGCCAGCCCAGGCCGTGCTCCAGGCTGGGCGGGTCTGTTAGGTGGACAGGCCGGGGACGCGCAGAATGCCCCCCAACGGGCTGATTTTGGGGGCCTATATAAGCGGTCTTCTTCCTCAATGGTTCCATACCTTTTAGGAAAGTTTTCCCCCACCATTGTTGACCTCTTGGGGCTTGCTTTCTCTCTATTCCTCCATTATTCTTGCCTCCAATTAGTGGGAAAGATAGAGGAGATCTAGATCTATCTTTCCACCAATGAATCTCTCCTCTTAGTGAGGGGAATCCTTTGGGATCTAGATCTTGGAGATTCATTTGTTGAGTTCTTCCTTGTTATTCCCCTCTTCTCCCCCACAGCATTTGTTGCTTTGGTGGGATTTGAGCACTTCTTGTGTTCTTGCCATTTCATATGTTGCATCGGTTTGTGTTCTCTACGAGGATTCGTTCGAGTGAAAGGTTGAGAAGCTTGTTACTCTTGGGTTCTTGGAGTGCCCTTGAGCTTGTCCTCTTAGGTACTTGGAGTGCCCTAGATGGTTCATTGTTGCCTCGGAGCTTTGGAAGCTTTCGAGGCCTTGTTGCTATCTCGGAGTTTTCGTAGCTCGCGGGATATTGTTGGGAGCCTCCAATTGAGTTGTGGAGATTTCCCCAACCTTGTACGGGATCGGTGACCGCCCTCAAAGGTCCCATAGTGGATCGTGGCACTCCGCATTGGTGGAGGCACAAGGAGAATAAGGAGAGCCATTGGGCGCTTGGAGTCATTGTGACTCCACACCTCTCCAACGGAGATTAGCTTCCATTGGGAAGTAAAGTTCGGGATAAATCATCGTCTCCATGTGTCTCGGTTATTTCTATACCCGATCTCTTTACTTATGCAATTTACTTTGTGATAGACATCGAGCTTGAAGTAACATATCTTGCTATCACATAGTTGCTTGAATTGTTTAGCATAAGTTGTTGGTGCACATAGGTGAACCTAGTTTGTTTAGGTTTTGGATTGATAAATTAAACGCTAGTTGTATTCCGCATTTATTCAAGTCTTAACCGTAATTATTTTTAAACGCCTATCCCCCCTAGGCGACATCTGTGTCCTTTCACAAAGGAGGGGGCCTCCGTCTATTTTTCTTTTCTTTTTTTCTCTTTTTATTTTTCCTTCTCATTTATTTATCAAATAAATTTAGGAAAAATACTTATGGAGACCTTTTGCACTTTGTGATACCATGGGCCCCACCTGGCATTCACTAAAAATAGGTTTTCCCGTAGGGGGAAATCTCCCCCCCCCCTCCGGCACTGCTTCCATATAAGAGAAGTCCCCGGGAACTTTTCCGGAACCCCGTTACCTCTATAGATAAATCATCAATATTATCTAACGAAGTTAGATAATCATTTATAACACCCCGGGACATCTCGCATCCTCCATAGCTTCTCATATAAATTATACCAAACACCGGCATAATTTCTCTCTTATAGCAACTTCCCTGAAACCACTTCGATTGATATCGGACTTGTCTTTGTCATATCGTAACAACATCAACCATTCATAACACCAATAACAACATATTATTTCTCTCTATGAAAGGTTGGTACAGCTTAAGTGTGTGGCCTGTAAAGGCCCAATAACACACAGACAAGTTCAAGCACTTAGCGAACTATAACAACAGCGGGACCGTGGACGTCCATGATGTCCCATGTGTGTTCCTGATGTATGAGGGAAACTTATAAGTTACTCACTGCACTTATTCCCTTAACTTCATGATACCAACTATATCACGAGGTGACACTATATGATCTAGTCTGATCAAGTTCTATGATCATAACACATATGACTCGTTTACCGATATCGTTCTCTTTTCTCGTCCGTATCCCCGATGACCCTGTGATTAGATCACACTATGTCCAACCAGATGATATGTCATTGGTGATAATGAGAAGTCCCAGAGAATGTATCTCTCTATCATCTAGAGAATTTAAGTACTAGACTTGAACGATCTCAGTTCCATTACACTTTCTAGGCCATACCCATATATCACCTTTATAGTCCCCAGTGACGGCAAGACGGTTGATGTTATCGAAAGTATAATATTTTATCATGTGGTCACTTGATATTCTCATAGTATATATAGGAATTATAGTCAATGTTAACTTCATATGCATTTGCTAAAACATATGCTTATTGTTTAGTCTCATTTAGCGGCAACATAAACTTGGGTCGGTTCAGTACTATTGTTACCCTAACAATAAATTCTCATGTTTTACTAGACTTTCCTCTAAGTCCATGATCAGGAAAATGTGATCATCTCACGAAACACAAGCTAATCGTAGAGACAAGATTATGAACTCTTGTTTGTTTATGTCTCCACACCGGCACATAGAGTTTCCTTTGAAAACTCACTTTTGAAGTGCTATAGAGGTTGTAGCATGATGACATAAAGTGTATTATTGTCTCTAGGAAATACCTCCAACAGTCTCCCACTTGCACCAGAGTCAATTCATACTCCAGTTAGCATGTGGTACCTTGGACATTTGTATTTCACCTTTTGATCTAATCAAGTTGTGAGGAACTTGCGTTTGTATTTATTAGGAATTGGATTTTGTGTGAACCTGGTTCGTGACAATAAAAATAATTCGAGCGTCTCTGATGAATTATTATATCATCGTTTGAAACCTCACTAAGTCGAATGACTTTTATCCAATATTTTATAACCAACAATGTCTAACATTGTGTTGCAACAATCCACAAAAATAATGTAGAGTCCAATCATAATACTCTATTGTTGAAATTATAAAGCATACGATATTATCAATTGAAGACTCAAAATCTGAGTTAAAATCAATAAAGATTCAATTTTATAATTCCACTACAAATACATATGTGAATACTCACAATATTTTTGTAGCTATACAAAATTCTACTTGAGTTTATTTTCACTTTGTAATATCACCGTTGAATATTACTATGAGAAACTTTTCACCATAATATTCCTTGGTTTTATTACAAACATTAACTACAGAGGTGGAAAACAAAACCAAAATCAGAACTACAGAGGTTCCATGACACTCCAATGGAAAAACAACCAAGGAAAACAAAGGTGGAGGTGGTGAAAAAAATTATGGGTGGTGAAAACATGCATAACCACAGTAATGAGGGTGAAAACATGAGGTAAACATGACTATGGATGATGGAAAACATGATTGTACTAAAGTAGCAAGGTGATAACAGAAGTAAACATGGTGAAAACATAATGGAGAAGGTGAAAACATTGTCCTCTTCATTCAAAATCATTTTGTTAACAAGGGTGATCAAGTCTTGTTACGAGAACAGTTTTCATATGAAGCAAAACTTTGCTAATCACTAAATAATTATGTTACCTCAACCTTGATAGACATAGTCCCAATCATAATAATTTCATATTATTTTGGTAGTACTGTAATGGGACAATAAAATTCTCCAATCTTGATGGTCTCAATATTTTCAATTGAATTTAAACCATATCTTCTATCAATCTTCTTGGGAAAATAAACAATATGCTCTTTATCATTAACATTAAAAGTAACTTTGCCTTGATTGCAATCAATAACAGCCCCTGCAGTATTAAGGAAAGGTCTCCCAAGAATAAAAGACATATTTTCATCTTCAGGCATTTCCAACACAACAAAGTCAGTTAATATCAAACAATTAGTAGCAACTTGAACAGGAACATTCTCACATATACCAACATAAATAGCATTAGATTTATCAGCCATTTGCAAAGATATATCAGTGTGTATCAATTTTTCAAGAGAGGGTCTCTTATAAAGAGAGAATTGCATAACACTAACTCCAACTCCCAAGTCACATAAAGCAGTTCTAACATAATTATTTTTAATAGAACAAGGGACAGTAGGAATACCAGGATCTCGAAGCTTCTTTGGAACCTTGCCATTGAAAGAGTAATTAGCAAGCATAGTGGAAATTTCCTCATTAGGAATTTTCCTTTTGTTGGAGACAATATGTTTCATATATTTAGAATAAGGAGGTAGTTTAATAGCATCAGTTAAAGGAATTTGCAAAAACAAAGGTTTCATCCATTCACAAAACTTGTTATAATGTTCTTCCTCCTTTGATTTATGTTTCTGATTAGGAAAAGACATTGCTTTTTGTACCCAAGGCTCTCTTTCATTACCCTGTTTATTAGTAATGAAATCCTCCTTAGTATACTTTGCAGTTCTAATTTGCTTTTCAGGTTCAGCTATAGTTTCTTCTTTATCAGAAGCATCACTTTTATCATTACCACTTTCAGTTTCAGCATCAGAAATAGATATACTATTAGGATCTTTAGCAGGTTCAAGAGATTCTACAACACTTTTATGTCTCTTCTTCTTCTTAGAAGGATAATTATTGTTTTTAGGTTGCTGGGAATCTTGTTCAATTCTTTGAGGATGTCCTTCAGGATACAAGGGGTCATGAGTAGAATCACCACTTCTAGTAATTATTTCACAAACATGTTTATCTCTAGAAGCAACAGCTAGCATGTCTTTTTGCACTTTAGTAAGTTGTTCAATTTGAGTTTGAACCATTTGAAAATGTTGAACAAACATTTTAACATCATTGCAGGTTCTTTCAATAATACCATGCAAATTATCAATAGCTCTAGAGTTTTCCATAAGGTGATTTTGCATTCTCATACTAAAGTTGTCTTGCTTAATACATAATTATCAAATTCATCTAAGCATTGATCAGGTGGTTTAGAGTAGGGAATATCTCTATTATCAAAGTATTGGAGAGAGTGTACCTCAACTGTTGATGGATGAGGAATAGGCTTACATAATTCTTCTATAGGAGGTAAATTCTTCACATCTTCAGATTTAATACCCCTCTCTTTAAGAGATTTTTGGCTTCCTTCGTCACTTCATCATTTAATTCAATCATCCTTTTCTTCTTGGGTGTTGGTATTGGTGTTGGCTCTGGTGTAGGTGGATAACCAGGGCAAGCTCTTATTAAAGAACAAAACCTTGTCCAAGATTCAGGTAATTTTTCTCCTTTAATTTGCTCAAAGTTAAAGATTTCTTGCGTAGCAGCATGTTGAGCACTAGCAGGAAAATATTTTTGAAAGAAAGCATTAATCAAATCTGATGCGGGCATCTACTGGTTAGCACGCTAGGACAATAAATTACGATGTATAATGTCTAAGGTCTGGGAGCCGCATGTGTTGGCCGAGACTTCTAATAGGCCGGTTTGTATCGCGTCGAGTCCAACTAGGTTTAGGTCGAGTCGGTTTCGGTTCGGGTATTCCCAAACCGACTAGGGGTTGGCCTCCTATATAAAGGAGTCAGCAGCTAGAGTTTAGGGAGTTCAGAATTTTGATAGTTTAGACACGAGTTGTGTATCGCGTGTAGCATCCCTCCGGGGACGGCGCTGCCGTGTATCTAGATCAAATAAATTTGCGTGGAGGTTCTTGTGTGCATCAAGAATTATCAGGCTAAGGTTTGAGGCGTGTTGATCATCATCATTTTGCTTTCTGGATTTGTTCCTCTTCTTCAGGTTGCGTTCATTGCGCGATTGGAAGGATTACTTATCTCATTGACTCGTTGTGAAAGATCGGGCAAATTCTACGGATCATCAGGTTGATCCATATCAAAATCCATAGGACTAGCAATAGATCCAGGTGACAGATTGTTAAACCAAGTTTTACCTTCATCTTTTAATGAAAAGGAAAAAATCTTGGTAACAAAATAAGTACGCACTTTAGTATCATCAGAAAATAAACTACTCATAGATGAAAGCTCATTTATGTGTTCCATAGCACTTTTACTTTCAGTTCCACAAAAAGGTTCCTTCTCAACAATAGATATATAAGATAAATCTAAAGAAAAATCATAATCCTTGTCTATAATGTGTATGGGAGATGTGGCAAACTTAGCATCAAGAGAAGATCTATATTTCACAGCACGTCTTGCAAGAAGACTCTTAAGAGCACTTGCACCAGTAGTAGCCTGAGATTCTTCAATAAAATCATCATTAAGTTCAATATAGGTTTCATCAAGATCATCAATAAACTCAGTTGAATTAACATGTGTACCAATATTTTCAATAGAAATTTCAGCATTTTTAATTTGTTTGGATTTAGCAATAGTAGCATCTAGGAAAGGACCTAGAGAACCACTATCATCAAGCACATTAGAAGCATCATCAAAAGTATCAGAAGCATTCTCAGAATCAATAGAAGTAACAGTAGCATGTGGTGGAGTAACAAGCTTACTCATAACAGACGGTGAATCAAAAGCAACATAGGTGTTCAGAGTTGTACCTCTCCTTGTAGTGGATGGTAATATACGAAATTTTCCATCACGAGTCTTTTCCATGATGAATGGCTTGCAGCAAACAATATCACGATCAAGTGAGAAAATAAATAAAGCTATGCTCCCCGGCAACGGCGCCAGAAAATAGTCTTGATGACCCACAAGTATAGGGGATCGCAACAGTGTTCGAGGAAGTAAAACCCAAATATATTGATTCGGCACAAGGGGAGCCAAAGAATATTTATTAGCCTTAACAACTGAGTTGTCAATTCAGATGCACCTTCAAGTAAACTTTCTCGCAACAATTTATCAGTGGTAATAGTTTTATAGCAGCAGTAAAAATAAAATAACAGCAGTAGTAAAATAGTAACATCGGTAGCAATCGCGGAAAACAGGAGGATGGGAGTACCGTAGGCATAGAGGGAATGGATAGACAGGCGTTGCATGGATAACAAGGGTCATGTAATAATAATAACGTGGGCATTGCATATAATAATAATAAAGCATCAAACATTTTGGCAAACCATAAGCATGTGTTCCAATATAGTCATACGTGCTCGCAATGAGAAACTTGCACAACATCTTTTGTCCTACCAGCCCATGGCAGCGGGGCCTCTAGGGAAACTACTGGTAATTAAGGTGCTCCTTTTAATAAAGCACTGGAGCAAAGCATTAACACTCCGTGAACACATGTGATCCTCACATCACAGCCATCCCCTCCGGTTGTCCCAATTTCTAACATTTTGGGGCCTCGGTTCCGGACAATGACAAGTGTAAACAATTTGCAGGTATGATCAAGAAACACAATTATACTCATGAAACAATAACATGTTCAGATCTGAGATCATGGCAATCGGGCCCTAGTGACAAGCATTAAGCATAACAAGTTGCAACAACAGTAGAAAACACTAACAATGGATACTATGCACTATGCCCTAACAATCTGGCATTATTACATAATCAATCTCATCCAATCCCTTCCATCCCTCTCAACCTACAGCGGGGTTTACTCACACATGGAAGGGGGAATCATGGATGGTTGATGGAGAAGGAGTGGTGGTTTCGATGGTGATGATCTCCTTCGAATCCCCGTCCCTACAGGGTGCTAGAACAGGAACTTCTGATCCCCGAATTGAGTTTTGGGGTGGCGGCGGCGCTCTGTTGTGTTTCTGTGGAATATGAAGAACCCCCCTCGGTTTTAGGTTTTCGGGGAATAAGTTATCGAGAGGGGAGCCCGAGGGGGTGTCTGGGTGGCCCACATCACCTGGCGGCGCGACCAAGGGGGCGCGCCAGAGGGTGGTGTGGCCCCCTCCTAGCCCCTCTCCTGACCTCCTTCTGGCTCCCGGGGTCTTTCGGTGTTTTAGGACCAATGGGGTCTTTTCTGGGAATTTTCCCGAAAGTTGATTTTTTTTGCACAAAAACAAGACACCAAGGTAATTCTGCTGAAAACTGCGTTAGTCCGTGTTAGTGGTATCCAAAACTCACAAGTTTAGAAGAAAACAATAAGAAAAGTGTCCGGAAAAGGAGATGCGTTTTGGACGTATCAAATACCACCCGCCAGAAAAGATCGGGAAAAAAAGGACGCGCCAAGATTCACGCGCAGGGAATGAGATGAACAGCAAGAGATCTGACTCATAGCCAATTCCAAAATCAGCTAGCGCTTAAAGATAGAATGAGTGATATTTTTACACGTCATATGGTAATTTGCCCCCCCCCCCCCCACCTCTGCCACTGCGCTCGAAAGAAGCAAGCACCTTCCATAATGGAGGAACTTCTGCTGATAATCAAGACTGTCCTTGCAGCTACCTACTCCTGCGCCTACACTAGTAGAAACATGGGCTCTCGTCCTGGTCTTTAGTCCCCGTTACGTATTGAACCGGGACCAGGGGGACGGGGAAACCGTCCTCCTCGCCTTGAACCCTTTTAGTCCTGGGTCGTAAAACGTCCCGGGACTAAAAGTGTTCTAGCAATAGTTCGCCTAGCCTGAGCCCTTTTAGTCCCGGGTCGTAATACAACCCAAGACCCCAAACCGTTTGCCTCAACCGCGCTTTGGAAGTTGTTCCGATCAAGAGGCATAAAAAACAAAGAGTATAGCGCTCATTGCTACACTAATCGTGATGCTCTCTTCTTCTTCCTCTTGCTCTCATCTCTTCTTCCCCAATCTCCACCATGGAACAATATGATAGTCAGTTTTTTAAAGTGTCCAACCATTGTAGAACTCTCGAGGTCGTCTACACAAACGAGAGCGGCCGGGTCCCGGGTTTTCTTGCCTATTTGAAGCGATGGATTTGCGAGGATGATGGAAACTTTCTTGGCCTGGATCTCGAGTACACGACCATCAACGAGAGGTGTCCGTCATCCAAATTGCTCACAAGAGGCGTGTCCTTGTCTTCCAATGGGCAAGGTAATACACAAACTTCTCCTCTTGCTCTCCTCTCTTCTTTCCCCATTCTCCTCACTTCTTTTGAATATATATATATAGGATAGGAAAATTGCATAGGATAGCAACATGTGTGGCCATTTGAATCCAATTGGAAAGAGAAGTTCTTTTGATTCATATATAAGATAGGAAAAATTGCATAGGATAGCAACATGTGGCCATTTGAATCCTATTGGAAAGAGAGAGCTTCTTTTGATTTATATAGCAACATGTATTCGATCCAATTGAATCCTATATGTATCCATTTTGAATCCTATTTTGTTCTATTTGTTGTTGCATTGAAAGAATAAACTTGTTGCAGCGGTATTTAACATTTGTTTCATTTGTTGTTGCATTGAAACAATATACTTGTTGCAGCGGTATTTAACATTTATTCCATTTTTTGTTGCAGTAGTGACAAACATTGTCCACAACTCCTGGATTTCGTTGTCAACAGCGGCATACGTTTTGCTAGCGTTGATACAACGAATGACAAGTTGAAGATGATGCGCACCTGGGGTATTGAGATAGCATCGCACTGCCACATTGATATCCATGACCTGTTCCAGCTTAAGTATCACAAGACTTCGATGACTGATATAGCAGCCACCTTGATCGACGAGGCATACGGTGATATGAAGAAAAGAAAATCCCCAGTAGCCAGCACGATTTCTGGGAGAAGAACCCACTTGACAGGATCAACGTTGATTATGCAGTCATAGATGGATACATTTCCTTCGAGTTGTATTGTATCATTAGTATCTTCGGCTATGGGCAGCATGACCTAGTGCCCGGGTCTCCTACTGTTTGGGGTTCTTCGGAGGACTATGAGCTCAAGTCTCTATATTATGTACTACTTGGGAGCCTCTCGGGACGCGATGTTTTGTGTCTCTATATATATTGCCTAGAAGAATTTTATGTAGTAATATTATATCTATTAATTATGTCCCTGTTTAATTATATTTGATGTGAGCAAGCTTTATGAAGCAATTGTGATGTATATGTGATGAAATTTCAAAAATTCAATTTGACACCCGAGCTCTTCCGCTCCTGCTTGTTTCCGAAATTTAAAGAAAATATAAAAACACTTCTAAAAATCTGGAAAAAAAATTCATCGTAGTATTTACATAAAATATGCATATTTTGATTAGCAAAATGGAAGGTTTTGATTTATGTAATGTGGAGTAAAAGAAAAAATATCTGTATGAAGATATGTTGAAATGACTAACCAATTTAGACTAGTTATGAATTAAGTAATTAATAGTTCTATATATACATGATGGAAAATATGATATGAATTTCTTCTCGATATTGGGGTAACTCGTACACAGGATAAGGCTCCCGCGTCGCCCGACGTGCGACTCGGGGGCGACCCCCTCGCGCGGCCACACCGAGCTCCTCCCCGTCGCCGGCCCTCGCCACCGCTGCCGCCGGCCCTCGCCGCGGTGGCGGCGGGCCCTGTCCCCCCGAAAATCGGCGGGTGGGGAGCTCCTGGACGCGAGCTCACGCGGGACCTTCGGAGGCCGGGGCGGAGGCCCCGGGTCGAGGCGGTTGGGGGAGCGACGGCTGGCTGCTGCGGCCGTGTGGGCGGCGCGGTGGCCTGCTGAAGGGAATATGCCCGAGAGGCAATAATAAAATGGTTATTATCTTATTCCTTGTTTATGATGAATGTTTATTTCTCATGCTAGAATTGTATTAACCGGAAACGTTGATACATGTGTGCTTAATAAACAAACAATGGTTCCTAGTAAAGCCTCTCTTTTAACTAGCTCGTTGATTAATAGATGATCAAGGTTTCCTGATCATGAACATTGGATGTTATTAATAACGGGGTCATGTCATTAGAAGAATGATGTGATGAACATATACCCAAAGATAATATAGCAATGCGATCAAGTCATTTAGTTTACATTGTTATATCAAACATACGAAGTAACTTATTCCTTAGACCATGAGATCATGTCAATCACTGATACCGGAAGAGTGCTTTGATGGCATCAAACGTCACACCGTAACAGGGTGACTATAAAGGTGTCGTTAAGTATTCGGAAAGTATTAGTTGAGGATCATGGATCAAGAGTGGGATTTGTCCATCCAAATGACGGAGAGATATACTCTGGGCCCTCTCGGTGATATCACATCGAAACCGCTTGCAAGCACGTGATATGATCACAAAGGATGTTATATCACGGGAACGAGAAAAGAGTACTTGTCGGTAACGAGATTGAACAAGGTATGGTTGATACCAATGATCGAATATCGGACAAGTAAAATATCGCGAGACAAAGGGAATAGTTCACGGCGTTGTTGGTTCACACGATCACGAGAGTCATCGTTGAATATATAGGAGTCATCACGGATCTCCAGATCCCGCTGTTGATTATTGATCGGAGAGGAGTCTCGATCATGTCTATCTTATTCGCGAACCGTAGGGTGACACACTTAAGGTTCGATGACGCATTTGAGAGGATACGGAATATCGGAGAAAAGTTTGGACAGCACCGAAATTGTTTCGGGGAATATTGAAATAGTCACCGAAATTGTTTCGAGTAATTTTGAAATAGTTCAAGGGGATTCTTATCAAATGGTTGTTAATAGATTTAACAACTAACTCAAGGGGATTCTTATCAAATGGTTGTTAATAGATTTAACAACTAACTCAAGGGGTTATATGTTAATGTTTGTTAATGGAATTAACAAATATTAAAATAAAGAAATAAAATTGTTTTATTTATTTATTAAAGAAAACCCTTGGGATTTTGAGTGGGAATTCATGGAAGAATGAGTGGGTTGAGTGGAGACTCCACTCACATGATGAGGGAGAGGTGGAGGCAGCCAAAAATTCGTGGCTGCCATCCCCTCCTATAAAAGGAGGGGTGAGAGCTCCCTCTCCCCCCACACACACTTGTGTCATCTCTTCCTCCCTGCTGCCGCTGCTCCACCACTTGTTCGTGCGCTTGGCGAAGCCCTGAGCAATGTTTTTCTCCACCACACCACGCTGTCGTGCTGCTGGAGTTCCGAGGGATCCTCTACTTCCGCGCCCCGCTGGAACGAGGGAACGGAGGTCGTCATCAACCGTACGTGTGACCGATCACGGATGCACCGCCGGATTGCGGTGCCATCTTCTCGCTATCGGGATCGGTGTGAGTACGACTACGCCAACAACGAGATTTGATCTCGTACCACTTTGAGTCTTCGAGGGTATGTGTTCTCCTTAACCCTTTTGTTGCCCATTGCACAACGTCTCCTAGATTAGATCTTGGCCTTTCGGGTATCTCTCGCGTAGGAAAATTTTTGTTTTCTATGCTACGTTCCCCTTCAGTGGTATCAGAGCCGGATCTATGCGTAGATGTTTTGTACGGGTAGAACACATAGGTGTATGTGGGCGTTGATGATCATGTTATTACCTCCTTGATTATTTTATGATCTTAGTGGCATAGTGGGATGAAGCGGCCCGGACTAACCTTACATGTCCACGTACATGAGACTTGTTCCACAACTGACATGCAACTTGTATTGCATAAGTGGCTTGCGGGTGTCTGTTTCTCCTACTATAGTTAAGATCTAATCTGTGAAGGGTTGTTAAAAATGTGTTTATCAACGTTGTGGTTGATGTTCGTAGGTATGAACGGTTCTATCCTCGAAAGCCCTAAGCCACGTAAAATATGCAAAAATAAATTAGAAGCGTCTAACTAGTTTTTGCTGGGCATGTGATGTGATATGGTCAATATTACAAATTTGATTATGAGATGATCTATTTTGTAAATTATTGATATACCGGAAGGTATCCATATGATTGTCTTCTTCTTGATGGACAATCAAGATTGGGTGCCATGGTACTTGGTACCACGCCGGTGGAATGATGGAGATCATACCATGATGCACATGATGGAGATCAAGTGCAAGGAGGACCATATCATATCACGTTATCCTTACATGTGATGTTTGTGATGTTAATCCTTTTATGCATCTTGTTTTGCTTAGATAGCGACGGTAGCATTATAAGATGATCCCTCTCACTTAATATCAAGATAATAATGTGTTCTTCCTTAAAGTATGCACCGTTAAGAAAGTTCGTCGTTTCGAGACACCACGTGATGATCGGGTGTGACAGACTCAACGTTCGCATACAACGGGTGTTTTCAAGCCTAGCATGTACAGACATGGCCTTGAAACACAAGCAATACTACGGTTCTACTTGGCGAGCCTAGCATGTACAGACATGGCCTCGGAACACGTAACCGAAAGGTAAAGCATGAGTCATATGGATGATATGATGAACATGTCGATGTTCGCCTTTGAAACTACATCATCTCACGTGATGATCGGTTTTGGTGTAGTGAATTTGGTTCGTGTAATCACTAAAGACGACTAAGAGGGATGTTGTTTTTGAGTGGGAGTTCATGGCTTAATTTGAATTAACTTGAACTTATTTATCATGAACAACAAATCAAAGTGAATTTGCACAACTTGTAGTAGTCATTGGCATCCTCATAACTACCTTACACTTAGATTGTTAATTGAGATATAACTGTTATGATCTGGTAAATACCATTTAAGATTGGTACCGTATTAGTGAAATTTAAAATTGAGTCCTATTGTAGATTTTTGGTATTTCCTACCTAGCTCCATGTGGTTAATGATTGATTAATCTAGAGAGCAAATAATTCCTACTTAGAATCCAGAGTCATGGTTGCTTCCGTATTACTTTATCTTCAAAAGAATGTTTTGTTGATCAAGGTGATTTAGGGACTGAAAAGAGTTGTTTTCAGAAACAATCAAGTGAAAGATATATTGATATCTAGAAAACTTATTTGTGGCAACATGACTGAGTATAATTTAGCGTGACAATGTTTGCTTATATTATCTGAATATATGCAATGATTGAAGACGCTAGGCGTTTGAATATTCCAAGAAATTGGATGCTAAAAATTATCCTCTAAATTCCTTCCTTCGAGCTATAGTAGCTTAATCATAAAATTGTTATGATGGGATGGATTAGAAGTATGGGTAAAGTAGTTTACCTTACTTGTAAATTGCTAAGAGTGGAATCTAGAAGAATGCTATTAATATGGTGATATTAGTAGAACAATCAAACTCAAAGTATGACTCAATGGGTGATAGTATATGACTAACACGCCAAAGAAAATGAGCTAGTAAGACTAGCATTGTTTGATGTTGAATGATTCTTCTATAAAGGAAAGGGAATATTGAAAATAGAATTACAAATAGATATATGGCAGAAAAGAAGATAACTGGAAAAGTCCAGCTCAGGAGTATATACTTGATATACAAGATATAGATGTATTACTAGTTAACAAAGTATTTTTGGTATTTTGATACCACATTGGTTGGTATGAGTTGTCATACAAAGCAACACAATGAAAGAAATACAAGGGCCTAAAAGGAACTAGTAATAGATGTGGAATCGATTATGACAAGAACATAAATAAAGTGTTATTGTGTTCATTGTCGTATCGAACCAACCAGTCGAGATTTATTTGAAGAACTTAATAATTTGTTATTTTGTTCTAGTCTTTTGTGAGAACAAATGAGATTGTTCAAACTATGATCATATTCCATAATTGATGGATATGTTAATATAAATCATGTTGGTAAAGTAAACATCTATAAGACTAAATGCTAAACGTTGCAAGACGTTGAAGAGTTTCACTTAAATTGTGACACCACCATTTTAGTTCATATCGGAAAGGAAAACATGAAGGAACTCCATATTGATGGACTTCCGGAGTCATTTTATTGACGCTTGTGAGACCTCTTCCAAAAGATGACTAGAATTCCGTTCTTAGGCCAAAGTAGAATGGACGACTAATTTAGTGGAGATTATACATATTGATGTATATAGTCCATTATGTGTAGTCATGTATGGTGGATTAATTTTTCCTTCATAAAATTATGTCGATGATTTAAGTAGATATGTGAGTATATCTATTTAAAGGGAACAGAGTTTGACATTTTGAATTGGTTCAAAAGGTTGTTAATATGAAGTTAAAATCAATGTAACAAGATAATCAAGTATTTATGATTGGATCATAAAGGATAAAGTTTGAGTTACAAGTTTAGCAAAACATCTGAGAAGTTGCAAAATTGTTCTACAACTTATACTTCTCGAATACCCCACATTAGATTGGAGTATTCAAAAGACAAAATCAAACCCTGTTTGACATGGTGAGATTAATAAAATTGCCATTATAATTTTGTAGTTTATACATTAAGGACAACCGCTTTTACACGGAAAACAGCACCATCATGATCCGTTGAAATTGACAACATATAAGATATGGTTTGGGTAATGACCCAAATTGTCATTTTTCTTAAGTTTTGGTATGCATAGCATGTGTAAAATGTTTACAACCAAAATAGGATAAATATATGTTTATAAGGTTATCCCAAATAAAACATTGGGTATTTCTCCTATCACCGAACCAAAAGACAAATGTTGTTTGTCAGAAAGGGTTGATTTCTCGAGAAAGTAGTTCTTGCGAAACAAGTGAGTGGGAGCACAGTACAAACTCAACGAGATTAGAGAATCTTCGTTATCATGTCAAGAGTAGCGCAGCACTGGAAGTTGTTCCGGGGTTTACTATTTTGACTAAGTAGAAGACACTACAAATGTTGTAGATACTTCAAATGAGTTTGCAAACTGTACCAGAAAAGTCCAAAAACTTTGTACTTAGAACAACTTGTGGTTTAAGTGTAAAGTGTTGTTTTGACAACAAAAGGACCTGGACCTTATAAAGGAAGCAAATGATGGGCCCTGACTTCGTAAAATTGACTATGAGTCATTATATCCGCCATAGTATCCTTGTATGAATATCAAGTATGTGACTTGGTAGTCCTTTCAATAGGCATGATGCCTAACGATAGCAAAAGGGTCTATATAGCGACAAAGACATGGATACTTATCGGAAAGTTGTTTTCGACGAAGTTCAAAGAGTTCACTACTACAAGATTTTGATCTTCCGTAGTGATGCTTAGTCTTTGCAGATAGTTCTAGCAAAGTTACATATTATGATATGGATGTTGAATAACAAAACCAATTCTCCTCTCGAGGAAGTTTATTCAAGGATGTGTACTTGACACAGTCTGAGAGTTTTGTAAAATTCAAAAGGTTGCTAGAAAGGCATGCGCACTTCAATGGTTGAAGTGAGCATAACGAAGTTGAAATCTTTACCTTAATGAAGTTATCAAAAGAGTTTTATTCCATCATGAACGATAAAGATGCTTGTAAAGTTACAAGAAATTAAGTGGGAGCGCTATGACATATTTCCAATACTTTATGTAGATGACATATGGTTGATTGAAAAATATGTATTTTAAATTAACACGGTTAATAATTTCGATTTCATATTGATGAAAGGCTTAGAAGATATTGGGCATCGATATTTATAAAAGATGGATTGAAGCGCCTGATATGATTGAAGCCAAATTACATAGATGAAATATTGAAGTAAGTCAATATAAAATTGATAAGAAGGAGTTCTTGTCACATGGAAAATAATTGAGCAAGATTCATGTGTTTTGACACATGATGAGCATCATTGAAATTGAGATTTCTAAGTCATGTTTCCATGCTATGTACACAACCAGATGAGTCCTATGCTATAAAATGTTATAGTAGGATAATTCATATGATGATTAGACAACAGTGGGAGAGATCCTTGTGTCATTTTAGAAATGCTAAGGATATGTTTTCCTATATAGTAATGACAAAATATTAGTTGTAATTTGTTACACTAATAGTCTTGTCATTTATTCAAATAATTTTATCTCAATTAAAATATGTGATGAAGGGTAGCACAATAGGATGGAAGAAAGTTCCATGCTGGATTTGAAAGAGTTTCAAAATTAAAATATTGTGACAGATACTACAACAAAGGCTAAAGTATATCGTTGTGTTAACAACTGATTATAAGCGTATTTTGTGTCAAGGAGTTCTTTATTGAACTTGGTGAATTTCCAAGAATGCTGAAACTATGAAGCTACATTTTCACAATGTTAGTAACATCAGTTTAAGCTGAGGAATTAAGGTATCACCGGAACTTGGTGAATTTCCAAGAATGCTAACACTATGAAGCTACATTTTCACAATGTTAGTGACATCAGTTTAAGCTGAGGAATTAAGTCTTCACCAATTGACCATATATATACAAAGCCATCTCATTAAAGAATGAGTGATGCGTGTAGACGCAAAGAACATGCAAATACAATAGGACCTGAACAGTTCAGATCTTTTTGATAATGTTTACCACATGCGAAGCATGGTAATAACACTGGTACGCCATATGTGTTAAGTGCTTACAGACTAGATTATTGACTCTAGTGCAAGTGGGAGACTGAAGGGAATATGCCCGAGAGGCAATAATAAAATGGTTATTATCTTATTCCTTGTTTATGATGAATGTTTATTTCTCATGCTAGAATTGTATTAACCGGAAACGTTGATACATGTGTGCTTAATAAACAAACAATGGTTCCTAGTAAAGCCTCTCTTTTAACTAGCTCGTTGATTAATAGATGATCAAGGTTTCCTGATCATGAACATTGGATGTTATTAATAACGGGGTCATGTCATTAGAAGAATGATGTGATGAACATATACCCAAAGATAATATAGCAATGCGATCAAGTCATTTAGTTTACATTGTTATATCAAACATACGAAGTAACTTATTCCTTAGACCATGAGATCATGTCAATCACTGATACCGGAAGAGTGCTTTGATGGCATCAAACGTCACACCGTAACAGGGTGACTATAAAGGTGTCGTTAAGTATTCGGAAAGTATTAGTTGAGGATCATGGATCAAGAGTGGGATTTGTCCATCCAAATGACGGAGAGATATACTCTGGGCCCTCTCGGTGATATCACATCGAAACCGCTTGCAAGCACGTGATATGATCACAAAGGATGTTATATCACGGGAACGAGAAAAGAGTACTTGTCGGTAACGAGATTGAACAAGGTATGGTTGATACCAATGATCGAATATCGGACAAGTAAAATATCGCGAGACAAAGGGAATAGTTCACGGCGTTGTTGGTTCACACGATCACGAGAGTCATCGTTGAATATATAGGAGTCATCACGGATCTCCAGATCCCGCTGTTGATTATTGATCGGAGAGGAGTCTCGATCATGTCTATCTTATTCGCGAACCGTAGGGTGACACACTTAAGGTTCGATGACGCATTTGAGAGGATACGGAATATCGGAGAAAAGTTTGGACAGCACCGAAATTGTTTCGGGGAATATTGAAATAGTCACCGAAATTGTTTCGAGTAATTTTGAAATAGTTCAAGGGGATTCTTATCAAATGGTTGTTAATAGATTTAACAACTAACTCAAGGGGATTCTTATCAAATGGTTGTTAATAGATTTAACAACTAACTCAAGGGGTTATATGTTAATGTTTGTTAATGGAATTAACAAATATTAAAATAAAGAAATAAAATTGTTTTATTTATTTATTAAAGAAAACCCTTGGGATTTTGAGTGGGAATTCATGGAAGAATGAGTGGGTTGAGTGGAGACTCCACTCACATGATGAGGGAGAGGTGGAGGCAGCCAAAAATTCGTGGCTGCCATCCCCTCCTATAAAAGGAGGGGTGAGAGCTCCCTCTCCCCCCACACACACTTGTGTCATCTCTTCCTCCCTGCTGCCGCTGCTCCACCACTTGTTCGTGCGCTTGGCGAAGCCCTGAGCAATGTTTTTCTCCACCACACCACGCTGTCGTGCTGCTGGAGTTCCGAGGGATCCTCTACTTCCGCGCCCCGCTGGAACGAGGGAACGGAGGTCGTCATCAACCGTACGTGTGACCGATCACGGATGCACCGCCGGATTGCGGTGCCATCTTCTCGCTATCGGGATCGGTGTGAGTACGACTACGCCAACAACGAGATTTGATCTCGTACCACTTTGAGTCTTCGAGGGTATGTGTTCTCCTTAACCCTTTTGTTGCCCATTGCACAACGTCTCCTAGATTAGATCTTGGCCTTTCGGGTATCTCTCGCGTAGGAAAATTTTTGTTTTCTATGCTACGTTCCCCTTCACCTGCCTGGTGCCTGCGGGAGAGGCCGGGGCGGCTCGGATTTCTGGGGCCGCGGGCGGGCCCGATCTGGGCCGCAGGGATGGTGGAGCGAGTCTCTCCGGCGAGCTGCGGGGCGGCGCGGCCCGGGGCGCCGGTGGAGGTGGTCTGCGGCGGCGTTGGGCGGGCCCGATCTGGGCGCCGCTTGGGCCGGGCGGGCCGCGGCCGATGCGCTGCACAACGGGTTTTGGCGGCGCTGGCCTGGGGCGCGGGCGTGGAGGTCGTCGGGCACGGAGCTTGTGGTCGGGTGGTGGAGCCCGGGCGAAAGTCTGCTTCGGCCTTGGTGGGAGCCGGCAGCGGGGGCGGTCCGCCGTCGCCATCCCTTCTTGGAGGCGCTGCCGGGATGCTTTCGCCACCTACCCTGGGAAGTGGAAGCCGGGGCGGCGGCCCCAGAGCTGTTGGTGTGTCGGGGTCTGCGCTTGCCGTGGCAAGAGGTACCGTGGTGGCTGCGGCTGGCGGTGTGGGCGGGATGGCCGGTTCGCGTTCGGCGGCTAGCGGAGTTCGCGGCTCATCGTCGGGCGAAAGCCCTGCCCTGGTGTTGGCCGGGGCCGACGATGGTGACGCCTCCGGGCGCCGCGTCCTTCTTGAAGGCGTCGTCGGGGCGGTGCTCTTGCTTCTCCATGTCGGGTTCTCTGGGGGAAACCCTAGATCCCTCGCGGGATCGGGCGAGGGCGGCGCCCCGGCGTCGCTTGCCTCTTGTGGCCTCGCTTCGGATGTTCCACCGGCCGAGGGAGTTGTGGGATGGTGGTGGACGGCGGCGATTCTTCGTCTTCGGCTAGGTGGTGCGCGGCTCTGGGGCCGATGTGGACGTCGGAGCGGCGGCTCCGGATCTTCGAACATGGTCGTCGACTTGTTTCGGGGCGCGGCCTTGGGGCTGGCATGGATGTCGGAGCGGCGTCTCCGGATTTCTTCTTGCGTTGAGGCTTCCTCCGCCGTGTTTGGTGTCGGCTATGGTTGCTAGGGCGACATGGCCGTCGGCTAGTTTAGGGGCGCGGCCTCGGGGCCGGCGTGGATGTCGGAGCGGCGGCTCCGGGTTTCGCCTTGCATGTGCTTGCCTCCGCCGTTTAGTGTCGACTATGGTTGCTTGAGCAACATGATCGTCACTCGAGTTGTACTTTTTTCTTTTTAGGCCTCGTCCTTTCATGTTTGCTCCTTCTATATCATTAGAAAAGGTAAAGTTTTTGCCTCGTTTCAAAAAAAAAATGATACGGAAGTCAATCATATATATTTGAACTTCTCTCATTATTCTAATCAATTTAGACAATATTATTGTGGCTCACCGCACCGGGGAAGGGGGGACTGTAGTCCCGATTGGCTAATCCGGGATTGAAATCCGGGACTATAGCCAGTTACGGCCCGGGACTAGAGTCTCTTTTTCTACCGGTGCTAGTTGACTAAAAATATAGTCTCGTGCTGTCTAGCCGTCTGTGGCTTTTCATGTTATAAATTGCGTCTTATTTGTAATCTAGAATCCCCGGTCGTTTATGCCTGTGATATGTGAGCTTTTCTACTCCAAGGGCTTTTATCTAAAAAAAAGAAAAAAGAAAAAAGAGGGCGCCTTGCCCATGTTGCAAGCAACGCACATCTCGTTGCCCCGACCTGCAAGAAGAGAATGAATAATGGAGCTCCAGCTAGCTGCGCGCTCTCAGTAGTCAGTTCCTCCAGGGGAGAAAACATCTCATCGCCATGGCACGCCTGCTTTAAACTAGTCGACGGGCGCGCGATCGAGTCTATCTGATTCAATAATTAAGGTACATATTCATCCATATCTTGAGCCAATGTAACACTATACGTATATACTCGTGTTGTCTTCTCCGTCAACGCCGAATAGCCTGCATTCTCATCGCAGAACACATACGCTCGCCGATTTGCTCCTGTCAGCTACGTAGGAAACCACAAATGGAGCCATTTTTTCCAAAAATAAATACTTCCTCCGATCCATATTAATGGTCGCTAAATCGGATGTATCTAGCACTAAAATATGTCTAGATACATCCGATTTAGCGACCATTAATATGGATCGGAGGGAGTAAATGAAAACGACATTTTAAAGTTCAAATAACTCTAGCTGTAGTCAGCGAATGATGTAGTCTAGGTTTTTGTAAAATCTCAACCCGAAATATCTTTTTATTCTATCCCAAAAAGGCAAAATATGAAAAAGTTGGGGGTTTTGAAAATTTGCACCGTTCACTACCTCGGATACACAGTTTTGTCAATTTTACCCAAACCAGAATACAGTGTATTTCGCACTGTTTTTTTTTTGGCACACACTAGTAATTCATCATTATCAGCATCTAGGATTTAATAAATAAATAAATCTTCGAAATACACTTTTTATTTTTTTTATATAAAAAAACAGCTCCATGAAGCCCAAGCTCCAAAACGCCCTAGCCAGCTTGCTGCCTCGCAACCCAGAGAAACTGAAACGTAGGAACAATGCCGACGACCCATGGAAGCAAAGTGCTCCCGCGCCGCGCCGGCTGCTGCACCTCGCGCACAGCATTAGCACTCCCCGAGCTTCCCTGCTACCGCCGCCGCACGATTACTCTTCTTGGTCCGTTTTCCTGTCACCGCCGATCTCAGGCGTCCCACCCTGACGGCGCGCCAACTCCTCTGAGGAACTACCCGGCTGCTCATTTCCCAAGGTCGGACCCTGTGACGGATTTTGCCGCCATTTTCCCGCAGGCTCTGCTCACGGCTGATTCCATGTCGCCCATTACCTGTTTGACGATTTGCCTGTACGGAAACGGTTCATTCAGCGGTCTCCACCTTGGTTACTCTTACTCGCTTTTTTTTCCCGATTTGCAGGTCATGTCTTTGCTCCTTCCAGCTTTAACCTAGCCTCATCTTCTTACTTCCGGGTGAGTGTCCGCCAAATCTTCGGTCGGTGTGGTTTTACGCCTAACGACTAGATACATAAAAGTAGTAATAATAGTATCTAAGTAAATTACTCTGTTATGTGAACTTTATGGCAGGTCTGCGACCGTGGGACAGAGGAAATCATCTGAGACGGGGTCTTTGTCTTCAACAAGTTTCCACTTGATCAAGGTACTGAGACATTGCCCTCTCCTGCTTGTTGCCGGATGCCATCGTACCAAGAGAACGTCACAACTTCTGGTGATTGCCCTCTTCTGCTTTCTGTGTCATGACGGGACCCTGCCAGTTTTCTCTTCCTCGTCAACTGCAAACATATGTAGTGTCGTTATTCTTCATTCTGTTAGTTTTTAATGACTATACCTAACTGGGGAGACAACTACATATAATTCGCTACCCTTGTATTGGTAGAAATTCTACTTTGTTTCTCCCAACTCTATATAACTAGGTAGCAGCTCAATTACTTGTATGGCCAACTGGAAACTGAAGATCTACACTAATGTAGTGTTACTTCTAGGAATTCACTCATTGATCGAGACAAAAGAGAAGGATCTATAGTGTCTATTTTTTATGGGCTAGATTATGACACTGCAGATTACTCATATAGAGATATTAGAGTTATATACAAAAATAAATTGTATTTTCTACTTTATCATGCTCCTCGTGATTACATTGGTAATTTTGCGTGTTGCTTTTAACTTGTTTCATAGCTCCCCAAAATACCATCTTGTATACTGTAAGTAATGATTGTAGTTATTTGACCAAACTGTGGTTCATATTTTTATTATTGGAACCAACAGGAGATCAGCGACATAAACATCCATTTATCAACAATATGGGATTGTCAATAACATTGGTGCAGCTATGGAACGAGTGGGAAATCAGATTACTTGTGCTTCTCAGTTTCACACTGCAACTCTTCCTGTTCTTCACAGGGGGGCTTAGGCGACGAAGCAACAACAGATGGCTAAGATTCTCTATTTGGTTGGCTTATTTGGGGGCAGACATGATTGCATTTTATACTCTTGGTCAGATCTCTCGACTTGGAGATTCTATCAATAGTAGGGATCCGATAACAGGGACCATGTCTTTGGCATTCTTTTGGGCGCCTTTCCTCCTTGTTCATCTTGGCGGACAAGACACTATCACTGCCTTTTCATCTGAGGATAACAATTTGTGGCTAAGGCATTTACTAAATCTTCTTGTTGAAGTCAGCCTTGCACTATATGTCTTTTGGAAATCAATGGGGGACAACAGTCAGCTTTTAATTCCAGCCATGTTTGTCTTTGGTTCTGGGATAATTAAGTATGTTGAGAGGATATGGGCTCTCAAGTATGGGAGTAAGAATGACCTTAATAGCACCACTACTAACTACGAAAACAATCAATTGCCACCATTAAGTGTTGAAAGAGATAGATACTGTGATATTGTTTGCTATGCCCTCCATACGGCACGCTATATTCGGGGATTCCTTGCAGGACGTGCAACATTTCAGATGGGACATGAATTTCAGTTTACACTGGTAGATTATTTTGGAAGATTTGCAGAGCACGGAGCAAAACTTAAGATAATTGAGATGGAGCTTGCTATTATATTTGATGACCTGTACACTAAGTCTGTCGTGTTTCGGACATGGGCAGGTAGCATTTTCCGCTGTGTTGTGCAGATCTCTACGGTGGCTGCTTTTGTGCTCTTCTATGCAAATAGGAAAGAAAGATATAGCGAAGTAGATGTTGCAATAACATATGCATTACTCAGTGGTAGTATTTTCATGGAACTTGTTTCAGTTCTTATGGCAATGGTATCACCCTGGGCATGGGCATTCTTGAAAGCACGGGATTTTCACTGGCTTACCGGCATGTTCTGGTCCGTCTTCAATACTGTTCAGCCAGAAAAGAGGCTGTGCTGGTCAAATTCTGTGGGGCAGTATAACCTCGTGCACTCCATATTCTGTAATGAATCACTGACCATTGGTATAATCAGAAATATCATGAGTTGTATTGGTTTTGCTAAGTTATGGAAGCGATTATGGCACACCAAGGATGTCAATTCTAAGAAGAAGATCATGGAATGTGTTGTGCAGTGGTTGGACAAACAAGACCGTTTTGAAGGGTTGGCAAGAGGGATGATGCCTAGACTTGGTACAGAGTTAGAATTGATACTTCGCGGACCTTTTGAGCATGCCATACTCCAACTACATTTATTTACAGATTATCATATAACGGGCTTACACAGCAGAGAAGGAGAGAGATTACATCTTGTAAACATATGTGAGGAAATATCAAACTACATGGTCTATCTTCTTGTGGTAAACCCTTCCATGTTGCCGGTCAGTACCACTGCAGAAGATACACTTGCATTGTTCCCAGAGAAAGTATTCTCTACCATCAGGGGTGGAATCAGAGGCGCTCTGTCTACCAGGAAGGACCATATTCGAGAAGTGCTACACAGGGATTGGAGGGCTGGAGAAATTGAAGGGAAAATACTGTTGGGTGCACGAGCTTTATTGGACTTTCCAGATTCCGAATTGACAGTCGATGAACTATTGTCGGAGATAAAAGAAATATGGATTAGGCTGCTGGTTTATGCGGCAGGCAAGTCACAAGCGGAGGCGCATGCACAACAGATGAGCAAAGGAGGAGGGGAGCTGCTGACCTTCGTCTGGTTACTCATGGCCGCCCATTATGAGCTGGGTGATGTTGCTCGCAGGGTCGACCTTGTCTCATCGTCATCTCGTTCTCAAGAGGGGAATCGACTTTTCGCTTTCAGTTTTCCATCTGATGAACAGCCTACACACACACATGCGTAGGGCTTTGCATTGCAGGCTCACACATATTTGCACATTCCAGCAACCTATAGACCAACCAGTGGGGGCATGTTTACTCTCTCACATCTTGTAATAGGTATATTCTTGGAATAGATAATTTCAGATATTTTATCTATGCCATGTCAAGGATTGTAAGAGAAGGCCAGGAAGGAATTCGTCCAAGGTTTCAAGACTGTGCTGCCTGCTTCGGCGATTGCGGCACTTGTTGACCTCTTCCGCTTAAATGTGCCGTCCATCACAGCTGCTGATGAATCCCTGATCGCCTCCGTGGGTCGGGGGGGGGGGGGGGGGGGTGGGGGGTGGGGGGTGGGGGACGACCTGGTGCCCTCGCCGGCCATCGACATCTCCGCCTAGTTGGTTCATCATCGACGCTCGTCACCTCGCCGCCGAACTTTACATCCTCGATGTTGCTACTGTGACTTCTTAGCTACTCTACGGTCTTGGGGTGGGCCTGGCACCTCCTTTTCATGTTCTACTGCTGCACTTCTTCCACTGCTCTTTCACCGTCTACCTGTGCCGCTCCAAAGCCCACGCTCTTCATCTACGCGAAGCAATTTTTCGCCCACTGGTTCAGGTTACGCTTCGCTACACGTCGCGTCGCCCACGGCCACACGTGTTTTCGTCGTAACGCTCGGCCTCACTTCATCTGCTAATGTTGGGTCTACTTCTTGACATCATGAGCTGGAACGTCAGAGGGCTTAATGACCAGGCGCGCAAAGACACTGTCCACGCCTTTCTTGCTCAGACCTCCTGCCACATTGCATGCATCCAAGAGACAAAGCTGGATTTCATCGACCACCAGACTGCGGCGTATATTGGGGGCTCTCGGCTACGATCTTTCGCTCATCTCCCCGCTATTGGTACTCGGGGGGAGGGGGGTCCTCCTTCTCTGGAACGAAGACTTCGTGGAGATCTCCAACATCCATTTGGGTGTGCACCTGATCTCGGCTGATGTTGTCATCCGAGCTTGCGGCACTGCTTTCAATATCACCTCTGTCTATGGGCCTAGTTCGGACGCGGATAAAAGGAATTTCCTGGATGAGGCCATTGCCGCTGCTCCTCCTGATGACTCCAATTGGCTCATTCTCGGAGATTTCAACCTCATCTACCAAGCAGCTGACAAGAATAATGGAAACTTCAACCTCCGTCTCATGGGTCAGTTTCGCCAGACCCTCACCACGTGTCAGCTTAAGGAGATCAAGTTGTTGAACAGGAAATACACTTGGAGCAACGAAAGAAACGACCCAACTTTGGTTCGGTTGGACAGGGCTTTCTGCGATGCGGGCTGGGACCTCGCCTTTGATCGACACGCCATGCATGCCCTCTCCTCGGCCTTGTCGGACCACTGCCCTCTGATGCTCTCTAACCACAGTGGCCTCAGCCGCTCCCCTTCCTTTCTCTTTGAGAACTTCTGGATCAAGATGCCCGGGTTCCAGGAGGTGGTTAACTCGACTTGGTCTAACGCCTCGGATCACACCCAGCCAGTTCACGTCCTGAATTACAAGCTCAAGAACACGGCAAAGAGACTTCGTCAGTGGAGCAAAGGCTTGTTTTCCAATCACAAGCAGCAACTCATCGTGGCCTTGTACGTTATTCTTCGGCTTGATGTTGCTCAAGACTCCATGTCTCTCTCTGCGAAGGAATCCGCCCTTTGGGCTGCCTTAAAGCGGCGTATCATGGGGCTCGCTGTGCTGGAGCGCTCTCGCAAACGGCAGGCATCTAGGATTTCTTTTCTCCGTGAAGGCAACGCCAACACAAAGTTTTTTCATCTCCAGGTAAACTCCCGCCGCCGGAAGAATGTCATTCAGAGGTTGCGAAAGAATGAAGGTTGGGTCGTCAATCATGAGGATAAGGAGCAGCTGATACATGAGCACTTCACGACCACCTTGGGTACTCCACCGCCTCGCCCCCTGGACTTCAACCGGAATGCTTTGGATCCTGCATACGAGGATTTGGAAGATCTTGGGTTGCCTTTCTCCGACAACGAGATCATGACAAAGCTCCTGGGCCTGACGGATACACTTCTAATTTCTTCCGGGCTTGCTGGCCTATCATTGTTGGGAATATGCCCTAGAGGCAATCATGTATGATGTATTCCCAATGTATTCATAAAGTTATTAAGTTGTCATTGTTTTGAACATCTGATATATGTCATTGAATATGTGATCCGATTGTGGAACTATATATTCATGTTGTTCATACTAGATTGTCCTTGGTCATTAAGGTTGTGCTGGACACACACCCTAGACTAATGTGAGTGTTGGCTGATGACACGGTTCCACTTGTCATGGGCATGGTGATGCCATTCCAACGTTCACGGACTTGGCTAAAGAGTTTAGCAAGTCGGACTGACCCACATTGAGATGCAACGATCAAGTCGTCATTTGCATGTCTCAATCAATGTAATCCTTAGACCTGAGGTTGTCGCACAATCCGAGTTGTGGATCACCGACTTAGGTTCTGTCAAACGTTGTTCTGTGACAAGGCAACTATAAAGGCAGAGTTCGGGTCGAATGAGAAGCAAGCTGCGTGATGTGGATAATCAAGATGGGATTTTGCCCCTCCTAATGGAGAGATATTCTCTGGGCCCTCTCGAGTGATATGATTCAGGAAGCATGGCCATGCGCGACTCAGTTAAGTGTTAACTGTGTCGGTTGACTAAGAGTTAGTCAGACGAATCACATGTCACAGATCGAGAAGAGAGTTGAGCTATTTAAGGGATGACGATAAATCGCCTATAGCTCGACAAGGTATATCGTGAGGCAAAAAGGACTAAGATGTATATCACATTGAAAGGTATGTCGTCATGACTCAATGGTACTTGGGAGTCGGCACGTTCTGCTAGGAGCCGCTACCGATTGATCGATTGGGAGTTGGACTCCAATCGTGTCCAAGTCGCCATGAGCCTGCAGGGTCGCACACTTAAGAGCGCGAGCAAGTATTGGTTGGGTTGGACCCGAACCGGAAATGGACTGAGTTAGTGAGTCGGACTCACAGAGGGAATGGGCCACAAGTGTTGTGCAGCCCATTACCATACGCTATATAAAGAGGGGCGCAGGTTGCCCAACGGGCACGTTAGTCCACTCTCCCATGCGTTGGGAACCCTAGCCCCACTCAGTCCAGCCGCCGCACCGGACCTAGCAGTCCGCCGTCGGAGCTCCTCCTCGTACGTGTGGATACCGGCAGAGGTGCTGTACGTTCAGCACTTCGACGTTCGAGGGATTGGATCGGCCGGACCGGATCGTGGGACTGCACTGCCCCGACCCGACGCGCTACATCGATAATCCGCACCTGCGCGTCTAGTGGTAATACTCGTGGCCTTCTACCTCGGCTAGATCTTGGTAGTATCGCGTAGGAAAAAGTTTTCGTTTATCTCTACGCGTGCCAACAGTGGTATCAGAGCGGTAGCTTCTGGTATTAGGCCCGAGATCCGTACATATGTGATATGTAGTTAGCGTTAGATGTGATCTAATTGCTGTTTTGGTGGTCGGTCTATGAGATAGATCGGTTTTGTACAAGGTTGATTGGATCAATCGTACTCGGGGTTAATGGATGATCTGGTTTCCGTGATCATACTGCTAAGGTCGTGGAACAACTTACCCCTACCGGTCGGTTTCCGCCATCGGGGTATACCGTGACACATAAATCCAGTTGCGGTGATCGAAGATCAAAGAGTTTGGTCGAGTCGGAATACGGATCAGATTCGGGTAAAATCGTTTTATCCGATGAAGAAATCCATGATCGGAATCCATGATCGGGACCGCCGTCGTCCTGTCGTAGCGCCTTAGATGTCGTTGCGAGTTTCACAACGCCGGTAGATATCGTATCTATGCATAACTTGTTTTTGCAGGAAGTTGTGAATGGTATGGCTTATGTGCATGTGATGTGTGTAATCCATACATGATCTGCGTATCATGTTTTTTGTCAGCCGGCTGGAGCCTAGGTGCTGCCATTTTATTGTATACCGGCCTGCGTGTCGGATTCTCTATGTAAATTTCATTTACTAAGCTAGTGTAGCTTGTTGGAGAACCCGGATGGCATGCAAGTCGATGTACAAGTCGGCTACATGGAGTAAGATGGCACGTGACAAGAGTTGGCACGAGTCGACTTACAAGCTTCGTGGAGATGGAGATCACCATGAAGAGAGCCATACCATTTCACATTATAATTGCTTTATTTGTGTTATTGTTATGGCTCTATTTACCTCTATTTAGATAGTTGGTAGATTCTTTAATCCCTCAAAGAAGGTCTAGTCGGTCGCCCCGCCAGTGCTGCACCATCACAAGTCGGACATTCTTGGTAGTGGGCTCATAAAATTGAGGTGCTACCAATTCTTTCCGGTTAGGTGGGTTTGAGTCGGACTCTTACACGCAGAAGCACTTGGTAATCTAGACGAGTCCATCACAACGGTTGTGGGGCTCGGGGCGAGGTAGGTTGGGAGCCGGGGCATGTGATGTCACCCAACTAACAGGAGTCGTATAGAGATACGATTGGCAAGGTGTTGCCTACCTAGATCACTTGACGGCTAGCGGTGATGCTAAAGCTCACTAGTCGACTTGCTTATTTAGGGTCCTGAATCACTTAGCAACCATCGGAGGGATGTTGGTTCTAGTGGGAGCATAAGTATTAAAACGTTTAATATGCCTGCTCTTTTATGAATACATGTCTTAAGTGTTTTTGCGTATTTTCTGTTGTAGATCAATGGCACCTAGCAACCTTCCTCAGTTGTCCACTTTTGCGTTGAGGTCAATCCTAGAGAAAGATAAGCTTAATGGAATTAATTTCACCAACTGGTATCGTAATCTGAGGATAGTCCTCAAGCATGACAAGAAAGAACATGTTCTAGAAACTCCACTTCCAGAAGAGCCTGATGATGATGCGACTGTCGCCGTCACAAATGCCTACCGTAAGACTAGAGATGAGTCTACGGAGATTAGCTGTCTTATGCTTGCACACATGGAACCGGACTTGCAGCAGCAGTTCGAAAATGTTGAGGCCTACGATATGATCGAAAGCCTCAAAAGTATGTTCCAGGCTCAAGCAAGGACTGAGAGGTATCAAGTCTCTCAAGCTTTGCTTGGCTGTAAGCTGAAAGACGGCGATCCACTGAGTCCGCATGTAATCAAGATGATTGGTTACATACAGTCTTTGGATCGCTTGGGCTTCTCAATTAAAGAAGAGATCGCCACTGATATAATTCTGAACTCTCTTCCTAGTGCGTATGGTCCGTTCATCTCGAACTATCATATGCATGGTATGGATAAGAGTATCACTGAATTACATGGGATGCTCAAAACGGCAGAGGCTGATATCAAGAAAGGCGCCAGTCAAGTGTTGATGGTGCAGAATAAGGCTAAGTTCAAGAAGAGTTCTTGGACTAAGAAGAAGAAGGATAAGTCAGGAGGTAGCGCCCATGGCCCTGTCCAGAGTGCTTCCTCAAAGACTAAGCCTTCTCCTACAGCCGGAGCCAATTGCTTCTATTGCAAGCAGGATGGCCACTGGAAGAGGAACTGCACCAAGTATTTGGCTGACAAGGCCAAGAGTGGAGGTATGACTTCCGACTCAGGTACACTTGTGTGCAATGTTATAGACATTTATCTTGCTGATGCACCTAATAGTTCTTGGGTATATGATACCGGATCAGTCATTCACATTTGCAACTCGTTGCAGGGGCTGGTAAGAACTAGGAGCGTGGCAAGAGGAGAGGTTGACATTCGGGTCGGCAACAAGGCGAGAGTCGCTGCGTTGGAAGTCGGCACGATGCAACTTCATTTACCTTCAGGATTTATTTTGGAACTAAATAATTGTTATTATGTTCCAGCGCTTAGTTGAAACATTATTTCCGCCTCATGTTTGATGAGACAAGGTTATGAGTCGAATATTAAGAATAATGGTTGTTCTTTATATTTGAAAGATATGTTTCATGGCTTTGCACCCGTTCAGAACGGGTTATTTATTTTAAATCTTGATAGTGAATCGGTCTATAACATAAATGTTAAAAGGTTGAAACCAAATGATCTGAATATGACTTACTTTTGGCACTGTCGTCTTGGTCATATAAGTTGGAAGCGCATGAAGAAGCTCCATGATGATGGACTTCTAACTTCGTTTGACTTAGAGTCATTCGAGACATGCGAATCATGCCTACTAGGCAAGATGACCAAGACACCTTTTGCAAGGAGTTGTGAAAGGGCGTCCGACTTGTTGGAACTAATACATAGTGATGTATGTGGACCAATGAGCACGACAGCCAGAGGTGGTTATGAGTACTTCATTACCTTCACTGATGATTTGAGTAGGTATGGATATATCTATTTAATGAAACACAAGTCGGAAGCCTTTGAAAAGTTCAAGGAATTCCAGAATGAGGTACAAAATCAGCTCGGCAAGAAAATAAAGTTTCTACGGTCGGACCGTGGAGGCGAGTACATGAGCCATGAGTTTGATGACCATCTAAAGAGTTGTGGAATAGTTCCTCAACTCACTCCGCCGGGTACATCGCAGAGAAACGGTGTATCGGAACGGAGAAATCGGACCTTGTTGGACATGGTACGATCAATGATGAGTCGGACAGATCTACCTTTATCATTTTGGGGTTATTGTCTAGAAACTGCAGCTTTCACACTAAACAGAGTACCATCAAAGTCAGTAGAGAAGACACCACATGAGATGTGGACTGGTAAAAAGCCAAGTTTGTCTTTTCTAAAGATTTGGGGTTGTGAAGCATTTGTCAAGCGACTTCAGTCGGACAAGCTCACGCCCAAGTCGGATAAGTGTATTTTCGTGGGGTATCCGAGGGAAACCTTGGGGTACTACTTCTACAACCGGGAAGAGGGCAAAGTGTTTGTCGCTCGGAATGGTGTCTTCCTTGAGAAAGAGTTTCTCAGTCGGGAAGTCAGTGGGAGCACGGTGCAACTCGAAGAAATTCGAGAGGAACCCGCTAGGGGCGAGTCGGCGAACGCCTTGGAGGCTGAGCCGGTCGTGGTACCTACACCGGTAATAGCACCTGAACCACGGAGATCTGCCAGATTACAGAGTGCTCGTGATGTTTTACTGTTAGACAGTAATGAGCCGGCAACTTATTCGGAAGCGATGGTGGGATCTGATTCCGAGTCATGGCTTGGAGCCATGAGATCCGAGTTAAAGTCCATGGATGAAAACCAAGTTTGGAATTTGGTTGATCTGCCTGACGGTGCAAGACCCGTCGAGTGCAAATGGGTCTTTAAGAAGAAAATTGATATGTATGGAAATATTTCCGTCTATAAAGCACGACTTGTCGCGAAGGGGTTCCGACAGGTTCAAGGAGTTGACTACGACGAGACATTCTCGCCTGTAGCGATGCTTAAATCAATTCGGATCATGTTAGCTATAGCAGCCTATTTCGACTATGAGATATGGCAGATGGATGTCAAGACGGCTTTCCTTAATGGAAATTTAACTGAGGACGTGTATATGATACAGCCCGAAGGTTTTGTCGATCCAGCTAATGCTGACAAGGTATGCAAACTTCAGAAATCCATTTATGGGTTGAAGCAAGCATCTCGGAGTTGGAACATTCGCTTTGATGAGGTAGTCAAATCGTTTGGCTTCATCAAGAGCGATCATGATTCTTGTTTATACAAGAAGTTTAGTGGGAGCAAAGTAAACTTTCTAATCTTGTATGTGGATGACATATTGCTGATTGTAAATGATGTCATGATGTTGCAAGAAACCAAAGAGTCATTGGAAAGGAGTTTCTCAATGAAGGATTTGGGTGAGGCAACTTACATATTAGGAATCAGGATCTATAGAGATAGATCCAGGCGGCTCATTGGATTGAGTCAGAGTACTTATCTGGACAAGGTTTTGAAGAAATTCAAAATGGAAGAGTCCAAGAAGGGATTCTTACCGATGTCCCATGGCATAAAACTTAGCAAGACTCAGTGTCCTTCGACAACTGATGAGCGAAGTCGGATGAGTGTGATCCCGTATGCTTCGGCAATCGGATCCATCATGTATGCCATGATTTGTACTAGGCTAGATGTTTCCTATGCTCTAAGTGTTACGAGCAGATACCAGGCTGACCCTGGCGAAGCCCACTGGGCAGCGGTTAAAAACATCCTTAAGTATTTGAGAAATACTAAGGAAATGTTCCTAGTTTATGGAGGTGATGAGGAATTCAGTGTAAAGGGTTACACGGATGCGAGTTATCTCACCGACTCAGATGATTCTCGTTCGCAATCGGGATACGTGTTCGTAATGAACGGAGGAGCTGTGAGCTGGAAGAGTTCCAAGCAAGATACGGTGTCTGCATCTACAACAGAGGCTGAGTATATTGCTGCCTCAGAGGCGGCAAAGGAAGCTGTTTGGATCAGGAACCTCCTGATTGATCTTGGTGTGGTTCAGGGCGCGTCCAATCCTTTGGACGTATATTGTGACAACAATGGTGCTATCGCACAGGCCAAGGAACCTAGACAACACCAGAAGAACAAACATATACTCATGCGGTACCACCTCATTCGCCAGTTTGTCGAACAAGGTGATATCAAGTTATGCAAAGTACACACGGATGCAAACATTGCAGATCCGTTGACAAAGGCGCTACCACAGCCTAAGCATGAGGCGCACACGAGAGGTATGGGCATTAGATGCCTAGGCATATGATGCCAGGATGATTGACTCTAGTGCAAGTGGGAGACTGTTGGGAATATGCCCTAGAGGCAATCATGTATGATGTAATTCCCACTGTATTCATAAAGTTATTAAGTTGTCCTTGTTTTGAACATCTGATATATATCATTGAATATGTGATTCGATTGTGGAACTATATATTCATGTTGTTCATACTAGATTGTCCTTGGTCCTTTAGGTTGTGCTGGACACACACCCTAGACTAATGTGAGTGTTGGCTGATGACACGGTTCCACTTGTCATGGGCATGGTGATGCCATTCCAACATTCACGGACTTGGCTAAAGAGTTTAGCAAGTCGGACTGACCCAGATTGAGATGCAACGATCAAGTCGTCATTTGCATGTCTCAATCAATGTAATCCTTAGACCTGAGGTTGTCGCACAATCCGAGTTGTGGATCACCGACTTAGGTTCTGTCAAACGTTGTTCTGTGACAAGGCAACTATAAAGGCAGAGTTCGGGTCGAATGAGAAGCAAGCTGCGTGATGTGGATAATCAAGATGGGATTTTGCCCCTCCTAATGGAGAGATATTCTCTGGGCCCTCTCGAGTGATATGATTCAGGAAGCATGGCCATGCGCGACTCAGTTAAGTGTTAACTGTGTCGGTTGACTAAGAGTTAGTCAGACGAATCACATGTCACAGATCGAGAAGAGAGTTGAGCTATTTAAGGGATGACGATAAATCGCCTATAGCTCGACAAGGTATATCGTGAGGCAAAAAGGACTAAGATGTATATCACATTGAAAGGTATGTCGTCATGACTCAATGGTACTTGGGAGTCGGCACGTTCTGCTAGGAGCCGCTACCGATTGATCGATTGGGAGTTGGACTCCAATCGTGTCCAAGTCGCCATGAGCCTGCAGGGTCGCACACTTAAGAGCGGGAGAAAGTATTTGTTGGGTTGGACCCGAACCGGAAATGGACTGAGTTAGTGAGTCGGACTCACAGAGGGAATGGGCCACAAGTGTTGTGCAGCCCATTACCATACGCTATATAAAGAGGGGCGCAGGTTGCCCAACGGGCACGTTAGTCCACTCTCCCATGCGTTGGGAACCCTAGCCCCACTCAGTCCAGCCGCCGCACCGGACCTAGCAGTCCGCTGTCGGAGCTCCTCCTCGTACGTGTGGATACCGGCAGAGGTGCTGTACGTTCAGCACTTCGACGTTCGAGGGATTGGATCGGCCGGACCGGATCGTGGGACTGCACTGCCCCGACCCGACGCGCTACATCGATAATCCGCACCTGCGCGTCTAGTGGTAATACTCGTGGCCTTCTACCTCGGCTAGATCTTGGTAGTATCGCGTAGGAAAAAGTTTGCGTTTATCTCTACGCGTGCCAACATGTGAGTGTTGGATGATGACATGGTTCCACTTGTCATGGGCATGGTGATGCCATTCCAACGATCACGGACTTGGCTAAAGAGTTTAGCAAGTCGGACTGACCCACATTGAGATGCAATGAGCAAGTCGTCATTTGCATGTCTCAATCAATGTAATCCTTAGACCTGAGGTTGTCGCACAATTCGAGTTGTGGATCACCGACTTAGGTTCTGTCAAACAATGTTCTATGACAAGGCAGCTATAAAGGCAGAGTTCGGGTCGAATGAGAAGCAAGCTGCGTGATGTGGATAATCACGATGGGATTTTGCCCCTCCGAATGGAGAGATATTCTCTGGGCCCTCTCGAGTGATATGATTCAGGAAGCATGGCCATACGCGACTCAGTTAAGTGTTAACTGTGTCTATTGACTAAAGAGTTAGTCAAATAAATCATATATCACGGATCGAGAAGAGAGTCGAACTATTTAAGGGATGACGATAAATCGCCTATAGTTCGACAAGGTATATCGTGAGGCAAAAGGGACTAAGATGAATATCACATTGAAAGGTATGTCTTCATGACTCAATGAGACTTGGGAGTCGGCACGTTCTGCTAGGAGCCGCTACCGATTGATCGATTGAGAGTCGGACTCCAATCGTGTCCAAGTCGCCATGAGCCTGTAGGGTCACACACTTAAGAGCGGGAGCAAGTATTGGTTGGGTTGGACCCGAACCGGAAATGGACTAATTTTGTGAGTCGGACTCACAGAGGGAATGGGCCACAAGTGTTGTGAAGCCCACTACCATTCGCTATATAAAGAGGGGCGTAGGTTGCCCAGCGGGCAAGTTAGTCCACTCCCATGCGTTGGGAACCCTAGCCCCACTCAGTCCAGCCATCGTACCGGACCTAGCAGTCCACCGTCAGAGCTCCTCCTCGTACGTGTGGATACCGGCAGAGGTGCTGTATGTTCAGCACTTCGACGTTCGTGGGATCGGATAGGCTGGATCGGATCATGGACTGCACTGCCCCGACGCGCTTCATCGATAATCCGCAACCGCGCATCTAGTGGTAATCATCGTGGCCTTCTACCTCGGCTAGATGTTGGAAGTACCGCGTAGGAAAAAGTTTTGTTTATCTCTACGCGATCCAACAATCATTAGGGTTGACCTTATGAACGTCATTAACTCCTTCTCGGAGCTCGCCGTCCACAACTTCCAGATCATCAACTCCGCAAACATTGCCCTTTTGCCCAAAAAGGATGGGGCCGAATGTGTCAAGGATTTACGCCCCATTATCCTAATCCACATCATCCCCAAGATCATCGCCAAAGCTATGGCTAACAGGCTACGCCCTAAGATGGATGATATCATCTCCAGCAGTCAAAGAGCCTTCATCAAGAGTCGAAGCATCCATCACAACTTCATGTACGTCTGCAACGTTGCCCGACGGCTGCACCGAAACCGGACACCCGCGTTGCTCATCAAGCTAGACATTGCTAAAACCTTTGAATCTGTGCGGTGGGACTATTTACTGGACCGGATGCGGCGACGGGGGTTCCCGGCACGTTGGCGCGCGTGGGCTTCCATCATCTTCTCCACTGCGACTTTTCGTGTGCTCCTGAACGACATCCCTGGGAAAGAGATCTTTCATGGCCGCAGTCTGTGGCAGGGCGACCCGCTTTCCCCGCTTATTTTCGACATTGCGATCGACCCGCTCCCGAGACTTCTTGATCTGGCCACAACCTCGGGGCTTCTGCAACCTCTTCCTGGTAACTTCATCAAGAGCCGCATCTCCCTCTATGTTGATGACGCCGTCATCTTCCTAAAGCCAGACCCCTTGTATGTCTTCAACCTTGCGGCCTTGTTACAAAGCTTTGGGCAAGTCACTTGCCTCGTCACTAACATCGAAAAGAGCTCGGTGGCTCCCATTCGCTGCGCGGACATTGACACCAACGCCGTCCTCAACGTGTTTCTGGCTTCGGTGTCCCATTTTGCGATCAAGTACCTAGGGCTTCCACTTTCTCTAGGAAGGCTCCGTCGGGTGGACCTCCAGCCATACGTGGATAAGGCAGCTTCTCGGCTTAATCCAATCTTCCTGCTCACGGCCATCAAAGCTGATAAGGGTACTCTGAAGGCTTTTGACAAGCTAAGAAGAGGTATGCTGTGGGCTGGAAGCGACACTGTTAGTGGAGGAAACTGCAAAGTCAGCTGGACTAAGGTTTGCCGCCCTAAGGCGTTGGGTGGGCTCGAGATTCTTGACTTGGAGAAATTTGCCCACGCTCTGCGTCTGCGCTGGCTCTGGTTTGCCTGGGTGTCCCCTGAGAAGCCTTGGGTTGGTATGGAAACTCCGAACGACGACTCTGACAAACAGTTGTTCAACGCCGCGACAACGGTCACCATTGGAGACGGCCGGACGGCTAGCTTCTGGTCCTCTTCCTGGTTAAACGGGACATCGCCAAAGTTGATCGCCCCAAGAATTTTTGAGGTCCAAGAAGAATAACAGAACCGTTTGCAATGCTCTAACCAACCAAAGCTGGGTTGCAGACATCTCCTTTCTAGGTTTCACTGCTTTACACATTCCTCAGTTCATCAACCTGCGGGACCTTCTCCAGGATTTCCCTCTGGACCCGAATGCAGCCGACACAATCTCTTGGACTCTCACTTCCAGCGGGCAATACACAACTGGGTCGGCCTACAATGCTCAATTCCTGGGTTCCACACCATGCTCCTTCCGCAACCTCGTCTGGAAGCCGTGGGCGCCCCCAAAGTGTAGGTTTTTCGTCTGGCTTGCGGTGCAGAACAGACTTTGGACTTCTGATCGTCTTGCGGTTCGGGGTTGGCTCCACAGCCCGTCATGCCGCCTCTGCAATGGTCAGGGGGAAACCGCCAGGCACATCCTGTTCGAATGCCGCTTCTCTAGGCGCATTTGGCAGGCGGTGGCGTCTTGTCTCTCTTGCCCCTCCCTGCTCCAGGATTTGGGCTCTGATCGCCCCACGGTCCTACATTATTGGCGTGACATTTCCAAAACACCGACCGACCACCCCTTGGGACTACGCTCTGTCATCACCCTGGTGACTTGGGAGATATGGAAGGAAAGGAACGCGCGCGTCTTCAACAACAGGGCAACCTCCCCTTTGGCCCCATTCCAGAAGATCAAGGATGAGGGGAATAACTGGATTCTCGCTGGCGCCAAACGCCTTGCGGAGATCGTTTCATAATTTTTCATGCTTTGTGATCATGTGATTTTTTCTTTTTCAGCCTAGGCCACCCCTGTTTGCTCCTTCTAAATCAATATAAAAGGCAAAGCTTTTGCCCCGCTTAAAAAAAAGTATTATTATGTTAAACTGTTGTGTTTCATTCATGCAAAGGAACTGGGCAAAATGCCTTTTGCTCTAAAAAGGATGTTGTATCTGTTTATTTCGGTTGCTAGCATTGCATTTTCATGAAATGCTGCATTTAGACGCCAGAATCTCTTGCGCTATTTTGTAAATGTCATTCCTATAAAGTTTGGAAGTTGAACGTGTATATACATTAACTTAGGCTTACAAATTCCCTCATATACTAGAATAATCTAGAATCCACCTGGACACCACCACTACACTAATACTTCCCTGGAATACTCTAGACTCTACCAGAGTAGTACTACTACACTAACTTAGACTCCAACACTACCTCTCGAGATGGGTGATAGATATGTATCATCCCCATCTTGTTACATGCCAACAAACACTCTGTGCTACCTAATCCTTTTGTCAAATAATCTACTATTTGTTCTCTGGAGGTTACAGGGTTTAACTTCAAGGTGCATTCATCGAGCCGCTCTTTGATGAAGAATTGATCTATTTCTACATGATTTGTTCGGTCATGTTGAATTGGATTGTTAGCTATGTTCATTGTTGACTTGTTGTCACACCAAAGTTTCAATGGCCCTCTCCGTAGTAGCTTCAGTTCTGATAGGAGACCTTTCATCCATAGCATATCACTCAAACACACAGACATTGCTCTGTATTCTGCTTCTGCGGTTGATCGGAAGACCACTGGCCGCTTCTTGCTCCTCCACGATGCCAAGTTTCCTCCTACAAAGACACAAAAGTCTGATGTTGACCTTCTGTCATCAAGGCAACTATCTCAATCAGCGTCACAATATCCTTCTACATCCAAGTGCCCATTGTCCTTGAACCATATACCTCGTCCAGGACTCCCTTTTGGATAGCGTAAGATTCTGTGTGCTGACTCTAAATGCCCACTTCTTGGTTAATGCATGTGGTGGCTGACCACACTCACTGCGTAGGATATATCATGTCTTGTGTGGCACAAATACATGAGTCAACCTACGAGCCGTTGGTAGGTCCCTCTATCAACTGGACCTCCTGATTGCGCACACAATTGATGATTTTGCTCAATAGGAGTCAAAGCAGCTCGACACTCAAGCATACATGTCTCAGTGAGCAGATCGAACACATATTTTTGCTGAGAGAGAACTATCCTTTGGGGGACCTTGCAATCTAAATTCCTAGAAAATACTTCAGCTGATCAAGGTCCTTAACTTCAAACTCTTTACTCAACTTCTGCTTTCACTAGGTCATCTCAACGGTGACATCTCTAGTAATAATGATATCATCTGCACACACTGCAAGAATCGTGATGTGCCGTTTGGAGTGGCGGTACAACACGGTATGATCTCCATTGCACCGTGGGTATCCCATACCACACATAGCACAACGAAATTGCTAAAACCACGCTTGTGGAGATTGTTGAAGCCCATATAATGATTTTCTCAACCTAAGGACCTTCCCACGAGTTTGAGATGTACCAAAGCCAGTTGAATTTCCGTGTACACTTCCTCTTGAAGATCTGTCACACCCCAGTTTCTGGGTCACTTGTAACACATGAGGGAAGCCATTTTTGTGAGCCAACAAAAACTTTTTAATTACCTTGTGTAATCCAATATTATGTAATGAACCATGGTTATCTATGCAATGCAACCAAGCCTAGATTCAAAAATCATTTATCATCTTTTCTGATAATTTCTAATTATTTCTAGGATGTTTTCCACATGATGTTTTCAATACTTTTCATCTAAATTCTTGTGGCATTGTTGTTTTCAACTTATTGATAAAATTTAGTTTGTTTTGAACCAAGAAAACAATTTGGCAAAAGATTAATTGATTGTTTTCTTTTAAGTTTTCTATAGGAACTTGTCTGTGGAAAATAAGTGTCGCACCCGGACTTCTAGAGGATACTTGCAGTTCCGTTGAACAGTAGTTGATTGGATTACGGGGCTTACCGGCACCCGCATCTCTTACGAGTAGGCCAACACACGTAGGTGTGACAACCAACCCCTACTGTTCATCGTCTACGTAAACCATCCCATAGAAATCAGGATACTACCATTGACGTACTTCATACCATACACACATGGTACGTCAACGGCGTTTAACAAGATGATAACACAACATATCTCTAAGACACAAATAAATAGAAATAAGTTGCAAATAGCTCTCACTAGAGCAGAGATAGCAAATACAATCATCCAGAGGACACATGTCCCAACATATCATCATTACATCTCAGCGGAAGCATTCAAAAGGTCTGAGTACAGACAAATCCAAATAGGCTTAAGCAGCCGGAAACGAAAAGACGGAGCCCATCCACGATGTCTCGGATCCTGCCCAGGTCCGCTATCTACTCGTCAGCAGCCTCGTCAAACTCCACGTAGTAGCCGTCACGGGGATCCTCGTAAGCGTAGTCTGCGGAAACCACAGCCCCAAAGGGGTCAGTACATAAACGTACTGGCAAGCAAGACTCACAGTTCACCAAAGTGTAACCCGTCAACACCAAGCACAGATGCTTTGGGTTCAACGGAAAGAAGGGGTGATACAAAAGATTGCGGCAGCTGGCTGCACTAACCAACTACATATACATACTACAACTTCCGGCTAACAGAAAGGAGATAAGATAGCGTATCGTAACCAACTACAACTAACTCCAAACAAACCCATCCTGGATCTCGCCCCTTATCCAAAGAAGCAATCCGAGGATAACTCACACAGTGGGATTAGTGATGGATCAAGTTATTGTGTCCATGAGCCTATTACTAGTCAAGTTATCATTAGTTAGGTGTAAGTTGTTCTGAGTAGTTGTTAGCCAGTACTTTCACCAAGTCAACCATAACCGCGGAAAACACGGCTTCTCGAGAAGATTTATCCCTGCAGGGGTGCACCAATTTGGCCGTACACGTAGGAATATCCCGCGAGACGGGAATCAAACCCACCAAGCGAGGCACTCTACACAACTCAACTCTTCTTCGCATCAAGCCCAAAGAACCACGTGCTGTGCGTGCGCGGCTAATCGAGCCCCACGAAGAAAAGGGGACCCTCATAGCACTGGAAGACCACGCCGCCCTAAATGCCGACTACAAAAGTTCCACCCTGGCCTCGGGTTCGTACCTGCATATGCGTGCATCAAATGGAAAGCCCGAACTAAGTGTGGTGATTTGGACGAGATGCGAATCGAATCAAATTGAGGGGGGCGCCCATACACGCTTCCCACATGCGGTTAGTGCGCTCATCATGGATCAGTAGACAAGACCCTTTTCCTAATTAGGGTCGACACTAGCAGGCCTCAAAACCACGCCGGGCCTCCTGCCGGTGCCTTATCAGCAAATTATTATTACCTCAAATTAACAGGTTGTTGTTTAACATCGAGCCCCAGAACATAATAGAATATGATAACAGAAAGTAACGGGTAACAGACTTGAGCAAAACAACCCTAAGCATGCTAGTAAGACACGGGCAACAATCAACGGGGTTATAGGTGTGGAGGTGAGGCTATATCAGGGTTAAAGGATAACATGTGATAGGTTCGTACCAGAAGCAACGATTCATAGGGCTAGCATAAATAGACAACAGAAAGTATCGATATCCAATGTTGAAAGGAACACAGTGGTTCATGTGAGTGATACTTTCCTGCAAACTCAGCAGCCTGGTACTGAGCTAGATCCTCAGAAGGGGGTCGTAAGTATCGTCTGTCTCAACGTCGTCGTCTATCCGAGAAGAAGCAAACAAACAACACAGAGAGATAAACAATCAATAACATGGCATAGTGCACAATCATGGGATGATGCATGTCAATTTAATGGATGCATCAAAATAAACTAGTTGACATGGTAACATAACACAATTAATTGGACCCACATGCAGTTTGAGTTGCATATGAAAATCCCATGAATTATGGTTGAAACAATTGTTTTACAGCTAGCCAATAGGTGAAAGTGAATTAGCATGATGCATGGATGAAGAAAACAACAAAATAACAACATTAGAACCAATTGGAAATAAGGTTTACTAAGTTTTAGAAATTTTATTTATTAAGTTAGGGAATTTTGGTTACTTAAAGGTGTTACACAAGTATTTGTTGTTTTCACCAATTCAAATTGTCCAAAATAGACAACAAAGTTCATATTTGAAAAGAACACAAAATTTTAGTTGGATTACATGTTTCAATTATTGAAAAAGGAATTAGGATGAATTAATTATGAATTAAACAAGATTAAACAAGTTTTAAATGAATTTAAAACAAGTTTGAATTTATTTGAATTTTTATTTGTTCAAAACATAAATTCAAATTCATATTTGAAAAGTTTATACTTTTCTAGTTTGAAAACATACTTTATAAGTTCAAAAATAATTTAATGTGAGCAAATTATGAATTTAGCAATTTTAAATGATTTAAACAAGGTTTAAATTATTTAAGCAATTTTAATTATTCAAAACATGAAACAAAATTTATATTTGAAAAGATGGTTCAAAATAGCATGGAAAACATATTTTATTTACATTATTTGGATTAAGTATGAATTAGTTATGCAATTAATTAAATTTCAAATGGATTGTTTGAATTTGAAATTTGAATACATTTGGGTTATTCAAAACATAATACAACTGGTTTAAATAGATAGATAATTAAATTTGGTGCAGTGTACATATTTTATTTTTATTATTTGGGTTTATAAAATAAAAGTTATTAGGGTTTTAGTGGCAGGGACCAAACTGTAAAAGCAAAGGACTTGTTTTTTGAAAAAGAAAAAGCTGAAAAACTATTTCTACTCTGCAGTGGCTAGCCCTAGCCACTGACAGAGGGCCCCTAGGCCATGGTGGCACGCGCGCGTGCACAGCAGCTGACAGGGGGGCCACCCTGTCAGTGCACCGTGCAAAAATGTGGGTTTATTCGCGAGCGCCAGGGATCGAACCCTGGGCTCGAGCGCGCGCGCAACGCACTGCAACCACTGCGCTGTGCGAATCGTTCTTATCAGTATAGGATACGCAAACAGGATGAGGTTCAGTTAGCGTTCTCTGACGAAACTGAAGAAAGACGCGCCCTTTTCTGAACCTGACGGAGAACGCACGCCGGCGGCGAGCTGCTGCGCGCTGCAGTTGCCGTGCTGCTCGTGTGCGTGCACGGATGCGGTGCGTGTGCTTGTGCTCGTTCGTGCTGCTGAGAGGAGCAAGGAGGGAGGTGGAAGGCGTGCTCACCCTCGTCGTAGTCGAGCAGAGGCTCGGGGCAGCACGACGGCGGCGACAGCGACGTGGTCGAGGACGGCGGCGTGGATCCAGGAGGTCTCCGGGCTCGAGGAGGTGTCGTCGAGGGAGAGGGAAGCACGACGGTCTGATCCCCGCGGTCAGCTAGGGTGGAGGAGCGCGGCAGCGACGGCGAGCTCCATGGTTTCAGAGATGGAACTCCGGTGAGGTTGCAGAGGTGGGGAAGATAGGTGGCAGAGAGGGAGGAAACGGCGGCGGAGCTCGAGGGAGGAGGGTAGCAGGTGGTCTAGGGCTGCCTAGGGGGTTATAGGGCTGCGGGGCTGCTCCTGGCCGTCCTCGCGCGACGGCGCCGACGTGGCGGTGCCGGATGCGCGGCCGTACCGCAGGAAGAAAGAGGAGGGGGTGCGCGAAGGGGTATCGGGCCAGGGAGCTGGGCTGAGCTGCTCACTGGCCTGTGCCTCTCCCCCCTCTGCGCGTTTTTTTGCTTTTTTATTTTTTTTTCCTTCTGTTTTATTTTTGCTGCAAAGAATTAGGAAGAAATAGATGAGATTTTGGCTAGGAAAAATTTAGAAAAAATTTGGTATTGTTTAAATATGTAATAGCAACCACTTGACCAGTTTTGTTTTCCAAAAGTTCAAAAACTTGCTGTTTGTAAAAATGGTTCAAATTTGAATGAATTTGAGTTTAAGTGATTATTGAGAACAAAAATTTAAATAGGGTGAACCCTATGGTTTAAATGGAACAAAAGGATTAGACATGTTTTGGTAATTTTCATAATCTCAACTTGGGTGCTGTTTGTGATTTGATTTGAATTTTGAATAACATTGGAATTAATTGATTGATTAAAAGCCACCATTTTTAATAGTTGAACCTTATAGTTTAATGGAAACAATTGGTTGTTTTTACTTGAACTTTTTATTTGAAAAGTTGTAACATAACAAGTATGAAGCAAAGGTTTGAATATTGGTTTGAATTTGAAATAGAAAACAATTGAAAACAGATGCAAAACAAATGCAAACAATTCAATGAGTATGATGACATGATGCAAAACTTAAATAAAACAGGAAACAAACATCTAGGGATGGTTTTCATACTTGGGATGTTACAAAACGCCCCCCCCCCCTTGAAGGAATCGCGCCCCGAGATTCCTACTGAGAAGAGAAAAGGTCCGGATACTTCTTACGAAGATCCTCTTCGGTCTCCCACGTTGCCTCTTTATCGGAATGATGCGACCACTGCACTTTCAAGAACTTGGTGCTCTTGTTGCGAGTCTTACGCTCGGTCTCATCGAGAATTCGAATAGGGTGCTCCTCATAAGAGAGATCATCTTGCAGTTCAATGGAATCATGATCAACTGCACGATCTGGATCTTTGAAACACTTCTTGAGCTGTGACACGTGAAACACATCGTGCACCTTGGATAGTTTTTCTGGAAGTTCAAGACGATAAGCATTTTCTGCACGCCTTGAGAGAATGTTGAAAGGACCAATGTATCTTGGTGCCAGCTTTCCTTTCACACCAAAACGATGAGTGCCTATGAGGGGAGTTACACGGAGATATGCTTTGTCACCAGGAGCATAGACCATATCCCTGTGCTTGCTGTCATAGTAGCTTTTCTGACGAGACTGAGCAATCTTGAGATTGTCACGAATGATACGAACTTTCTCTTCGGCTTCCTTAACAATGTCAGGGCCTAAGAGTGAACGTTCACCAGCTCCAGACCAATTGATTGGACTCCTGCATCTGCGGCCATAGAGAGCTTCAAATGGTACCATGCCTAGGCTTGCCTGGAAGCTGTTGTTGTAGGAAAATTCAGCATATGGAAGGCATTCCTCCCATTTCATGCCAAAAGAGATACCACATGCTCTGAGCATATCCTCGAGAATATGATTGACTCTTTCGACTTGCCCTTGAGACTGAGGGTGATAGGCTGTGCTGAACAGAAGTTTGGTGCCCAATGCTTCTTGAAAACTCTTCCAGAAATGAGAAGTGAATATGCTTCCACGGTCTGAGCTTATTTCCAATGGAACACCATGAAGAGGAACAATCTTTGCTGTGTAGAGCTCCGCTAACTGGCTAGCTGAGATTGTTTCTTTGACAGCAAAGAAGTGAGCTACTTTAGTGAGACGATCAATAACAATGAAGATTACATCGTTGCCCTTCCTGGACTTTGGAAAACCAGTGACGAAGTCCATTTCAATCATGTCCCACTTCCACTCAGGAATTTTCAGAGGTTGGAGTAGACCGGCTGTTTTCTGATGGAATGCCTTAACATGTTGACAAACGTCGCATTCAGAAACGTATTGAGCAATTTCACGTTTCATGCCAGGCCACCAATACAAAGTTTTGAGATCCTGGTACATCTTTGTACTTCCAGGGTGGATGGAGAGAGGAGTTTCATGAGCCTCCTTGAGAATGACATCTTTGAGCCTTTGAACTTGAGGAACTGCAATGCGTCCTTTGAAGAACACAGTTCCTTTGTCATCAATTGAGAAGGACTTGAATTTCTCCTTGCCTTCTTTGATGTGTTCTACCATCTTCTTGATTTCAGCATCACGAAGTTGTTCAGAACGAATCTTGTCCTCGAGAGTTGGACTGGCTGTCAAGCTTGCAAGATAGCCTTGAGGAACAAGACCAAGGTTCAGCTTCTGGAATTCTTCATGAAGTGGAGGTTTGCTTTCCATGATCATGAGATTATTGCAATACGACTTGCGACTGAGAGCATCGGCCATAACATTAGCCTTGCCTGGAGTGTAAGAAATGGTGAGATCAAAGTTTTTAATCTTTTCAATCCATCTCCTTTGCCTGAGGTTCAGATCTGGTTGAGTGAAGATGTATTTCAGACTCTTATGATCGGAGAAGATTTCAGTGCGATTACCCAACAAGTATTGCCTCCATTTCTTGAGGGCAAACACAACTGCTGCAAGTTCAAGATCATGTGTGGGATAATTTTGCTCATGTGCATTCAACTGACGTGAAGCATAAGCCACAACTTGACGTTCTTGCATAAGAACTGCTCCTAGACCTTGGAGAGAAGCATCATAGAATATCTGGAAAGGTTTGGTAGTATCTGGGCCAACCAGAACTGGTGTAGAAGTGAGTTTAGTCTTCAGGAGATTGAAACTTTCATCACATTGTGGAGACCAAACGAACTTCTTGTCCTTCTTTGTGAGATCAGTGAGAGGTTTGGCAATCTTGGAAAAGTTTTGGACGAAACGACGGCAATAGCTAGCCAAGCCAAGAAAACTTCTAACTTGCTTCACCGTCTTAGGAGGTTTCCAATCAACAATTGTTTTAACCTTTTCTGGATCAATGGCTATGCCCTTGGCTGAGATGACATGACCAAGGTAAGCAACTTCTGGAATCCAGAACTCACATTTGGAGAATTTGGCATATAGACGATGCTCGCGAAGTTTCATGAGAGTGAGACGAAGATGTTCTCCATGCTCTTCCTCAGATTTGGAGTAGACAAGGATGTCATCAAGATATACCACAACGAACTTGTCGAGGTATTCATGGAAAACAGAATTCATGAGTCGAGAGAATGTCGCCGGTGCATTGGTGAGACCAAAGGACATGACGGTGTATTCATATAGACCGTAGCGAGTGGTGAAAGCTGTTTTTGGAATATCTTCCTTTCTGATCTTTATTTGATGGTAACCCATCCTCAAGTCCAACTTTGAGAATATTGAGGCTCCAGCAAGTTGATCAAAAAGATCATCGATACGAGGAATTGGATACTTGTTTTTGATGGTTTTCTCGTTAAGAGGACGATAGTCAACAACGAGTCTCTTTGTTTGATCCTTCTTCGCAACAAACAGAGTTGGGCAACCCCAAGCCGAGGAACTAGGTTGAATGTAACCTTTTTCCATGTACATATCGATTTGCTCCTTCAACAACTTCAGTTCAGGAGGAGCTATCTTGTATGGATGCTTAGAGATTGGAGCAGTACCTGGTTCAAGCTCGATCACGAACTCAACTGCTCTGTCCGGAGGCATCCCTGGCAACTCTTCTGGAAAGACGTTAGGGAATTCACAAACCACCGGAACATTTTCGAGTAGAGGTAGAGGTTTAGCATCGAGGGTGTAAAGCTGAACAGAACTTGATTCATTTGGAGAATATACTATCTGGCCAGAAGGGTGGAACAGAGTTATTGACTTCTGAGCACAATCAATCGTAGCTTTATTGGCCTTCAACCAATCCATGCCAAGAATGACATCAATGTCAGAATTGCCAAGCAGTATGAGAGAAGCTAGGAATATGTGACCTCCAATTAGGATCTGATTTTCATGACTGATCTTGGAAGTTTGCATAGTTTCTCCAGGGGACTTTACTACTAGCGGGGAACCCAAACCAACAAAGGGGAGCTTAATTGCTGTCGCAAAGATCTTTGACACGAAAGAATGCGATGCCCCGGTATCAAACAACACTTTAGCTGGAAAAGAGTTTACGGGGAATGTACCGAGAACGACGTCAGCAGCTTCCTCAGCTTTGTCGACCTTGACATGATTCACCCTCGTGGTCCTCCCGACAGGCCTGTTGTTGGAGTTGAAGGCTTTAGCCGGGGCAGCACGCACCATTGCCTGGTTTGTGTTGGGACGAGGTGGTGGTGGAGGTAGCTGCCTCTGAGTGCACTTATCAGCGTAGTGCCCCGTCTGCTTGCACTTGAAGCAAGTGACGACACGAGGAGGATCTGGCCTTGGCTGCCCCATTGAAAACCTCTGACCTTGCATGTGAGCTGGGTTGGGTGGGCGGGGAGCGAAGCCTGGAGAAGCTTGGGCATATGGAGCCCGAGTGACAGCACCATTTGGCACCCAGATGCGGCGCTTCTGCGGAGGGGTGGTCATGTTGGAGGAGGAACCACCCTCACGCGAGTGCTTTCGAGACTACTCGAACGCCTTGCGCCCATTTTCTTCATTGAGCGCGGTGTTAACGAGCTCCTCGAAGTCTTTGGCCTTGATGTTGGTGAGGGCGTACTTGAGTTCCGGGTTAAAACCTCGGCGGAACCTTGCCATCTTCTTAGCCTCAGTGGACACCTCATCACCAGCGTAACGAGCGAGGCGATTGAACTCACTCTGATAGCCAATGACGTCCAGCTTGCCCTGCTTGAGTGAGCAAAACTCTTCACGCATCCTTTCCATGAGACCATCTGGAATGTGGTGCTTCAGGAAAGCTTCCTTGAAACAACCCCAGGTGATTGGGTAGCCAGCTCTCATGGTCTGGTAGTTCTCCCACAAAGTAGCTGCCTGACCCTTCAGTAGGTAGGAGGCATACTTGACCTTGTCTTCCTCAGCAACGTGAGCAATCTCCAGAGCCCTAGCTATCTCACAGATCCAGTCATCAGCATCCAGAGGCTCGCGTGTTGCCACGAAAGCTCTCGGCCCCAGACTCAGAAACTCCTTGATACTGACTCGTGGAGCGTTCTGGTTGTTGTGCTGATTAGCCTGGAACTGGGCCATCTGCGTCACGACCTGAGTCATCTGAGTCAACAGCTCCGTGATTTGCGGTGGCTCAGGCGGGTTGTTCCTTGTTGGCGGCATCCTGAATGGAAATGCATTTTAGCACAACAACAGAAAAAGGATAGACTTGGAAACCGAAAGATAGATTATTCCGACGCATGAATAGATAACCAACAGGTACATCATCACATGTTCAAATACATCAGAATATCCAACACACCATAAATGGTTCGAATGCCGAAGGATAACTAAACATAGCTAGGAATGGATACATCGGTACTCCCATGCTCATCACGCAGGACGGCGGTGAGTAGTACGACGAGAGGTACGGTGAGGAGCACGCCCACGAAAGTAGGTAGAACGACGATCCACATAGATCTGACGTGGTCTGAGAGCGACTCTAGGTGTGGTGAAGTACATAGCGCCGACTCCCTGTGCTCCAAAGCGTGGAATCCCAGTGTAACCAGCACCGAGGTTGAGGAGTGGACCTCTGATCGGCTCGTAACCTCTAGCATCTGGCAGACGACGACCCACTGGCTGATCGAAACGTGCAAAGCGCTCATCTCCAACAAAGTCTGTGGTGTACGTCGCCAGACGAGTCAAAGCAAGGTAGAGCTGCTCTCTGACTGAAACCAACTCCTGAGATAGTGTGCTGGCAACTGCGTCACTGTGCCTCACAAACTGAGCGGTGGTGTGCAGCCTGGAGTTATCATGCTCGTAAACATCCAAGTTGTCATAGAGAGTGAAGTGAGTTCCCTCCGAAGTGATGTAACCATGGGGGATGTGGCGATAGATAGAATCGTCAAATCCCCAGTAGTCAGCACGAAGGACGGTGAGACTCACATAAGGTGCCTGCTGCACAGCCATATCCACTGTGGAACCTACTGCCTTGTAGCGGTGGACAACGCTCATGCCATCATCTGACAGAATGTAGACGATAGCCTGGTAGTAGGTCTGGTCAAACTCTCGCTGCTGCTCGTATACCTGGTACTCTGGTGCCCAACGGAACCCCAGATAAGTGACCATGTCTCTCAGCATATCCGGATAACCGGCAGTGCTCTCGCAACGAGTCATCCGAACCACCTGCGGGAAGAACCTGAGATCCATCTGCAGATGATCGGGGAAGTTTTGATTAGACGCCGGTAGAGAACTGAAGTGGAAAGCAACAACAAAGTTTCAACGGACGAAAGGATGTTGAGAAGAACAAGATATCGAAGCAACATCGCGAAACACGAGACGAAAAACTCCTGAGGTACTACGGAAAACCCATCCAGGCTTCTAAAGGATCAATATCTACTGCTTAAGGAATAGAGGATTTGCTTCCGGGGCTTACACGCCTCCGTTCTCAATCGTGAGTAGGCAACATGATAAATCATGTCACAACCACCTCCATTCCTATAGTCTAGTAGATATAACTATCCTAGAGAAACCAGGATACGTGAAAACCTAACTTGAAGTTTAGGTGAGAAGAGAAAACAACGTTGCACTTCCTTACCAGAAAAGGGAGGGTGGGTGGGGAAAGAAATAAAATGGTAGAATTCCTACTCTCACGTTTCATTTTTTCTATATAGCTACAAAAATAGTTTCTAGACTCAACTGCGACCAGTAAAAGGGATCCTACAGGCAGACAGGCTCTGATACCATTTGTCACACCCGGACTTCTAGAGGATACTCGCAGTTCCGTTGAACAGTAGTTGATTGGATTACGGGGCTTACCGGCACCCGCATCTCTTACGAGTAGGCCAACACACGTATGTGTGACAACCAACCCCTACTGTTCATCGTCTACGTAAACCATCCCATAGAAATCAGGATACTACCATTGACGTACTTCATACCATACACACATGGTACGTCAACGGCGTTTAACAGAATGATAGCACAACATATCTCTAAGACACAAATAAATAGAAATAAGTTGCGAATAGCTCTCACTAGAGCAGAGATAGCAATTACAATCATCCATAGGACACATGTCCCAACATATCATCATTACATCTCAGCGGAAGCATTCAAAGGGTCTGAGTACAGACAAAATCCAAATAGGCTTACGAAGCCGGAAACGAAAAGACGGAGCCCATCCACGATGTCTCGGATCCTGCCCAGGTCCGCTATCTACTCGTCAGCAGCCTCGTCAAACTCCACGTAGTAGCCGTCACGGGGATCCTCGTAAGCGTAGTCTGCGGAAACCACAGCCCCAAAGGGGTCAGTACATAAACGTACTGGCAAGCAAGACTCACAGTTCACCAAAGTGTAACCCGTCAACACCAAGCACAGATGCCTTGGGTTCAACGGAAGAAAGGGGATATAAAAGATGCTGCAACTGGCTGCTCTAACCAACTACAGATTTACTAACACTTCCGGCTAACAGAAAGAAGATAAGATAGCGTGTCGTAACCAACTATAACTAACTCCAAACAAACCCATCCTGGATCTCGCCCCTTATCCAAAGAAGCAATCCGAGGATAACTCACACAGTTGGATTAATGATGGATCAAGTTATTGTGGCAATAAGGCTATTACTAGTCAAGTTACCATTAGTTAGGTGTAAGTTGTTATGAGTACTTGTTAGCCAGTACTTTCACCAAGTTAACCATAACCGCGGAAAACACGGCTTCTCGAGAAGATTTATCCCTGCAGGGGTGCACCAATTTGGCCGTACACGTAAGAATATCCCGCCAGACGGGAATCAAACCCACCAAGCGAGGCACTCTACACAACTCAACTCTTCTTCGCATCAAGCCCAAAGCACCACGTGTTGTGCGTGCGCGGCTAATCGAGCCCCACGAAGAAAAGGGGACCCTCATAGCACTGGAAGACCACGCCGCCCTAAATGCCGACTACAAAAGTTCCACCCTGGCCTCGGGTTCGTACCTGCATATGCGTGCATCAAATGGAAAGCCCGAACTAAGTGTGGCGATTTGGACGAGATGCGAATCGAATCAAATTGAGGGGGGCGCCCATACACGCTTCCCACATGCGGATAGTGCGCTCATCATGGATCAGTAGACAAGACCCTTTTCCTAATTAGGGTCGACACTAGCAGGCCTCAAAACCACGTCGGGCCTCCTGCCGGTGCCTTATCAGCAAATTATTATTACCTCAAATTAACAGGTTGTTGTTTAACATCGAGCCCCAGAATATAAATAGAATATGATAACAGAAAGTAACGGGTAACAGACTCGAGCAAAACAACCCTAAGCATGCTAGTAAGACATGGGCAACAATCAAAGGGGTTATAGGTGTGGAGGTGAGGCTATATCAGGGTTAAAGGATAACATGTGATAGGATCGAACAGAAGCAACGATTCATAGGGCTAGCATAAAAGACAACAGAAAGTATCGGTATCCAATGTTAAAAGGAACACAATGGTTCATGTGTGTGAATACTTGCCTGCAAACTCAGCAGCCTGGTACTGAGCTAGATCCTCAGAAGGGGTGTCGTAAGTATCGTCTGTCTCAACGTCGTCGTCTATCCGAGAAGAAGCAAACAAACAACGCAGAGAGACAAACAATCAATAACATGGCATAGGTGCACAATCATGGGATGATGCATGTCAATTTAATGGATGCATCAAAATAAACTAGTTGACATGGTAACATAACACAATTAATTGGACCCACATGCAATTTGAGTTGCATATGAAAAGGCCCAAGAATTATGGTTGAAACAATTGTTTTACAGCTAGCCAATAGGTGAAAGTGAATTAGCATGATGCATGTATGAAGAAAACAACAAAATAACAACAATAGAACCAATTGGAAATAAGGGTTAACTAAGTTTTAGAATTTTATTTATTAAGTTAGGAATTTTGGTTACTTAAAGGTGCTACACAAGTATTTGTTGTTTTCAGCAATTCAAATTGTCCAAAATAGACAACAAAGTTCATATTTGAAAGAGCACAAAATTTTAGTTGGATTACATGTTTCAATTATTGAAAAAGGAATTAGGATGAATTAATTATGAATTAAACAAGTTTAAACAAGATTTAAATGAATTTAAAACAAGTATGTATTTATTTGAATTTTTATTTGTTCAAAACAGTAATTCAAATTCATATTTGAAAAGTTTATACTTTTCTAGTTTGAAAACATATTTTATAAGTTCAAAAATAATTTAATGTGAGCAAATTATGAATTTAGCAATTTTAAATGATTTAAACAAGGTTTAAATTATTTAAGCAATTTTAATTATTCAAAACATGAAAAAAAAATTATATTTGAAAAGATGGTTCAAAATAGCATGGAAAACATATTTTATTTACATTATTTGGATTAAGTATGAATTAGTTATGCAATTAATTAAATTTCAAATGGATTGTTTGAATTTGAAATTTGAATGCATTTGAATTATTCAAAACAGAATACAAATGTTATAAACAGATAGAGAATTAAATTTGGTGCAGTGTACATATTTTATTTTTATTATTTGGGTTTATAAAATAAAAGATATTGGCATTTTATTTACAGGGACCAAACTGTAAAAGAATTGGAATTGTTTTGAAAAAGAAAAGCTGAAAAAAACTAGTTCTACTCTGCAGTAGCTAGCCATAGCCACTGACAGAGGGCCCCTAGGCCACGGTGGCACGCGCGCGTGCACAGCAGCTGACAGGGGGGCCACCCTGTCAGTGCACCGTGCAAAAATGTGGGTTTATTCGCGAGCGCCAGGGATCGAACCCTGGGCTCGAGCGCGCGCGCAACGCACTGCAACCACTGCGTTGTGCGAATCGTTCTTATCATTATAGGATACGCAAACAGGATGAGGTTCAGTTAGCGTTCTCTGACGAAACTGAAGAAAGACGCGCCCTTTTCTGAACCTGACGGAGAACGCACGCCGCCGGCGAGCTGCTGCGCGCTGCAGTTGCCGTGCTGCTCGTGTGCGTGCACGGATGCGGTGCGTGTGCTTGTGCTCGTTCGTGCTGCTGAGAGGAGCAAGGAGGGAGGTGGAAGGCGTGCTCACCCTCGCCGTAGTCGAGCAGAGGCTCGGGGCAGCACGACGGCGGCGACAGCGACGTGGTCGAGGACGGCGGCGTGGATCCAGGAGGTCTCCAGGCTCGAGGAGGTGTCGTCGAGGGAGAGGGAAGTACGGCGGTTTGATCCCCGCGGTCAGCTAGGGTGGAGGAGCGCGGCAGCGACGGCGAGCTCCATGGTTTCAGAGATGGAACTCCGGTGAGGTTGCAGAGGTGGGGAAGATAGGTGGCAGAGAGGGAGGAAACGGCGGCGGAGCTCGAGGGAGGAGGGTAGCAAGTGGTCTAGGGCTGCCTAGGGGGTATTTTATAGGGCTGCGGGGCTGCTCCTGGCTGTCCTCGCGCGACGGCGCCGACGTGGCGGTGCCGGATGCGCGGCCGTACCGCGGGAAGAAAGAGGAGGGGGTGCGCGAAGGGGTATCGGGCCAGGGAGCTGGGCTGGGCTGCTCACTAGCCTGTGCCTCTCCCCCTCTGCGCGTTTTTTTGCTTTTTTATTTTTTTTCCTTCTGTTTTTTTTTGCTGCAAAGAATTAGGAAGAAATAGATGAGATTTTGGGCTAGAAAAATTTAGAAAAAATTTGGTATTGTTTAAATATGTAATAGCAACCACTTGACCAGTTTTGTTTTCCAAAAGTTCAAAAACTTGCTGTTTGTAAAAAATGGTTCCAATTTGAATGAATTTGAATTTAAGTGATTATTGAGAACAAAAATTTAAATAGGGTGAACCCTATGGTTTAAATGGAACAAAAGGATTAGACATGTTTTGGTAATTTTCATAATCTCCACTTGGGTGCTGTTTGTGATTTGATTTGAATTTTGAATAACATTTGAATTAATTGATTGATTAAAAGCCACCATTTTTAATAGTTGAACCTTATAGTTTAATGGAAACAATTGGTTGTTTTTACTTGAACTTTTTATTTGAAAAGTTGTAACATAACAAGTATGAAACAAAGGTTTGAATATTGGTTTGAATTTGAAATAGAAAACAATTGAAAACAGATGCAAAACAAATGCAAACAATTCAATGAGTATGATGACATGATGCAAAACTTAAATAAAACAGGAAACAAACATCTAGGGATGGTTTTCATACTTGGGATGTTACAATAAGCCAAGTAGTTGTTTTTCACTCATGTTATCTATATGATAGAGAACCTCATTTTGTGTTTTCTTGGCATAAATGTGTTCTCCAATATATGGACTACAAAGGGGTGAGCTTGGTTTAAAAAATTGAATTGAAGAAACAATCATTTGCTTGATGGATTTGTGTTAAGAAAATAAGGCAGATTTGTGTTTTCTGAAAAATAGAGAAAAACATGAACTGGTTGTTTTTCCACATTGTTTTCATGGCCCATTTGTTTTTCAAATTTGTTTTGTTTTGATGTTTCTGAAAACAGGATCAACTTTTGCCTAATCCACTTAGAATTTTCACTAAGTCTTTTAAACTGAATCTAAAAAATTCAGAAAAACAGTAAGTGACACCAAATTCAATTGCTTATATCTTTTGTTTGGAAAACTCTTTTTCTTAGCCACTTGGACCTTCTAGAAGCCTAGTCATCCCTCTCTCTTTTCTTTGCTTTGGATCCGAGTTGTGTTGAAAAGAGAGGAGTGGAAGGGAGGGAGAACAGAGGTGAAAAACAAGGGGGTGGCATGGGGACGTTCTGACAGAACGCCACTGTGTGTGTCACTGTGGCCACCCCGTGCCATTTAACATGCCCCTCGCCGTTGCTAGCCTTGACCGACCTCTTTTGCACCTTCTAGCCACACCCAAGAGCCAGGGGCATGGCATGGGCACCCCAGAGCGCGCCCCGAGCCTTTCCCCTGTCGCCCGAGGGCACCCATGTGCACACACCGTGGCCACCGCGGCTATAGAGCCACGGTAGTGCCCTGGCCTCGCCACCACACTCACCACCCACCCCTCACTCACCCAGACCACGAGCGCGAACGCCCTGGGCTCGCTAAGAGCCCAGAGCGCCGGAAATCGCCGCCGGCCACCGTGGAGAGCACAGGTGGGAAGCGCACGTCGTGGGCAACCCCGCCCTCCTCCTTTGCTTCCACCTCACTCCCCACCCTCTGTAGACCACCCCTGCCGCACTCTCGTGTCCCCTCGCTTGCAGGATCATCTGAGACCTCGTCGGAGCCGCCGCGGACCCACAGCTTCGCGCCAGCGACTGAGGCTGTCCCGCGCCGCGTCTTCACCGCCCCTACACTGCCCCGAGCCCGTGACACCGCCCTGACCCCACGCCACCAACCCACGCGACCCCTAGGTGAGCAATCGCTCGATTCTCGCCGCCGGTCGTGCTCCGATCAAACGAGCGAGAGAGAGAGAGAGAGAGAGAGAGAGACTGAGGAAGGCGATGGTTGTGCGCCATTGATCGCGACATCAATGGCCATGTTCAAATCACGAAACGGTACGCGCGCGCCGCGGATGCCAGACAAGATCCAAATAGGCCTAAGAGGCCGGAAACGAAAAGACGGAGCCCATCCACGATGTCTCGGATCCTGCCCGGGTCCGCTATCTACTCGTTAGCAGCCTCGTCATACTCCACGTAGTAGCCACCATGGGGATCCTCGGAAACGTAGTCTGCAGAACACGCAGCCCCAAAGGGGTCAGTACAGACGAGTACTGGCAAGCAAGACGCACAAGATACCAAAGTGTACCCGGCAACACCAAGTACAGATGCTTTGGGTTCGACGGAAGATAGGTGGTACAAAGGTGCGGCAGCGGGCTGCTCTACCCAACTACAGAGACACGCTACAACATCCGACTAAAAGAAAGGGATAAGATAGCGTATCGGAACCAACTACCAACAACCTCAAACAAACCCATCCTGGATCTCGCCCCTTATCCAAAGAAGCAATCCGAGGAAAACTCACACAGTTGGATTGATGATGGTTCAGGTTATTGTGGCAATAAGCCTATTACTAGTCAAATTATTATTAATTTGGTGTAAGTTGTCTAATCCTTGTTAGCCAGCCCTATCACCAAGTCATCCATAACCGCGGACAACACGGCTTCTCGAGAAGATTTAACCCTGCAGGGATGCACCAATTTGGCCGTACACGTAAGAATATCCCGCCAGACGGGGGATCAACCCACCAAGCGAGGTACTCAACACAACCCAACTCTTCTTCGCATCAAGCCCAAAGAACCCCGTGCAGTTGAGCGCACGGCTAATCAAGCCCCACGAAGAATAGGGGACCCTCATAGCACTCTAAGAACGTGTCTCCCTAAATGCCGACTACAAAAGTTACCACCCTGGCGCCAAGGGTTCGCACCTGCATATGCATGCGGCAAATGGAAAACCCGAACTAAATGAGGCGATTTGGACGAGATGCAGATCGAATCAAAGTTGAGGGGGCGCCCATACACGCTTCCCACATGCGGTTAGCGCGCTCATCATGGATCTAGAGGACAAGAACTTTTCCTGAGTTCGACACTAGCAGGCCTCAAAACCATACCCAGCCTCCTGCCGGTGCCTGATCATCAAATTAGCATTACCTCATACATTAATCAGGTTGTTGTTTAAGCATCGAGCCCCCAGAACATAATAGATATGGTAACAGAAATAACAGACATCAGACTCGAGCATAAACAACCCTAAGCATGCTAGAAAGACACATGCAACAAGCAACAGGGTTATAGGTGTGGAGGATAGGCTATATCAGGGTTACAGGATATCAGGTGATAGGATCGGAACACAAGCAACGAATCTTAAGGCTAGCAGATTAGACAACGGAAAGTATCGGTATCCAGTGTGGAAAGGACACAATGGTTCAGGTGAGTGAATACTTGCCTGCAAACTCAGTAGCCTGGTACTGGGCTAACTCCTCTGAAGTAGTGTCATAAACCTCGTCTGTCTCAACGTCGTCGTCTATTCGAGAAGAAGCAAACAAACAACACAGAGAGACAAACAAACAATAACATGGCATAATGCACAAACATGGGATGATGCATGACAATTTAATTGATGCATCAAAGATAAGCTAGTTGACATGGTAAACATATTTAAATGGGCCTATATGCAAGTTGGATTGCATATGGAAAAGCCCATGAATTAAGGTTGAATTAAATGATCTACAAATAACCATCATGTGAAAGTTGATTGGAATGATGCATGGATGATGAAAACAATAAGAAAACAACAATAGCTTCACTTTGAAATGTTGTTTACCAAGTTTGGAATTTTATTTATTAAGTTATGAAATTTGGCTTCTTAAATGAGTTACACAACCATTTGTTGTTTTCACCAATATTAGTTGTTCAAAATAGATAACAAAATCCATATTTGGAAAGAACACAAAATTTTAGGTGGAATACATATTTCATTTGTTGACAAAGGATTTAAAATGAGCAAGTTGTTCATTTGACAATTTTAAATGCATTAAATAAGAAACAATTGTTTTCAGCAATTTAATTTATTTCAAACAGAACACAAAGTTGATATTTGCAAAGTTCATGAACAATGGAATGGAAAACATATTTTATATGTTCAAAAAGAATTTAGTTTGACCAAGTTATTAATTTAGCAATTTTAAATGATTTAAACAAGATTTGAATTATTTAACCAATTTTATTTATTCAAAAAAGGAAACAAAATTATATTTGGAAAGCTTGTTCAATTTTGCATGGAAAACACATTTTACATGTGCCATTTGAATTAAATTTGAATTAGTTATGAATTTGACCAAATTTGAATGAGTTATTTGAATTTGAATTTTTGAAACCATTTGAAATGTTCAAAACAGTAAACAAATGGTTTTAACATCTAGAGAATTAAATTTGTTATGGAAAACATATTTTATTTATTAAATTTGGATTTGAAATGCAAAAGATATTTGAATTTGAGTTACAGGGGCTATTCTGTGATTTTAAAAGTTTCAGATTTGGTCCAGGTGCTTGGATGCGAAAAAGAAACTTCAGAAAAGGCCCTTGGAACCTTTTCTACGCGGGCAGAGCAGCCCCTGGGTCACTGGCAGTGGGCCAGTGCCCAGCTGGTGCGTGCGTGGCGCGTGGGTGGGAGCTGGCGTGGCATCCAGGGTCGCTGACAGGGGGGTCCCTCTCGCGCGTGCGGTGTAAAAAGATGGGATTTAATCCCGCGAGGGGGGGACTCGAACCCTCGCCCTCGGTTACGTGTGCGCGGTGCGTATGCCACTGGGGTGTGCTGCTGTATCGTGACAGAAGAGGAGCGCGCGGGGTTTTGAGGTGCTGCCTCGCGCTGTTTAATGAAACAAGTTCAGTTTCTGAACTTGCTGTCAGTGGCGGAACGGTGGACGCCGGCGATGAACGCCGCGGTGCTGCTGCGTGCGCAAGGCGTGTGTGCAAGGGGTGCGTGCGGGTGATACGAGGGTGCAGAGAGGGAAAGGGAAGAGGGGAACGTGCTCACTGGGGAGAGGAAGGAGGAGGACGTGCTCGGTGAGGTGGCGGTGACAGTCGAGGTGGCCGGCGTCGTTGGGAATGATCCAGGCCCTCTCATACTCCTCCCTGGAAACGAGGAGGGAGAGGACGGCACGGCGATCCCGTTCCCGCAGCTAACCCGGCCGGGAGGTGTCCATAGCGGCGGCGATCGCCGGAATTTGTTGCGCTACCGTGCGGTGGTGGAGGTACAGGGAGTAGAGAGAGAAACAGAGGAGGGAGGAGGAAGAAAACGGCGGCGGCGGCAGAGAGATGGAGGAGGAGGTCTAGGGCAGCAGGGAGGAGCCCGTGGGCGTGGCTTTAAGGAGGAGGAGGCGCTCTCCCGGCCGTCCCATCCTCTGCCTTTCGACGTGGACATCCCCGATGTCCTGCCGTACAGAGGTAGGGGATGGGAGAAGGTGGGCTGGGCCTGGTGGGGTGTGGTGGGCTCAGCCCACTTGGCTGGCCTGCCCTCCCCCCTTTTTTTTGTTTTCTGTTTTCTGTTTCTGTTTTTTTTCACTTTTTCTTTTTTGTAGGAAAGAAAAGAGAAAAAGAAATAGGATTTGGTGCTTGTATTTTAGCAATAATTTTTTATTGAATTACCAAAACAGCAAGATTCAAAAGTATGTGGGCTTATTTCCAAAAATTTGAAATTGCCAAATGATTTGAAATTGTGATTTAAAATTCAAATAGGGTTTTGGGGTTTGAAAAATTGTGAGGATAATTTTTTATAAGTTATTTATTACAAAAGCCCAGCTGTGCAACTTTTTGTTTTCCAAAAATTTAAAGTTTGTTGTTGTTTGTAATTTAAATGCATTTGATTGAAATTTGCAATAATTGAATTATTGAAAAATTAAGCAAGTTAATAGTTTGGAAATTCTAGTTTATTGGAAACAAATAATGATTTGATTTGAAAGTTTCATTTGAAAGATTGTAACAGAACAAGTATGAAACAAGGATTTGAAACTTGGTTTGAAATTCAAATTGAAAACAGGTGAAAACAAATGCAAAACTCATGATGGAATGATGCAAACTAAAATTTAAACAAAAAGCAAACATTCTATGGTTGTTTTTCATACTTGGGATGTTACAAAACGCCCCCCCTTGAAGGAATCGCGCCCCGAGATTCCTACTGAGAAGAGAAAAGGTCCGGATATTTCTTGCGAAGATCCTCTTCGGTCTCCCACGTTGCCTCTTTATCGGAATGATGGGACCGCTGCACTTTTAAGAACTTGGTGCTCTTGTTGCGAGTTTTGCGGTCGGTCTCATCGAGAATGCGAATAGGGTGCTCCTCATAAGAGAGGTCTTCTTGCAGATCAATTGAATCATGATCAACTGCACGACCTGGATCTTTGAAGCACCTCTTGAGATGTGACATGTGAAACACATCGTGCACCTTGGATAGCTTTTCTGGAAGTTCAAGACGATAGGCATTTTCTACACGCCTTGAGAGAATGTTGAAAGGACCAATATATCTCGGTGCAAGCTTTCCTTTGACACCAAAGCGATGAGTGCCTCTGAGGGGAGTTACACGGAGATATGCTTTGTCTCTAGCTGCATAGACCATGTCCCTGTGTTTGCTGTCATAGTAGCTTTTCTTACGAGACTGAGCAATCTTGAGATTGTCATGGATGATGCGAACTTTCTCTTCGGCCTCGTCAACAATGTCAGGGCCTAAGAGTGAACGTTCACCAGCTCCAGACCAATTGATTGGACTCCTGCATCTGCGGCCATAGAGAGCCTCAAATGGTGCCATGCCTAGGCTTGCCTGGAAGCTGTTGTTGTAGGAGAATTCAGCATATGGAAGACATTCCTCCCATTTCATGCCAAAGGAGAGACCACATGCTCTGAGCATATCCTCGAGAATCTGATTGACTCTTTCGACTTGCCCTTGAGACCG